>OZ010787.1:232844362-233444362 GCA_963932465.1 Maratus speciosus
CTTTCTTCATGATCAAGACTCCAACTACAGCAACTGGGAGAGTTTACAATATCAGTGAAAAAGAAAGTACAGCAGTAAATGTGAAACTGAATGCAAGAAAACACTCTATATTATGCCCATATGTTAAGATTTCCGTTATTTATAATTGTTATCATATACACACATTCATATGTTAAATTCTGTATATTAATTAATTTGTATTATATATTTGCTTTTTATTTCAATTTCTATTTGTGTATGATAAAATTACAGGAGTTCACAAAGTCATTTTTATTATGAATAAATAATTTAAATGCGAACATTTCATATTTTGTTATTGATTTTTTTTTGTATGATCCCATTGTCATCCTATTTTGAAACTTTCTACACATCTAGTCAAGGCATTTTAGCATTCAGGAAAAAAAAATTGTGAAAATTGAAGAATTCGTTTTTTATTAATTCAAGGTCAAAGGTCAAGTGCCATGACCTTCAAACTTTTTTTTCAAAAACGTCTTGTGTTTGATATCATATGAAAGATCATTTCAAATGCTTTAAAATGATACCAGGTCCATGTCTGTACGTTAATTAGAACAGGAGTTATGATGATTTTAATGTTGCCATCTGACAGTAATTTAGTCTCTGTCGGCCATCTTTAATTGCCTATAATTAAAAAACTAATAGTCTCAGAAATTTGAAATTACAATTTTTTTACTTTCTCAACTAGTCTAAATACTTCCACAAATTTTGTAAAATTCGGAGGTGCTGAGGGGTGTGTTGATTTGACATGGAATGACCCCAAGGTAAGTTGAAAAGGAGTAGAGATGGGTGGAGCACCACCTGCCTCTTAAGTTGGCTGCGATAAAGGATATTTTGCATATGGCAATAAGGTGAATAGTAGCAAAGTCGTAAGGTAACTGTGAAAATTTCGCATATTTTTAGTGCATCGTTCTTAGCTTTAATGACTGCAACAGCAAACACTGTTCAATATCTCAATTAACTCTTTCTCACACTACTGTGCTGAGAAAGTTGGTGCTTTACGCATTTTCCCACGCGAAGCGATTTGTTTTCGAGGAACTTAAAAGGCGCCATTATTAGACATGCAAAATCCAGAAGTGGACACATTTAGTTCTTTCAGAATATGTCAAATAAAACACGAAACGGCTTAAAATATAAATTTCATTAAAAAAAAGGTACTTGTTGCTGCATTAATGAGTTAATACAATGAAAAAATAACAAAGCTGTATAAAAAGAGAAAAAAATAGATAATCTAAAACGTTTAACAAATTGAACTTTGTAACACAGCACTTTTTAGTGACGGTGGTTTAATCGCAGCATTTTATTGCTATTAAGTCTTAATACACAAATGGAATTTTAATCACAAAATTCTATAGTAACCTTAAAAACGTCTAGCCTAGTCGTAACTTCCTGAGTACCACCAGCTGACTCGAAAAATGGCATTTGTGGGAGGTTTATGTTTCTCAGTGATCGAGCGGTCCCTTAAAATTGTCTACCACTGTTTTCGACTAGTAATTTTTGCATTATATTTCTGTGGTAAAAAAATGTAGATTTCTATTTTGAAATAGTAAATTTAAGAAGAAATTTTGTCCCTTTTTAAAGTGAGCAATTTGCTAGTTTTAGGATTTAGAAAAAATGCCTGTATCTTAAAGTATCGAGAGCCATTTTATAAAAATTAAGTGTGGACTTCCTCGAAATATTTAAACAGCTGTTCTGTATTGATATAGCTCTCGTTGCTATTAAATTATGAGCTATTCGAGATGCAATTGTCAGATTTCTTCACAAAAATACATTAAATCATTCAAGCTCTTATAGGTTATTCACAAAATATTCTCTCCCGATCCAGCTCCGTGTTCAGTTGTTGTCACACTATTCAAAACGTCATTTCTTTTCACCAAGATTCCAACCTTTGAGAGGGTTGTTCAGTACTGGTTATGGTGATACGTCGCGGTACTAGTAATAGATACCTGTAAGAAATATATAAAATTGATGACAAATTTTAAAATAAGCATAGCAAATGAATTCCGTATGCGTAGTTTAGTCATATCAACACTTAAACGCTGTTAGTGGTCTCTCACAACCGCTGCGTTTTTCAATTTGCAGAGTTTAACTGGTAATTTTTAGTTTATAGATAAGGGAAAGTAGGATAATGACGCTCAGAAGGGCAATCCCGCTCACCCAATATCTCTAAATAGAAGACAATTGAAAATGTGCGATCGGTACCGGCACCTAGCGAACTTCATCTCAAGTTCCCATTAAGGATATAGTGACCGTCAGAAGGAAAGTATTTTTGTGGCCTCACGTTATTAGTTTGCAGTTGTTTAATTATAAAATTCTACAACATCTAACTTGAACGTAAGCGAGTAGTAGGAAAAGGAGAGTACGGGGACAGCTGGAGGGGGTGCTGGGGTGCCGCACCCCCTCCAGCACCCCGTCCCCCTCCGGTCCCCCTTCCGGTTCCGCACCCCTCCGAAACCCCTCCGGTCCCCCCTCTGGTCCCGCACCCCCTCCGACACCGCCTCTGGTACCCCTACGCTACCACAGCACCTCCCCCTAGCGGGAAAAAATAAATTTCTGCTCTAACATGAGGGGTGAACGCCCCTCTATTCAATTATAACTAACAGATTTCTTATCGACAAAATGATTATTTCAATATTTATATTAAAATGTTAATTAATTAACATTTTTTTTGTTAATACTGATTTTGTTTCAGAAATTTATCAGAAAATTTAATCATATATTTTAGTAGATATGATTATGAAAGCTCTTAATTATACTAATGAAATATAATACATACTTTTATTTTAGATTCAGTATAAAATGTATGAAAAAATAAATATTAATCTCTGATAGATTTTTTAATTTTACGTGTTTATTCAAACCTTAAAAATATGATTTTTGTCTTATCCTTTAATTAATAATACTAATTTAACTTAATATGTATATTTGATTAATTTTTAGGGTTCCGTACTTAAAAAGTAAAAACGGAACCATTATAAGATCACTCCTGTGTCTGTCTGTCTGTATGTCTGTCACAGCCATTTTACTCGTAAACTATGGAACGTGGAAAGTTCAAATTCGGGGAAGTAATAAAGACCATTGACCCACATATTTTCAGATTAATAAACATTCATAAATATATTTAGTAAAAAAGTAGAGGGGCTAATTACGCTACTTGAAAAAAAATTTTTTTTTTTTGTATATCATATGGGGTATCCTGTGAAAGCGTTTGTAACGCTGAACTCAAAAATAAATTCCTTTTAATTTTAGGTATTATATTTTCAAAGATATTGTTGAAAATGTAGCGGAAAAATATGTCCCCCCCCCCCATCTAATTCCGAATCTACTGAAACTAAAATTATGAAAAAATTAGAGGTAGTAGACGTTGATATAAACCTTGCCGGAAAATTACAGCGATTACCCTAGGTCACATAGTTTTTGAGTAATTAGCATTTTTCTGTTATACACAAATTTCGATTTACGGGCATTCAGAAAAATTGTTGAGCATCGCTGAATATAAATAACGTTGCAGAAGAATAAAAGCATTGTTGATAATGATTTGCGAAAAAAATCATCGGTAATTAGCCGAGATATTAACCCTTATGGGTACGGTCAGTTTGGACGTACAGAAGGACAGGGGCGGCGTACTCTATGCCTAGTTAACAACTTTTAATGATATATATGTGAAATGTAATGTCCAGTAACAGTATAAAAGCAATAAACGTCAAATTGTTAAAAACATACTAATTTAAGGGGCCTCGGGACTCTAAAATGTGGAAAAAATGAAAAAAAGACCATTTTCAACATTTAATGTCTTAAAATGTATATGATTTTAAAACACAATTTTATTTGGGATGAAAGATATAAGTATGTTCTTTCGTTTCATGTATTTAAAAAAATGCAAGATACAGAATTAGTACTTATAGACGACTCGAAAAGGTTAGACATTTGTCGAACAAAAAATTGGCATAACAGTTTACGCGCAGGATTACAAAATAAATATTGCAACTAGAATGAAAATTTTGGTGCTTACTTATACTTCAGATTGTAATAATTTCCCTGAACTTAAATAAATTTGTATTTAAAGCATTTTTATATTTTTAATGCAATGTTGCATTTAGCTAATACAAAATTTTGAAAATTTCAACAGTAAAATCACCTAAAAAAATATTTTTTTGAACAATAAAAAGGAAATTTTAAGTTCAGTTTATACAGAATAACATGAAATATATGTTTTGAAAATTTCATGAAAAAATATTCAGAAGTTTTTGAGGTATCCTGCGCATTATGCCCCAAAAACGCCATTTGGAAAATAATAACTTTAAAGTTTCGGAAACGCCGCTTCAGCTATTGAGCGGGTATAATTCTAAAAGCCAAACTTCTGTTCTAATGAGAATTTCAAGGAAACAATTATATAAAAATATTCAGAAAAAATAGAAGTTTAACATCTAAAAAAATTAATTTTTTTAAAATTTTTAAGCTTTAAGAGTCCTGCGACCACTTAATCCTTTCCGGCACGGAGTAATTCTATTTATAAACTTATGAAATAATGAACTGACACCAGAATTTATAAACGACTTTATTAGAAAATGTGAACTTGCTTATTTGTACTTACATGATAAAAGGAAAATTTTAATTAAATATTCTTGGTGCCGTTTGTCTGTTTTGGAATTAAAATTAGGTGTCCGTTTTTTAAGGGCATCGCCCTCGAAAGATTTAATTAGAATGAATCGCATAAATACTGTGGGATTCGCGATAGTTTGCATTGATTGTATCTCTCAATACGCCTTTAGTGACTTTAAAAGTTAATTAGACACCTTTCTGGAAAAACGTGGCACTGACCAAGACAGCGTTGCAACTTTGAGACCTTAATTCGAAGCGCGCTTAGCACAATGCCAAATTTAAACTTTGAGCAAAGGTTTTGTTTTAGCTACACTGTAGAAATAAAGGTTATTACTACGCTGAATTTAGTTTCATCAAATGCCAAATGAAGTTTAACTATGCACTGCTTTTATTGTCAGTACCGAATTAAGTTCATCATAAACAGATTAGGATAATATTAAAAAAAAGAGTTATTTGGTATTATTTAGGTTCCATATCTTTTTAACTTTCATGGTATACCCATTTACACTTTTCTAATATATACAGTTATATCCAACCCTACGTTGTATAGTTTTTTACAAAGTCTTAGTATTCTTTTAGCAACTTTTTTTTTTATATATAATACAATTACAAATTCATATATTTATTCTACGGAACCCTCTGTACGAGAGTAATGCACGCACTTGACCGTTTATTTTTTCTTCAAACTAATACATTTCATTAATTGATTTTTAATCTCGAAAAGTATGAATGAAAATTATTGCGGTTTTGTGAAAATCTACAGTTTTGAATACACCCTCCCTCGCTCCATCTGACATACACACCCCTTTATGCCCCCTCCCCCCGACCCTAACAAATCTGAAGTCAACAAACTTTCAGCTGCCTCCCGAAAAACACCGCACCCGTCCCGGTCAAAGGAAGTCATTCACCTGTCACGTAAGTAAGGTTTAAGTTCGCGTTTGAAATTCACTTCTACGACAAAAGATTCTTATTTAGTAACTATTTTTCACACATACTTTGTCGAGTCAAGATCCTTTTTCGATAGTTATTTTATTGCAGCTACGAAGCTACGATTTTAGGATAATTGAAAACATGTCTTCTCAATTGAATTTACAGACACAAGTATGAATAACAGTCAGTACCGTATATATGGTCACCCGTTTATAAGGTCACCCCGCTTATAAGGTCACTTTTCGTAAGTCCCGACTGACTGAATATGAATTACGTGTTAAAATACACCGCCTATATGGTCAGTTTCTAATGGCTACTATCGGACATATGGTCATATGGTGATCTTTTGTCTCTCTATTTATTGCAAAATATCTTATAGTTTTTTGCTTTTTCCTTCCCTTTTTTAGGGTGTGAAGTGCCGAATAGACGTATCATTCACATTCAAGTATCTTCAACTGTCGGCCTCTTTGTATTGGTCACGCGGTGCTTTTCATTTTTAGTAGCTATAGAAAAAAGTGGATGGACATCCTGAAGGAGGAACTCCTTTCATTCCAGTCAGTGTTCCTCCCTTTCCATCGTTAAATCTCCCGTGCGTTTGCTAAAAACCACAAGTACGAACTTCCGTATGGTAAAGAAAGACCAGTTGACATTTTTATAGCTTTAGAATGAGAGAGAGACATTTACTTTTTTAAACGGAGCCTTAGAGATCGTGATAATATTGCATAACACGTGACTAGATGCGCGTCGACACTCGGGGGAGAGGGGGAGGGGATCTCCTCTTCCCGGCTGCAACCTATATGGAAAACTCTTTCCTGTCGGTAAGAGTTTCCATAGCTCTGGAGATTTCTCCCTCAACTGCCGCATTAGGTACCCATTCTTGGAAAATATGCCATCACCCCCCCCCCCCCCCTTGCAGCCAAATGAAAATTGTTCTCCGTGCGGAGAAAAGTTAAATCACGCATTTTTAGTCTTTTGTATTTTTCATTACTTGTCGCTGCGTGTAAAGTCTTCGTCCATTTGGTAATTGTCATTTGTGAATACAAGATGTCAGCAAAACGAAAAATTTGACAATTGCGGGGGAAAAAATGGTAAAAAACTTTGAAAAATCGAATGTATCGAAAGCAGCTTTCGCGAAGACTGGTGGAATAGAGAGAGCGACACTGAATAACGTCTTAGGGTTCAAATCTTGTTAAACAGAAGATGTTATCAACCAAAAGAGAAAGCGATAACATGTTTCAACATTTGAGAATGTTGAGAAAGATCTTTTCACTTGGATAAAATGTGCCAGATTTCAGAGTGTTCCAATACATGGATTATCGTAAAAGAAAATTCTCTAAAAATTGATGCATAGCTAAGAAAACCGAATTTTACTGCCAAAGAATCGAAAAAATGGCTGTTAACGGGTTAAGTGACATTCTCAATAGGCATAGACCTTGTGATGTTTTTAATTTTGATAAACTTTGGCTGTTTTTTTTATGTTTTGCCAGATAAAACTGTCACTTTTAAGAACGAAAAATAAAGTAGTGGGAAGGTAAGCAGCAAAAAAAAAAAAAAAAAAAAAAAAAAAAAAAAAAAAAAAAAAAAAAAAAAAATGGCCATTTTATTAGCAGCGAATATGGATGGATAACTCAGAGAAATTGAATCCATTAGTTATTGGTAAATTTCTCAAGCCTCGTTGTTTGATAAACTGCAAATATTTGCATGTATCTTACGATGCGAGCCGAAAGGCCTGGATGTCAATAAACAAGCGAAAAAAAGAAATTCGACTTTTAGATAAAATTTGCACAGACAAGCTATAATCGCAGACAACTGTACCGTCCATTGCATAATTCCCAATTTAAATTCAATTGAACTTGTTTTCTTGCCTCCAAACTGAACCAGTATCGCACAAAAATTAGATCACGGGATTATTAAAAATATTAAGATAAATTATCGAAAGCTGCTTCTAAAAGACGTCATTGTTACCATTGATCAAAAAAGAAGTTTCGCGTGACTGCGTTAGACGCCATATGTTTCGTAGACAAGAGTTGGAATATGGTATCAAAGAAGACCAATGAAAATTGTTTTTGACATCCTTGGCTTCCAGAATGTGAAGAATTATCGTTCGAAGACAACGACAATGATGATGATGTTGTGTCCCTATTTGAAGTTGCACAAGAACTACGGAATGCCATTTGCACACTCCCAATCGCTCCCGTCGGCCTAATCGTTCGGAGTTTTCGTGGTTTTCTACGAGCCGTGGATTCCCATGCGTAAATACGGGTTAGGTCCCCTTCAGACCCCACGAAGGGCACTCTCCCCTTGGGCCTATATCTCTAGTGTAGATAATCGGCCGTCAAAAACCAACCAACCAACCAGCCGTTTGCACAATACATGATGAATTGACATATGCAGTTGCTGACAATGAGATCGCTACTTATGGACTTTACCCGCGACTGGCAACAGTCACGCCTTTGCGTGTATGTACTGTAACGGAGCCAATGTCGTAAGATGGTGTGGTAGCGGGCAACTTCAACGGCCAAGGCTTATTTAAAGTCGAAGAAATATTTTATTGCATTACAAACAATTATATAATATTTTCTGGATTATATAAGTCTTATTTAGAACGTTTTTCATAAAAGGGTTCGAGTTCAGCTGACAATAATATTTTTATAGAATCAAGTCCAGTCCTCGAATAATAGATCGCTTTCAGTGTAGTCAGTCTCTTATTTATTCAATGTCCACTATTTTCGAAGATAGAGTTCGCGATGCTCGACAGGAATGTCGCACTTTTGTAGGTGTTTAACCGAGGTTTAGGAACCTCCGATCTTCAACTCCGTGATGGAGATATCTTAACAGCCACACCTGGCTATCGCTTTTCTGTGCTTCGGAGTATGCCCCGAAGCCGTCGACCCGTGAGAGATTTCCACTCTGCACGGCCAGAAACACCTTGAAGTCTCAACTTCAACAGAAGAGGAAAATTAAGCTCCCGAGAATGCTCTTGCATCCTCTTTATCAGTTTCGTTTTTCCGTCTAGGACCAAAGCCACTCCAATTAGCCACTCACCATCCGTCGCCCATGATCTCATAGCCCAGCCCTTTCTCTATAGGCTGCAGTCAGGAACCTTCGCGTCCGGTTTCATCTCTGGTTTCACTTTCTACTTTCCCACGGGAACGGGACCTTCGTGAACATCAAAAGAATATTTCTCTCGCTAGATAAGAGTTCCTTTCACCCTAGTGTCATCTGCGAAGATTGATTGAAATTGAAGTATTTGTTTCATCTCTAGCGACATTTTCTAGGACTCTGAAGAAATTTGGAGGCTAGGTGAAAATACATTAGCTTCCCTATGCTGGCTTTTGCCTTGTAAATTGAGAGTTCCAATGTGAGATATCGTCGAATTCTCACAACACCCCTCCCTCAAATCATATTCCGGCTACCAGACGTAATATGCTGTAAGGGAAATGGTTAGCTCATACATTTCAAGTGGCCCATATTTAATTATATCAATTCCTAAAAAAAAAACCTTTTCCTGCATTTTATACTTAGCTTGCAAATGCTGGACACATTTGGTTACGAAATTTTTCTTTAACAGACAAAACACATTTATATTTTACACGATTACATTTACACATAATAAAATGAATATTAATATATACATATATTTAAGTTGAGTTTGAGTCACACAGTCCTCTACTAAATCCTTAACTGCTAAAACATGTCACTTAAAAGCTTATCTCTGAATTTAGCATAGTGTTTGGGCCGCGAAGCTTTACGTGTCAAAACGTTTCTATTCTCCACGCCTTTTTCATTAGGTTTTGTTATGTTTACTCTATAGACTTGAGACTTTTCGCGTCTACTTGGGACGTTTGTAAAATGATTAATCGCGGAACTTTTATAATCGATTCTCCCCCCATTCATTCTTCTCGTACCCCTTTCATACGACTCATGTCTGGTGGAGCCTAATTCTGCATCTCCTGACACTGCATTTCTTTTTAACGTATCTTTATCGCGCCTAGATTTCCTGTTGTTCCTGTTCCGCACAATTCTTACCGGCTTATCTCTTTGATCGGTCGTTGAATCTATTCCTGTACGGGAGTTATTTGACTTCTCAAAATCCCCACAATTGCAATACGTCTTCTTTATTTTTGACCTTCTCGCTTCGCTTAACGAGTCGTCCGCATTTTGTTCTCTTTTAAGCCTTTCTCTCCCAACCTTGCTTAATTCAACGCTTAAATTCCCCTCTCGATCGGGTAACAAAAGGTCCCCTCCGTCTACTTTAAATTTCCCATTCATCTTCCTTAACCAACGTTCATCCTCACTAGATTTTCCTCCCGTATTCACGTCAATCATTTTTGCGCGGGGGTTTCTCTTTTTCGACTCGTTCCCTTGCGTCGGATCGGACCGCTGTTGTTTCAGTTTCAGATTGGCCCCACTTGCAGTTCTCCCGGCGTCTAGAGTGTCTGCCTTTCCCTTCTTAATTTTATCGATTAATTTTTGAGTTTCGTTTCCTAATATATAATACGACAAGTCTGATTTATTCTCTGCTACTATTGCCCTCGTTTTTATATTCCGCACTCCTTCAATTTCTAAGACAACGTGGGCGGTCGGTAAACGAAGCGTATTGTTCGTCAACGGTTGCCTAACTCGTACAGCACCACCGTCTAACTGATTGGGCTTAATTAATTGACTAGGGGTCACATCAAAGCTAGTTCCGAAATCTCTTAACGTCGCGCATTCCTTTCCGTTAATTAGAGCACGGCTAAGATATGGTTTGAAACTTTCCTCAAAATTCGTACCTACGCAAATGTGATGAACGCTAGTAATAGGTTCTAAGTTCCTTTTGTTTTCCGGACAGTTGGCTTTTAAATGCCCAATTTTGGAGCAAATAAAACACTTATTCCAATTTTTACGTTCGAAGAGCCTTTCTCTCTCGTTTTCGTGTTTTTCTCTCTCCAATTAGTTTTGGTTTCCGAATGCCAATCTCTCATTTTCCGTTTTTTCCATTCTCCTATCCCGCGAATTTCCTTCAAATTTTGGTTTCGTATTACACGATTTTCTTGACACTCCTTTTATCGCCTCGTATTCGTCTAGTGCCGTAGCGAGCACCAAGGGATCTTTATAATTTGCCCACAAATCAATAAAAAGCTCTTTCAAATCGACCGACGCGCGTCGTTTGATCTGATCAGTGATCAACAAGTCTTTTAATTCAGAAAATTGCGTAATCCCCAAACCATTAATCCATCCTTCAAGAAAACTATTCAATTCGAATATGAGATCTCTCCACGGGTTTCCTGGATTCCGTGTACGTTTATTCAATTTTTGACGGTACGCCTCCGCACTCAGCCTGTACCGGGCTAATAAAAGCGATTTAACATGTTCGAAATTGTCAATTTTTTGAGCTGGTTCGCGTAAGATTAATTCTGCAATTTCCACCGGCAATAATGCTAACAAGTGTGTGACGTATTCATCTTGCTCTATTCCGGACCTATTCGCCTGTCGCTCGAACAAATTCAGGAATAATGTTATGTCGGATCGTTCAGGATCAAAACGATGTATAATAGTTTTAAGAGGTAATTTAACGGATCTTTCGAAACCGCTGCTAGCCGTAGAATTTCGCCTTTCTGAACTTTGCGTTAATTTTAACTTTTCTAAAGTAAACGACCTTTCTTTTTCTTTCTCTCTCTCTTCTTTTCCCCTCTCTCTCTCTCTTTTTTTTGCCGCGATTCGGTCTTCCCTATCTTTCACGATAAACCCTGCCTGCACTAAAGTTAGTTCCTCGTCGTATTTTTCTGCCGCTTCCATTTTTTCGATTATCGTTGCCATATTGTCTTCTTCATCTATTTCCACATCTAAAACTTCCGCGAGATTCTGTAAATCCGCTTTCCCACAGTACTTCAGTGAATTTAACTTCGACATGACTACTGTATGTTGAAATAATACAAACGGAAACTATTCGTTTTGTTTATCAATTTAGAAGTATATTAACCTTACACCTCAGAAGCAATATTTTATCCCTAAGCACACAATATATATAAGCATTTCAAATGCATAACCAATATGTAAAAATAATTTTATGATTTTTCAAAAGATTTTCAGAATTTCTATATTTTTGTACCAAACGTAAAGCAAAAAATAAAATTCAAAATTTTAAAGCTTTAGAGTCCCTATACACACAATATGATAACAATAAGTAATTTTTCAAATACTATAGGCAAACTACATTCCCAGTATTTCTCAAGAATTGAACACTCTCTGCAACCTTTATCAAAATGCATCTATACTATTTAGGGTAAAAGTTTAATTTACTCTGTTTGTCATTTAGCAATCCAGCATGCATCAAAATTTCTCTTTATACAATCACTCATCGAAATATATTTCTTACACAAGTTATATAAGAAAAAAAAATACTGGGCATTTTTTTTTTTGAGTAGTTATGAGTTTAGCCTATCTAATCCTTTCTGCATTCCAAACATTAAAAATAATGATAAAGATAACATAACATACAAATTTGCATTAATCGTTAGATTTCTATTAACTACACATTATTGATTTATCATAATCTTAGTATTTTCATTTACCTCAAAAAGTTTCTCATATTTTTATTTAAACAACATTTTAATGTCCTATCAGTATGCTAAATAATAGTTTAAGAGCCACTCAAAATGAAATGAGCTTACCTGTTGCAGTTGTTGCTTGAAGTATCTTGTCTGGGGAACGGTCCGTTATGGCACTCCGCGGGTGTCGTCCACTGTAGCTCAAGGGCTCGTATCGGGCGTGTTACGTCCCACTGTTTGTCGTCCAAGGTCCACCTTGCACTGTCTCGAAGCACTGTCTAGTCGATCTAGCTGAACTGTCTCATGGACAATGTCTAGATGGGCTGTCCGTCTGTCTTCCTCGGAACTGTCGTTTCGATTCTTTCGGCTGCCTCTCGAGTTGTCGTCAGAAACTCCGGGTGTTCGCCGTCTGTTTCCTCCTGGGCTTTCCTCTAATAACAATTATTCTTGCTGAAAATCTTCTAGCTGCCACCATGTTGTAACGGAGCCGATGTCGTAAGGTGGTGTGGTAGCGGGCAACTTCAACGGCCAAGGCTTATTTAAAGTCGAAGAAATATTTTATTGCATTACAAACAATTAAATAATATTTTCTGGATTATATAAGTCTTATTTACAACGTTTTTCATAAAAGGGTTCGAGTTCAGCTGACAATAATATTTTTATAAAATCAAGTCCAGTCCTCGAATAATAGATCGCTTTCAGTGTAGTCAGTCTCTTATTTATTCAATGTCCACTATTTTCGAAGATAGAGTTCGCGATGCTCGACAGGAATGTCGCACTTTTGTAGGTGTTTAACCGAGGTTTAGGAACCTCCGATCTTCAACTCCATGATGGAGATATCTTAACAGCCACACCTGGCTATCGCTTTTCTGTGCTTCGGAGTATGCCCCGAAGCCGTCGACCCGTGAGAGATTTCCACTCTGCACGGCCAGAAACACCTTGAAGTCTCAACTTCAACAGAAGGGAAAAATTAAGCTCCCGAGAATGCTCTTGCATCCTCTTTATCAGTTTCGTTTTTCCATCTAGGACCAAAGCCACTCCCATTAGCCACTCACCATCCGTCGCCCATGATCTCATAGCCCAGCCCTTTCTCTATAGGCTGCAGTCAGGAACCTTCGCGTCCGGTTTCATCTCTGGTTTCACTTTCTTCTTTCCCACGGGAACGGGACCTTCGTGAACATCAAAAGAATATTTCTCTCGCTAGATAAAAGAGTTCCTTTCACCCTAGTGTCATCTGCGAAGATTGATTGAAATTGAAGTATTTGTTTCATCTCTAGCGACATTTTCTAGGACTCTGAAGAAATTTGGGGGCTAGGTGAAAATACATTAGCTTCCCTATGCTGGCTTTTGCCTTGTAAATTGAGAGTTCCAATGTGAGATATCGTCGAATTCTCACAGTACCTTCTGTGACAGCATTTCTGTCCCATAGCTATAATTTTTATTCAAAATTAATTTAAAACATAATTTTTACTTTTAAATCACATTATCCCCCCCCCCTCTTTCTTATGCTGAAATATGTCATTAAATTCATTTCTCAAAACCATCCATCTTTTATTAAAAGGTTTTGCTTTCTTCTTTCTAAAAACATCTTTATTTCCAGCCGCAAAGATTCATTTCTTTTTCCCTTTTCCTTATCTGTCAGCTACCGCTCCCAGTGCAAAGAAATAAATAAGAATTAAATGGCAAATCTGCTAGTATCAAGGTCTACATTTAATTGCATCGGATTTTTGCGCGCCACATTGATAAGAAATTTTTATCTCTACTAATACGTGAACGTTGAATATGTATTAACAATAAAAAAGTAAAAATGAACAGATCTTATGGGAAGCATGTATTTATCGTGTTTTGTGGTCGAGCTAAAAGCCAGATGCCTGTGATTTCCAGCATTTTTCTCAGGCGGCGGTCTACTTTGTAAAATCTGTTGTATAAACAAGTTTCGCTTTTCTGACGCATTTCTCATCGTATTAGAAGCGCTTGCTTGCAATCTCGGCCTCACCCGTCCGATTGTGTCACCACATTTTTGCGGTAATGTTTATCACCAAAAGCCTTTGTTCACTTTCTCGCAGTCACCAAAAGTTGTAAATTGGCGATTCTGTGCAACGCCAAGATTTCTTGACTTCTTGCAAAAACTTCACTTCTGTTTCAGCTTTCGAGATGTAAAGTTGTCTAAAAAAGAAAAGGCGCTTCGGCGTCCCATGTATTTATGGGGGTCTCTCTCTCCCACTTTTAACTGAACCACCTTTTAAGTGACCTTTTTAAATAAAGAGTAATTTCCAGTAATGTTATAGTTGGAGTTTTTTTTAGCATTTAGAACCCGGTCTTCAATCAATGCTATATAATTTTGGCGCATCGCCTATATTTTTTCTCCAACTTAGTTAAAAAAAAATGCACGTTAGAGAGAGAAATTCACACACCCCCTCCCCCCTTAAAAACATTCAAGTACCCCATTCAAGTACTCTTGCAGTAATTTTCTTCAAATTCTTGGACTGGATATTTTTCAACCATGCCGGACAGTGTGCCTTCCTGGTGTGCCGTGATATCCTGCACTCATAACATTGTGCTTGATGGATGGATGCGATTTTCTCCGACGGACAGTGATGGAACACATTCTATTGTTTCTTCGCTCACCAGCTGGACATCTTCGAGCCTCTCTTGTTTCGCCGGTATGCCTCCTCCCCCCCTCTGATGTTGGTGCGGTTATTTCTTCGTTCCTGCTCACCATCACCTCCCCCAGAGGATCGGAATTAGTCGGCGAATTGATCTTGTATCGTCACTAATCATAGAAAAAAAACGTGACTTCAGCGGTTCGCCTTGTGTGTGTTTGTGTCGACGTTTTGCTTTCCCCTTTCGACAGAATATTGTGACCTAGTGTGTTATCATTTATGTGCGTGTGCATTCAACGGTGCCTGGAGATTATTGTGTGGAATGTGAAAAAGTAAAAAGTTCGCGTGCATTGCGGCAAAGGTGTACGTTAAATCTTATGCTACAATTTTTTAGGAAAGTGTCTTCAAAAAGTTTTCTTTTTTTTTTCAAGTGTTGCGTCGGTGATTTGCATGTGTTACGTCATGTATGTGTTGTCTTCAAGTGATTAATAAAAAAAAATCTGTGTTGACAGATGTCAGATAAATGCTCTAATCAGGTGTAAATTTTTTTGTAAAGGAAAAGAAAGTACATCTTAACAGAATTAGTGCATCCGAAAATATTTCAAATTATGTGAACAATTTTCTTTTAATCTGGGATTCAGCTATCAACAGAATAACTAAACGCTTCTTGTGCATAAATGAGATAAAAAAAAGATTTGCATCAGTTTTCATCATCAAATTTGCATCAGATTGATTTTTGGTTTGTTGCTGGTTTCTGCCATCTTAGCTTGTAAAAAAATCAGTGCCAATATGTTCGCAATAGTAAAAGTGGTACACCTGATAAAAAAAAAGGAAAACGTGAAGTTATAAAAAAAAATGCAAAAACGTACAGAAATGTACCATCGTATGTGTGCGAATAATACAACAAAAAATTCTACGGCTAAAAATATAAGTTAAATAAAAAAAAAGAGGTGACTAATAGTCACTACAAAAGCATGAACACGGAAAATTCAATTGTTACTTTAAAACTTTAATTGTACTAAATACAGTAAATTAGTTATTATTATTTTGCTTTATTTTTTTATCTGTAGGGATGCGTTATGATTTATCAATTTTCCCTTTTCATGCTGTTTGGTTAAAAAATATATATATATATATATAAAATGATGACTTCGTACTATTCAGTATATTTGTTAGCATGAACAGAGAAGTTTACAAAATTGACGATGTATATTTTAAATGATTTTATTTGGCACTTATAATTTTTTTTGTCTTCTCTTTTCTTGCTTTATTTTGAAAGGTAAGTTTTTTTTTAAATTCAGTATTGCAGTGCATATTTATTTTATAGTGATATTTAGGTGATTAATTGTTTTCCATACAGAAAATAAAATGTCATTTAGTTAAAATGTGTTTGTGACATGCTAGGCATATTAACATTTATTGCCCTCGTTTCCAAAGGTGCCTTATAAAATTTTCTTGGCTATTATTTGATAGTGTTTTATTTATTTTTTTGCTTTTACTCAGCATTTACAAGTGAATATTATTTTTGCATGCATATTATTGGAAGATGTTGCAGTGATTTTGTGCTGTTTTCTATATAATATCTGAGGGTTTATAAATTTTTCTTACTGTATGAATATTTCAGATACTGCACACTGCATACTTTTAAAATAGACAGAAATTTTTTTTTGAGAACTTCCAATTTTTTTTCTTCTCTTTTAATCTGCTCATTCAAAAAAAAGAGAAAGGGAGAGAAAATATTTGTTTTGATTTTTCTTTTTCTTGCTGTTTTGCTCTAATACAGTAACTAAATTTTAAATTATTGTGCCATCTTTTATATTTTTTTTAAATTCTTCTTTGGCTACTTTTTCCAACATTTTTGAAGAATGTGACAGTCCGATAGCCATCCAGAATTAGAAGTATCTATGGCTGAATTAAAATGTTCTCTGCCGTACATGTTTGAGGAAGCACTTAACAGATTTGCGGAAAAGGTAAACACAGAATTCCCTATACTACAGGAACAAATTGGTAGTAAAAACAATGACACTTTAGTTGAAAATATATCTTCTATGCATAAGAAATTTTTATGGGAATTTCAAATTTTGGGTAATTTTTTCAGGTTATAAAAGATGATTATGTTAGGTTGCAAAATAAGAACAAATGTTTACAAATTGTTAATACAAAAATTTTGGAAAGATTGCACGCACTCACAGTGAAAGAGAAACATAAAGTTGAAATTAATGAGACGTCTTATCAAAATCAAAGCACATCCGAGGCATACAGCGAAATACTATCACCTAAGCGGGTTGAAACAACACAAATAGATAATTGTGAATTCTACAGTCTGACTGAAAATTCCTTGCAGCATAAGTCAAATATTATTTCTGATTTGAAATGCCCACAACAAGATGTTACCACTTCTCCCATAAATAGTAACTTTTCGTCCCCTTTTAAGCATGATTTGAAGCCAATTTCAGTTATAATTTGTCAGTTGCCAGAAAATTTTAATATTCCTGATATTCTTTTGGCAATTTCTGACTTAACTGGTATATCCACACCTTCTATTCAACTTCAACAAAAATATAAGATGAAATATGTTGAGTTATTTAATTGGATATTTCTAATGCCCCCAAAGATAGCTAAAAGGTTAATTATTCATGGCGAAATCAAAATTCAGTCTACTGGTTATCCTGTAAAAAGATACGTTTCGGTAAAAATATGTTTTACATGTCAAAATCTTCTTCATCAGGCAAAATCATGCACAGATAAAATTAGGTGTCCTGTATGTGCCTTATGACATAAAGATCCTCATTCTTCAAAACAGCCCAAAATGCATTAATTGCATTAGATGTAATGAGGTAAACAACACAAAATTTAACGTTTTCCATACAGCTTTCTCACATAGATGTCCTACTGTAAAGAGATATATAAAAGAGCAACGAGAAACCTTAGACAACTGCAATTCATTTCATTGAACACACTTCTTTTTTAAATAGATATAAAAAAGACCTCTTTACAAGATAAATTATTTATTTTCTCTTGCTGCATTTTGTATTGTGAAGGATTCTAAAAACAAAATTCATTTCAAGAAAAAAAAAACATTTCACTCTTTTGACATTTATGTACATCTTAATACTTCACCATATGGCATTAGTGATAATTTATTTCGCAGTTAACACTTAACTGCAAATTTAAATATTTTTTTTGTTAGAAATTATGTGTGTACTTTTAGGTATACCTTTTTTTCTCATTCGGTTATTACTGCAGGAATGGTCGGATGATTAAAAGATTGTATGGGAGAGTAAAATACATTGATGCAGGTCATCAGTTTTCTTATTTTCGCTTGTAAAGATTTTGGTAGTACAGGTGTACACACAAACACTGTACAGATGTGTCTTCTTACTTTTTTCACCAGTTACACTTAAACGATTTTAGATTTTTTTTTCTACTTTGGTAATTTGATAGATACAAGTGATGGAAACATCACATTTCACTCTTTACATTCAGTTTTGGTTTTGGAATTTACATTTTCACAATATAATTTAATAACATTTTCTATTTTGTCTCTTACTTAACATTTATTTTAAAAATTGACGGTACTTTTTTTTATTTTTTTTGACAACATTAGTTCATGTGCTGCACTTAAGTTTTAGATAGATACAGAATTAGTTCATGTGAAATCACACATTAGTTCATGAGATTAGTTACACAATTTAGTTCATGTGAAATCACACATTAGTTCATGAGATTTGTTACACAATTTAGTTCATGTGAAAACACACATTAGTTCATGAGAATAATTACACAATTTTGTTCATGTGAGATTACATTTAGTTCATGTGAGTTTATTTTAGTTCATGGGTATATTTACACAATTTTAGTTCATGTGAGAATACACTTTGTTCATTAAGATATTATCATACATTGTTCATGTGTTTGTCACACTTTGTTCATTGAGATAATCTAAAACTTTCACACTTTGTTCATATGTTTATACACTTAGTTCATGGTGTCAAGCAAAACTCTGTATCATTATATAATCTAGTGATATTAATTCATTAATTATGTAATTGAAATCACATTCACAAGAAGGATTTTGGAGTTTTGTGTTTGTACACACGTACCGTTATTTTTTTACTTCTACATCTTATGTCAGGTTTTCGTTTTACACTACAGATTTTTTTTTTGTTTTTCTCTCTTACCCTCTATATACTAATTTTTTTTCAGTTTGGGTAATGCCATAACTTACTAATGATACCATCACTTTCTTAATTACACAGATTTTATTTTTAGATTTACATGAAATTATTCTTCACATGACATTTTTACTTGACACATTCATTTTGCGGCAATTAACCTGTATCAGTTCTTTTTTTTAACACTTTTGTTATAGACTCCTTGCTTGTAAGTGGTATATAAAGTAAGGTCTCTTTTTACACTACACACAGTAAAATACAGTTTATAAGTATTTTTTTTAATATACTTGGTAGGATGTTTTTGTTTGAGGTGCTTAAAAGTTTTGCAGAAATTATGACACGATTTAACTATTGTACAGGGTTTACACATACATCTAATATTTTTATACAGCAGATAATTAATTGGCTGTACATTTTTACACATACAGTTAATCTACTGTTTAATTTCATTGTTTACGCAAAGCTGGTGACTGGTTGCTATATTATTTAGAACATAAGGTAATTTTATTTTATTTAACATGATATGTGATATCGTTAAAGCCGCTATCAGATTGACCAACTTTTCGAGCAATTTTTGAGCCAACTCTTGATTTCCTCCAACTTTTCGCGAAATGTTGTCTCGACACCCAGTGTGATAGCAAACAGCAATATCCCCAACTTTTTATCCGCATCTCAAAAAAGTCTGTCCTAGCCGCAACTTTTCCTCCCACCTTTCAACATTACAGCGAATCAGAGATAAGCGGTTGATACGAAAATGCGATAAATATTGACGGCTGGTACTAGTAGTACTGGTTTTCCCGGGTTTTCCTCCAACTTTAGCAAAGACAATTGTAACCTTTTTCTCCCTTTCAACTGAAAAAAGTTGGTGTTAAAATCGGCTGTAAAGTTGGTTGCTCGAAAAGTCGGTGAATCATATAGCGGCTTAAGAGTTGTTTTTTTGTAAAATTTATTCAAAGGCATAATGCTAGCTGTTATGTACACTTTAGTTATTTTTTTTAACGCTATTCAAATAGAGTCATTAAACTAAATCTTTGGCATTTTCTCACATTTGAAATTTTTTTAATTAGTGAGTGAAAGTCTCACGTTGTCTTGTGACGGATACATACACTCATATGACATGAAGAATTTAGTCTTTTTTTCTATGCATTTTTACTTTCTCTTTCATTCTTTTTACTTGGAACATGTTTGGTTTGGCATAACTTCTACATTTTCAGCGTAGAATTATGCAATCTACTGGGCACTTGTACATTTTATACACACTTTTGTTACCTTAATACAGTAATAACTTGCGCAGATACAACTTTATTTTAATTTTAACCCTTAGTTAACCATTAAGTCATTTTTACAAGCAGTTCATGTGTTGCATATTTGTTTATGTTGCACAACATTTGCTTATTTAGAATACATTTTGTGCATCCATATACATACAGTACACTAGTTCATGTGTTGATTTACATATTTTGTTCATTTGATTTTACACATTGTACTTTGCTAACGATTTATTCGGCAGTATTTCTTTTTGTTTTTTTTTCTTACAAGTAGTTCATTGAGTAATACGCACTGGCTGGTTTAGAGTTTAACCAGGGTTTACACACACATTACAAGTAGTTCATTTGTTTTTTAACCCTTATTCACTACATTTTGATGATAACTCATTAATTATGTAATTGAATCTCACTCGTTGTAAGTGTCTTGGGTTATTACACATATACTGTCTGTTTATTTTGTTGGCAATTACATTACAATTTTAGTTCATTGAGGCATTAATACATAGAGTTCATGTGATATTATACAATTTGTTCATGTGTTTACTTACACGTTGTGTATGCTTGCGTACACTTTTGTTCATGTCTTGCATTACAAGTAGTTCATGAGTTTGGGAGTTTGCTCACCCGCCCTCCACACACATACAGTTTCTCCTTTACTTTCCTAGCTTTTAAATTTTACACCATGTTTCAATATTAAAATACTTTTTAACAGTTTTTTTTTTGTGTTTGCATAATGTCATAATATATCAATGACAACATCACTTTGTCTATGTACAAAGATTTTAAAGTTACAAGGAGTTATCCGTCACATGACATACTAAACTACACATACATTTCGAATTTGTTTATTTTTAACATGTTACATTTTAACACTTGCTTAGATACTTCTTACTTGAAAGTGGCAGATCGAGTAAGGTATCTTGTTACATTATATAACATTTAGATACATTTTTCTTACCTTTTTTTCATATTCTTGCAAGGAGTAAAAAAAAAATTACTCTAGTGATTACACAGGCACTTCATATCATGCAGAATCTTGAACACAAGATGGGACATTTTAATTATTACACAGAAATACAGGACGGCAGTGTGTAAATTTATCAAATGCTAACTTATATTATACTTTGACTTCTTGTTACAGCGGGAACTTAGTTATAGTGCAGGTATCTAAAAAAATATATATATACTCTTGTTATTTAAGGCAGAAGCCCTAAGCTGACGCCATAATACTTGTGGTCTCCACAAGATTTAGGGCTACACCTGTTTGCCAGCGTGCTACATGCACCCCTTTTTGGTAGTCCTGTGCCTTGTGCACAAATTTTTCTTTTCATATGCGATTCATCTTTAGTGTAATACAGTACATTTTAACTTGTATTTTATATATATACATACAATACTTTTCTTTGTTTCTTTTTTAAAAAAAGTTCTTATTGGTGTGTTTTGTTTTAATTTGCTTGCATTTCGTATGAAATTATGATCTCATTGTAAGATCACATTGTGAGAAGTTATAAAATATGTCTAATGTAAATGCTTCTCTTTGGAATCATGACACAACAAAAAAGCTGGTACCAGCGCCACAAACATTGAGCCACATAAAAAGCATAGGATCCTAACTTTTTGTCAAATGTGGCACATTTTTTTTTCTCTTGTGGCATATTGAATTGATAAATAAGATTTGTTTTAAATATGAGCGCTCAGTCATGAATAAATATTATTATTTTGAATTATGTGAAAGCAAGCAAATATGTTTATATACTACCTTTCTATTTTATTACTTAAATTACTGGAAATGATGCTCTAATAGCATTTTAGAGAAACAGATTCAAACATTTTTCTGTTATTGGATACAAAATTTTTTTATATTTCTATGTAGATTGTATACTTTGTATGTGCGAAGGTGGACAAAGGATTTTATGTAGATATAAAGCTGCAACGTACACGTTTCAGCTTTCTTCTGTGGTCGGGGTGAGTTATGTGACAGCGTTTCTGTCCCATAGCTATAATTTTTATTCAAAATTAATTTAAAACATAATTTTTACTTTTAAATCGCATTATCCTCCCCCCCCTCTTTCTTATGCTGAAATATGTAATTAAATTCATTTCTCAAAACCATCCAGCTTTTATTAAAAGGTTTTGCTTTCTTCTTTCTAAAAACATCTTTATTTCCAGCCGCAAAGATTCATTTCTTTTTCCCTTTTCCTTATCTGTCAGCTACCGCTCCCAGTGCAAAGAAATAAATAAGAATTAAATGGAACATCTGCTAGTATCAAGGTCTACATTTAATTGCATCGGATTTTTGCGCGCCACATTGATAAGAAATTTTTATCTCTACTAATACGTGAACGTTGAATATGTATTAACAATAAAAAAGTAAAAATGAACAGATCTTATGGGAAGCATGTATTTATCGTGTTTTGTGGTCGAGCTAAAAGCCAGATGCCTGTGATTTCCAGCATTTTTCTCAGGCGGCGGTCTACTTTGTAAAATCTGTTGTATAAACAAGTTTCGCTTTTCTGACGCATTTCTCATCGTATTAGAAGCGCTTGCTTGCAATCTCGGCCTCACCCGTCCGGTTGTGTCACCACATTTTTGCGGTAATGTTTATCACCAAAAGCCTTTGTTCACTTTCTTGCAGTCACCAAAAGTTGTAAATTGGCGATTCTGTGCAACGCCAAGATTTCTTGACTTCTTGCAAAAACTTCACTCCTGTTTCAGCTTTCGAGATGTAAAGTTGTCTAAAAAAGAAAAGGCGCTTCGGCGTCCCATGTATTTATGGGGGTCTCTCTCTCCCACTTTTAACTGAACCACCTTTTAAATGACCTTTTTAAATAAAGAGTAATTTCCAGTAATGTTATAGTTGGAGTTTTTTTTTAGCATTTAGAACCCGGTCTTCAATCAATGCTATACCTTCCAAAAAGACTGCTTATTGGACGAAGGGGAAGCCATGTTAAAGTGTTCTTCACGCCTATTGGACGTGACATCGGTAAAGTCCATGGTGAAGCTTCTATACTGGAAATAGTTTAGGAAATTTTAAATATAAACATTGATGGAACGATGATAATGACGGTGAATTCGATGCTGAACCGAGAACTCAAGCAGAAGCTCTCAAAGCACTAAATGCATTCAGATATTTTTTTACTAATCTCAAAGTCACTGAGGAACATTTTAAAACTGTTCGTGAATAAGAAAAAGTAGTTTTAACAACTACGATAGAAAACAAACAAACCTGCATAAAAGATTTTTACTACTGCTAGTATACTCATCAATTCGAAATTTTAAGTATATAGCAAATCTTGTTTATACATCTTGTTTTAAAAATGATATGTTTATAGCTTCTTTGTACATTATTGTACTAATATAACTAACTTATTAATAATATTTTATTGTCTAACATAAAATTGCTGCTTACACCGCATATAAGGTCACCCCACTTATAAGGTCATTTTTTTCACGACCGCATGGGTGACTATATAACCGATACTGACTGTATTTTGATATTTGTAATTCCTCTTTTTTTCTTATGTAAACATCTTTGAACGATATATCTATTTATCTATCTATCTCTCTCTATATATATTTAATGTAATGTTAATACTATTTTTATTTTCTTATAGAATACAGTTCTTTTTCGTGTTAATAAAAATATAATCTTTTAAAAGCGAATATTATGTTTATGAATTAATTTTACAATTCAATAATTAAATAATTTGTATGATTTAAAAAAAAAATTCTATAAGAATATCAGTTACAAATTGAAATGATTTTTAAGAATTCTACAATCGACATATTTTAAAAATAAGATCTTTTTCATTAACTGTTTTTTAAACTAGATTAGCAATAGATCTTTTTCTTTTAACTGTTTTTTTATTAGATTATCAAGATTAAAGAAGTGAGTTTTTTATAAATTTAAAAATAAAATTAACTGAAAAAAGGTTTTTGAATAGATTGATATATTTTTCTGTATAAAGAAAATTGAAAATAGTTGAAATAATCTGTTTGTAATTCTTTTTTCTTTTTTATATAGAATATATTTTTTTATTTTGGTATTTCTGCGACTGAATTAAACAGACTGTGCACTGAAATGTAAGATGGATCAGAACTCCCATGAAAAAAGCTTAGAATTGATGTTTCAAACAAAGTTCCAGTAATAGAGAGACCCTCGATCCCTCAACCTGAATCAAGCAGAATTCACCCAGAAGATGTTAAAAAGTCTTTAGTAAGTTTTTTTAAAAAGAAAAAGCACTCTTGATTTTCTTTTAGTTGTATTTTGTAGAAATAATGATTTTTTCTTTTTTATCTACTTTCAGATATGCCCACTTTGTGACGTAAAATTTAAAAAAAAAAAGACATTTTTTCCGGCATATGAAGTACCAATCCAAAGGTACATCATCCGACGGGGAGAGTCATGGAATCATCTGAGGATGAAGCTCAATCCGTGTTACGATCCGTGGGGTGTCAGACTCAAGCGAGGCATAGTAGCGTCGACGAAGCTCACCCTGAGAGGACAACCACAAACGGTCAACCCGAACTGACAGGAGCTTCAACACAAGTAAGTGTTTTTACAAAACCTATCTTTACTTTCGGTGAGCTGAGGTGAGATAGAGTTGGGAGAAGTCTTATTCTGATAATTCTGTTTCCATGTTTCGAAGCTTACATCGAGGTATGACTGGCCCACAGTACTCTTGAGACACTTCAGCGCGTAGGATTGGCTCACCCGAATTTCTCTATGTTAGGTAGGATAATTTTAGGGTCCCCAAATTAGTAAAATTAACTAGAATAAAATGATAGATAAAAATTGTTAGATATAAATTGCCCAAACTGAAATTGCTCGATATAAATTGCTAGATATAAATTGTCCCGACTAAAATTGATAGGTGTAAATTGTTAGATAAAAATTATTCATACTAAAAAATATTACATTTAAACTTAAAATTACTTTTTATTCCTTTCAGGAATGTCCCGTTTGCCACAAGCCGTTTAGTTGACGTTTTGTTTTAAATCATCACCTGAAATCCCACAACAATGAAAAAGATTTTACATGTGAAGAATGCCCAAAAATATTTAAGAGATGAGAGCATTTGATCCGTCATCAGAAGGCACACGAGAAGCAGGATTCATTTAGATGTAAAGAATGTAATGCGTCTTTTACCCGAAAAGACAACTACAATAGACACATGCATACACACAAGAAGCAGATATCATTCCCCTGTGAAGAATGCGATAAAGTTTTTTCTCGAAAAGATGATTTAAGGAAACACCAGGAACGACATAGCGCACCATCTGCTTCCTACTAATGCGACGATTGCCAGAAAAATTTCTCTAAAAAATCAAATTTACTCCAACACCGACGCACACATCACACAGTTAAACCCTTAGTCGTTATAAAAAAACAACAGCAGTCAAACCGAAGAAGACAAGACCTACAGAAAAAGCTCTGAATGCTTTCGCGAAAATTACTATCCAAGCTACGGAAGAAAATGCCTATGACATGGAATTTTTCCATGCCCAAATCACAGATGAAGTAGAAAACCAAATTTTTAACGCTCTCCAAGAAATCATATCTGTTAAGTGGTATCTTATACATACAGTCCGGTTCAAGCGAAGCATTGAGGATTCTGAAGAAGTTCAAATGATGTTGGGCTACTTCAGACGTGACCCCTGTCCAGAGCATATTGAAGAAACAGTTAGAGACCATCTCAAAACCATCTCATAGAAAATTTACAAAAAATCAAAACTCTTTTTGAAGAATTCATTCAACTCTGATCGGACTGGGTGCTAGACAGAATTATACACACCAAACTACGCTTTGCGCATTACAAGCCTTTAGCTGGAAGCAGTTTATCGAAACCCCTAAAAAATTAAAAAGAAAAGAAGCCCTTATCAACGTTCAAAATTTCAATGATAATAAGTGCCATATTTGGAGTCTTCTCGCTCACAAAAAGAAGATCGACATTCATCCCGAACGTGTTTCTAACTATACGCCTTATGAAAGTGAAATAATATAAGGCGATATCCCCTGTCCAGTCCCCTACAACAGAATTAAAGATATTAAAGACAAAAACAACCTTAGAATAAATGTATAGTCTTACAATGAAGAAGAAGATGAATTCGGAATGCTCCACATCTCAAAACGAGTCCATCAAGAAGCTATTAATTTGTTATTAATTGGAAATGAAGACAACAATATACACTACATATACATAAAAATATGTCACGACTCTTTTCCCATCTCACTAAACACAACGGAGAAGCTCACTTTTGATACCGATGCCTCCACCGCTTCAGGACACAAACACTTCTAGATAATCATCTACAATATTACTCAGAACATGCCCCTCAACATATCAAGATGCCTCACCCTGAGAAAAATATTTAAATATTTAATGGATATCAATTCCAACACCTAACACCTTATACCATCATAGCTGATTTTGAAAGCCTCATCGTACCTATCCCCACAAAAGAACCTGATACTAACACTTCTTACACCATTCCTACACAAAAACATGTTCCTGATGATTTCGAAAGTCTCGACATATCTAGCCCCACTGAAGAACCGGATACTAAACCTTCTTACACCATTCCTACACAAAAGCATGTTCCTTGCGGATATGCATATATCATAATAGACCAAGACGGAAAAACATACAAGAAAAAATTTAAATCCTATTTAGACCCGAATGCAGTATCAGATTTCTTGGAAAATATTTTTAAAGAACCAGACGTGTTAGCTGAAATATTGAACATCATCAAACCTATGAAATTAAGCAAAGAGGAAGAAAAAGCTTTTAGAGAAGCTACTGTATGCTTCATCTGTGATCAACCCTTGGGGGAAAAACACTGCCGTGATCATAATCACATCTCGGGTACCTATCGTCGAGCAGTACACACGAATTGCAATCTACAATACAAACAAACTAAAGTTATCCCAGTTATTTTTCACAACTTGAAACATTACGACGGCTACCATATCATGACAGAATTAGGAAAATTTAAAGAGTACTCCACAGACGTCATTGCCAATACTATGAAAAAGTACATCTCCTTCACAATAAAAAACAAGACTGCCCCGTAAAACTTCGCTTCCTCGATTCTTTCCAATTTCTATCTATATCCCTTGAAAAATTAACTGAAAATCTCCAACCAACAGACTTCCATCTCCTTAAAGCTAATTTTCCTCAAGATACACACCTCTCACTCCTTACTCGAAAGGGGCTCCATACAGCTAAAGATCCATACAGCTATTTCACAACTTCCAAAAATTCGATGAAACACAACTCCCTCCACCTTCAGCATTCCACAACGACTTAACAGACGAACTCATTTCCATAGAAGACTATCAACATGCACAGAATGTCTGGGAAAAATTTAATATCCAAAATCTTGGACAATGTCATGACTTGTACGTCAAATGTGACGTCCTTCTTCTCGCAGACATCTTTCAAAACTTCAGAAAACTCTGTTTACAATATTACAAAATAGATCCTAGACACATGTTCACATCTCCAGGACTATCATGGCAAGCCTGTTTAAGGATGACTCGAATACAATTGGAGCTTCTCACAGATATTGATATGCTCTTGTTTTTCGAGAAGGGGGTAAGAGGGGGTGTGAGTGTTATTACCAAACGATATGCTAAAGCAAACAACCCTGATACCCCTGATTACGATACAAAACGTAAAACAAGCCATATCATGTACTGGGATGCAAACAACTTGTATGGGTAGGCTATGTCCCAGTACTTACCTGTAGGGGAGTTTCACTGAATTGAGCCATCTAAAATAGATATAAACACCATCCTCTCTCACCCTGATAATGCTGATTATGGTTATGTCCTGGAGGTGGACTTACATTATCCTGCCAATCTTTACCATCTCCATAACGAATACCCACTAGCACCAAAAAACCTCCACATCACTGAAGACATGTTATCGCCCTACGCAAAATCTCTATTAAATAAGATACCCTACAAAGGAAGTTCCAAACTCTCACCCAATTTAAAGGACAAGGAACATTATATCATCCACTACAGAAATTTGAATCTCGACCTCCAACTTGGACTCGAACTCATTCACATCCACAAAGTTATCAAATTCAGACAATCACCTTGGTTAAAACCCTACATAGAGTTCAACACTAATAAGAGGAAGCAGGCTACCAGCACTTTCGAGAAAGACTTCTTCAAGTTGTTGAACAACTCAGTTTTCGGTAAAACAATGGAAAATCTCCGATTAAGACGAAATATTGAGTTGTGTAACAACGAGAAGAGGTAAAAAAAACTTGTTGCATAACCAGCATTCAGCAGCTTTAAAATCTTCAACGAAGGACTGGTAGCTGTCGAACGAATCAAAACTACGTTGACTATGAATCGACCAATCTATGTAGGGTTCGCTATTTTAGATCTCTTCAAACTACATATGTACAAGTTCCACTACAATATAATCAAGAAACACTACCAAGATCGTGCCCAGCTCCTTTTCACAGATACCGACTTACTCACCTACCACATGCAAACTGATAATCTACTACAAGACATGCAAGAACATCAAGACGAATTCGACTTCTCCAACTTACCTAAAAACAACCCTCTATACTCTGAAAAAAACAAGAAGACAATAGGCAAATTCAAGGATGAGATGAGCGGGAAAACTGTCTTTGAATTTGTAGGAATTAAGTCGAAAATGTATAGCATCCTCTCGGAAAAAGGTGAGAAAAAAAGAGCGAAGGGAATACCCACCTATACAGTAAAAAATAAAATTAAACATGGACAATATTACGACTGTATACATCGTCTGAAAACCCTCTCTACAATAAACAATAGAATCCAACAAGATCACCACCAATTATTTATCATGCAACAACAGAAACTAGCACTCAGCCCGTTCGACGACAAGCGGTTTATTTTACAAGACGGTATAAGCAGTTTGGCTTATGGATATAAAAAACGAGAAAAATGAAAAACTGAAGAAAAGAAAAAATGAAGAAAAAAAAGAAAATTGAAGAAAAGAGAAAAAAAATGAAGATCAAGATAAAAAAAGGTGGGGCGCCACATAATAAGAAGATGTGGCGGGAGGTGGTGGGATCCCATAAAAAATATTATTTTAAACATATATTTCATTTCCAGTTTCCTTCTATTCGAAGTTAAAAAGAAGAAGACTGTTTCCAAAAATAAAAGAATATATTCAATTTCATTAGCTATGAAATTTTATAATCGTATTCATAAAATTAATTTTTCTACTGTAAAACTTTCTAAGATAGCTTGTTTACAATTTTCAAGGTTAAAATTTCAGTTACAAAACATGTTTTCGAGGTTAGACTATGACGTCACAAGAAGCAGGTTATGTTTTTCACTCGAAACCGTGAGAAAGAATTTTTTCAGTTTGTGTCAACGCCAGGTGCAGGAAACGTGAACTAAAAATTGGTTTAAATATGACGTCAGAGAAGGTTTGCGTTAGTTCAAATTTGCGTAAGGCAACACAAGCTCATTGGATTTTGTTGTGAAAAGCCGCATCTATTTTCTGTCTTGGAAAAATGAAACGATCTAATGGTTTTTCTCAGAATGGTTGCGAGAAAAAGTCTAAAAATAAATGTGATTTTAGAAGAAGTTTTTGAAAATTTGGATGATGTATTTCAAGACATGGATTTCAATAAACTAATTATGGACTTATCTGATGAATCCACCTCTTCGATTGATGTTGAGACTTTGTCTGTGCAAATTGTTGATGCAATTCCATCAGTGTCATTATCTAATGGAAATGAGAAAAGAGCACCTCAGTCTCAATCTGTGGACATGAATGATGGCTATTCGAATAAACGAATCTGTTTAAATGAACTTGGGAATGGTGTATATTTAATTTGTGAACTGTTAAAAGTTTCTGTGATAATTCACATAAGAAAATGTCTTCGATCTTCTGAAACTCAACCGCTAAGTGCAACAAAAATTGGCGTTTCTATGAATTTAAAATCGTGGTATCGATTCGTGCAGAAAATATCAGACTTTAACTTGATGTACACTTCATCCTCTTTCATAGCAAACAACTCCATCCTCGTATCATCTAAAGATGGTATTGCTAAAATCTGCAGCATTCAGAAAGGCTGTTACATCCAATTAGATGAATTTCAACTTGGAAATTTAAAACGTCATCTGAATTCCTTTAATGAAAGTGTATTAACATTTGTCTATGAAAACTATTTACCAATCTTGATTAGTCATAAACTTTCACCTACAGAAACATGTGATGAAGATTTTTCTGTGTTGGAATTACGTATAGTAGCACTGATAGAACAAGAATTATGCCAGGTTTTTAAATCACAGTATCTGTGCAGTGGTTGTATTTACAATTCCCCTGGCCAATTTAGACACGCTTGTATAACAACTAGAAACCTAGAAAAACTGGCGAACTTAGGTGAATTATGCATATTATCAGTAAAGTTTGAAAATGTGGCTGATCTATTTGTAAGACAAACACTAACTGTTTCACGATATTTCCTAGAAAATTTAAGTTTCAATGTGTTAACCGGTGTTCTGTTCAAAGCGCCTGATGATTTGTGAATTTTAGGAAAAAATAAACTGGTGTATCTCAAATGGTGTAATTAATGTATTAAAATAATTTATATTTTTTCTTTCAGGAAAAAAAAATCTTTTTTTCAGGAGACATCAACTTTATCGGTGAAATAAAAATCTTTGAACAGATTTTAGAATAAAAAATCTTCTCTAACTTAGTCATGCATTTCCACAAAAAGATGAGAAGAAAGTTAAAAAAATTACTGAACAAAAAGTAATGTGAAAAAATGTATAAAAGTGAAAAAAAATCTTTGAACAGAATTTGAATAAATTTTTTTTCCAAAGATTAAGTTATACTTAAAAAAGGAAAAAAAATCAAAGTGGGAAAAAAATCAAAGTGAAAAAAAAATCAAAATGAAAAAATTTCAAAGTGAAAAAAAATTTCAAAGTGAAAAAAAAATTCAAAGTGAAAAAAAAGTGTTGTTTAAAAATTATTGAGTGAAAAAGTAGTTAAAAAAAGTTTAGTTTAGAAATTGTACGATGGAAAATAAATGTTTCTTTTACTTATAAGAAATTGTGAGTTTAAGAAAAAACATGACACATGAAATCAGTGAAAATATTTATTTATTTATATAACTTCTGCCAACGAATTACAAGAGATTTCAAAGCAGTCCTTTTAACTTTACCAATCGGTTTAACATTTTTTATAGGTGAGTGCACATCATCTTTCATAGTTAAATATTTATTCTTGAAAAAAGTTTAGGTGTGTTCGTAGAATTCAGTGCTTTTAAAAATTCATCTCTTTCGAATAAATGTTTGTATGATTTTCTCTGAGTCAGTATTAGGCTGATCAAATCAGTTAGATTAGACTTGGGAATTAATTGGTCTTTATAAATAATCTCATCCCGATCATTCCAACGTAAAATATCTGGATACGTTTTCAAATATTGTAAGAGTTGTTCAGCTTGTTTTTGAACACCAATTGGAATCATTTTTAAAATGTTGTCTTCAGAGTTTGTCGAGTTTTCAAGAGTTCCATCTTCGGCTGGTTTTGAAGTTTCATCCTTTTCCGTAGCATCAATTTTTAATGTTGGATTAAAATTTTATAAATTCATTTTTCTTTTTAACAAGTCGTAATACAATTGGAGTTTTTCAAAATCTTGCAAATCGCTGTTCACAACTTTCTGCATTTCTTTATCAACTCACTTAGTTGCTTTTTAGAGGGTGTATGCTTGGAAAAATCACTTTCAGGGACTAACACAAATTTTTTGCTAAATTCCATGGATAAGCGATGACAATTCGGTAACAGCAGTTGGTATTAAAATGTTTAAAAAACCACCTTTTTGAATAATTAAACATTTTTTTTTTCTGATAAACGCTACCTTTCTTAGAAGCTAACTTTCTTAGAAGATACTTGTGTCTTCCTAGTTGCTTTTTATGATTATGTGAAATCGGTATGTTTTCCTTTAACACGTTTAAAGAAAACTCACAGATGGTCTTAGCCACTTTCGAAGGTAACTTTTTTAGTAACTGCTTACGCAACGCTTTCGGGCATGAATGAATTAGCTTTAAATCCGTGACCTGTTTACGGGTCGGCGATATTTTATGAAATGATGAGTCTCCTGTTTTTCACAATTATTTATATTTCAGTTGATAATAATATTGATTTTGGCACGGTACGATTTGTGTTCTTCAGATGTTTCATTTCTCAAATCAATTAATAAGTAGGTGAAAGGGTTTCGAGTAGCATCTAAAAAAATTTCTAAGAAAAATTTATAATTTCGAGCATATAATTGTCTTCCTAAACATGTGATTTGAGTTAAATCAAGTCTGTTTTTAAATAGAAGAAGATAGTCTGCATTCAATCGAACATCTTTCGTTCCATTATGAAAAAAAATTGTGTTATAAAAATAACACTTAATTCCTGATGATGGCTCCCCCTGGTAAATAAGTTTGTAAGCCGACGGTCACCACTAATTTCAGACATAAGATCGTCAAAAATAAACAATGTATTGATGCCTAAATATTCTTCATAATTAGTTGAGAAACCTTCAATGAATGTGACATCAGGTATTTCATTGTATAACTTTTGGCTGATACCGTAAAACCAAACAATTTTATCAGGTGTAGGTCTCATCGCATACGCTTTAAAGTGGATAAAATCTTTTAGAAAAAAAGGCTTTCCACTTTTAGATGGCCCTGCTAAAATAGCTGTGAAGGGGTGTTGAAGGCTCGGAAAATCCATGACGAAAAAAACAGACACAAAAGATATACTATTTTATAAGAAAATATTATTAATAAAAATTCACATATACATGAAACCGTTTGTCAACAAAATTATACACTCTTTGATCGTTACATAAATTTTCAGATGGAAATTGGGACAGAAACGTTTTCAGAGATTCACCTCTGCATCTACAGATGAGGAAAAATATTGTATATTGTCCACAAACAGCTGTAACATTTGTTTGAAATGTCAGTGGGTTAAAAATCACTCGAGAGAATTCTGAAGTAAAGCCTGAAATAGGTCCTTGAAAAAAGTCTAGAGTGTTTCCATAAGAATCAAAGAATTCTACTCTTTTGGGTGAAGTTATGTAGAAAGCAAGCCAATGACTACCTGGTTGATCTGAGGAATCTACGTTGCATACAAAACAGCTAGGATATTGCATAATCTTATTAGGAAGCATGTCACTGGGAAACACATCTAAAAATAATTCTTAGTGTGTTTGTCATGAGATAAAATGTCTTTAACCTGTTGAGCGTTCATTCTCGTTTAGTTTGGAAAGTCACACAACACATGCCTTGACTTGGAAATTTCAATAATGTTTTCAAATTCTGCATAGATTAGAACAGAAATAGTTGATAAAAGTGAAGAAGAAAATTTAATTTCAACTCTTAAATTTCCTTGATGTTGTAAATTTAGGTGTGGACCATCACTTAAATCTGGACTTAAATCAAATGCGTATAAGGTGTGTCCTTTAGCATAGTCTTCTCCAGATAGATAATTTCCGTTATCTTGGTTGAATCCTGGAAACAATCGATGGTAATCTGCTATGTAATTTCCTTCACTAAAATTCAATTCTAAAGGTTTTGATGGTATTGGTTGTCCGTCAATGTAAATACTTAAAAAGTTGACGTTGTGATGATTAAAGAAAAATGGATTAAGATTATACTGTCCATTAATAGCTGAATTTTCGAATAATCCTATAATTACACGTTTAGGCATAGATCCTAAGAATACGTTATCTTGCATAAAAGACCAGCTTCCACTAGATATTGAGTATGTTTTACATAAAACTCGATCGATAGGATATTTAGCGTTAGTTTTCTCTAACGCTTTGGCGTGTCCGATAGAAACACCCGGATTGACTTTTACCTTTCGAATAAACAAAGAGGCGTGTTGTAACACCACTTTATAATCAGGTGTTTTATCTCCGTCTTTATCTGCCATCAAACAAAAATTGGGTTTGCTGCGTGTCATTTTAATTTTCAAATCCACCATATTCAGTAAAAGTCGATTTTGTTGGAAAATATCACAATGCGAAGGTCCTAACATATCCAACACTTTACATTTTGAAGTTAATTCATATCATTTATGAAGTCCAGGGTTTGTGGTAAGCGTATGGTTAACTTCATCCAAACATTCATCTTTGAAAAAACATTCGCAGGAAAGTAAACTTTTCTTAGCATCTTCTCCATAATTCAGCAAAGTCTCAATGTAGGCACGGTACGGGTAAGTGTTACTAGAGGAGGAAATCGCTCTTTCGTTCAAACTTACATCTACTTGAGAAAACAATGCTTGTAAAAATAAATTAACAGGTGCTACGGGTGTCTTGTCGGGTATAGGTGTTCCATCAGCATTGGTCAACTTCACTTTCACGTAAAGGTAAGATGTTGATAAATCGATATAATCTTGGCTGTTACTTGCAATGTTAAACTCGACGGGGCCACTCTCAGATATAGTAGCTAGCGGGTGATGTTCTACAATGTGTCCTTTTTCTATAGCACTTTGCGTGGGTGGAATCATAAACAAGTCTAGTTCAGATTTGACGCAGGGTGGAGAATCTTTATGAATAAGACCAGACATCTTTAACCAAAAATATCGCGTGCTTTCGCTTTCTTGGCTTTAGGAAGACCGAGATAACTTAGAGGTCTCTTTCGTTTTTTATTCCTCTGACCTGATCCAATCATAGATTTCACTTTAACTGCTGCCTTGTCTGTCAGATTTTTCCCTGCTTCCACGAATCGTCGTTTAGCTGCTGTTTTAATATTATCACCTTGCGAAGTATAGTTTAATACATCTACGCCTGTATGAAATAGCTGTTTTCCGACGGCTTTGGCACCTGATTTAAATAAAGGTACAGATGCGTGGAAAAGTGAGCGAAAAAGTCCTCCGAAACCATATCCTTTCTGAAAAGTAGTTCCTTGATAATAGTTCAATCCGCTACCTGTCTGATGTGTATAATAATATTCGAAAGATTGCTTGCAGCATTGGTAAGGTACAAGCATTATGAAAGATATTTTTGACGAAAATGTAGTTTCACAATCAAATTCCCGCGATCGAATGACACTAAACGTCCCGTGTGCGTCCTTATAACAGTTTCAATCGTTTGAAAATTATTTCGAGTTACTGGTATGTAATGGGGCCTGTCAAACACTTCATGAATCATATCTCCATCTTCCCCTTTAACAAGAATCACTCGCAACAAGGGTGCAACTGTATCTCCAACAATCTGAGGTTCTACAATATCACTGTACAGGTAGAGTAATTTAAAATCGGCGTGTGGGTCAGCGATAAAGGGACTTTCAAAAGTTGACGAAGGAGCTGAAACATTTGAGACTACTTCACCTGGCGGGAATCCTAAACATTAAGCTAAACCAGATAAAAATTTTAATTGTGCATATTTCTTCAAAGACACTTTCACTTTTTTAGTGTGTTTTTTGTAGCTAATTGAAATTCTATCATTGAATTTTTGATAGTTTATCACCTTAATGATATCATTCGGAGATTCATAATATCCTGAAGGAATTCGAATTTTCTTCGCATAACTAGCATCGTGTTCATATCCATTACCATTTCTAGGTCTTCCATCAGCCAATTCTAAACTGTTACCTAACACATATTCGTACTCGTTACCGTATTCCGTAATATTACGCCATGTATGAGGGTAAATCAATTCGGCTAAACCAACCTCCCATTCACCTTTCAAATCTAGAGGCATAGGTAATCTAGTAAAATAATGAGAAATTTTGTTTTCTGGAAAATAGTTCATTGAACTGTCAGAAGGTAACGTAACGTAGAACTACGTGATTATAAATGATCGTTCGCTGTAAAAATTATGGGTTTTATAGAGAAAATAAATTTGAAGAAGGTATCCACTGATTAAATTTAGAAGGATAACCTTTAAACTGAACTTGATATTCAAGTTTCCCTTTTCTTTTACGTTTTTTCAATATTTTTTCGATATCAAAATGGTTTTTAAGTTGAACTTTAAGTAATTCTTCTGCATAAAAAGTTCCTTCAATAGATTCGTCTAACAAATCTTTGATTCTGTAAACTGGTGGAATTCTCGTTACACACTCTGTCACTAAAAACAGTTTTTCTGTCCAATTTGTTTCATATCCTTTTTCGAAAGTCATTTTATGTTTAGAAACACGTACTAAGTCTCCTGAATTAAAAACGCAAGCTTTTCTTTTCAACTTAGACATATCTCCGTAAATAGAAAACCACACTTCGCTTTCATTATCCTTATTCACTTCACTTGGTGTTCTCTTAATTGTGGTGTGGTAGGTGTGATTATAACTATCTAAAAATTGATCCAACACGTCAATACATCTAGAGGTGTGATGTGCTGTAAAGTATTTCCACATTTTAGTTTTCAGGGTGCGGTTAAATCTTTCCACTACACAAGCTTTCGTGTTGTTAAAAGTTCTAAAAAATCGAACGCCTTGTTGTTTTAGAAACTTCTGTAAACGGGAATTTAAAAATTCTTTACCCGCATCAGTTTTTAAATACTTTGGTTTTCGTGTTGCGAAAATGGATTCAAACACTGCTACTATATCTTCGGCACGTTTCGATTTCAAAGGAATAAGCCCATGCATATTTAGAAAAAATATCGATGCAAGATAAAATGTATCGAAACCCGTCATTAAATTTCTGTAAAGAAGTTAGATCTACTAAATCTGCTTGCCACTGCTGATCTATGGAATATACGATTACTCGATTTGTTTGAAATTTTCTACGTACAGGTTTATGAAGAGTGTAAGCATCAACTCCTTCCAACCAAGATTGAATTTTTTTCTTAGATACCTTGCCTTGAGCTGCCCGATGAAGAGCGTCTACGCCTGCAAAACTAACAATTTGGCTTGGATCTTGATAACTTTTCTCCATAATACAATCTCACAGGGGAAAATTCTCAGTATTGTTAAAATTTAAAATAAAGTCCACCACTAGTCTATCAACTTTAGTAAAAATATAAACAACTAAAAAAACAATACACATCAATACACAAGCACATAAAGCACTGATCACTTCACCGTTTAAAATCACTTAAAAATAATTTCGAAAAACATCGTTTTATGTAGTTCTAAAAATGGTCGTTTAGGGAGGTTATGCCCGTTTTACGGAGGGAATGCCCATTTTGGGGAGGTAATGTCTGTTAAAGAGAGGTATTGACTGTGTTGAGAGGTGATTGGCGATAATTGAATAAAGAGTCATTCACACCTCATGTAAGAGCAGAAATTTATTTTTTCCCGCTAGGGGGCGGTGCTGTGGTGGCGGAGGGGTTACCAGAGGTGGTGTCGGAGGGGGTTCGGGACCAGAGGGGGAACCGGAGGGGTGCGGCACCCCAGCACCCCCTCCGGCTGTTCCCGTACTCTCCTTTTCCTACTACTTAAGTGTACACTCACAATTTTCAACTCTTATTTTCAAATATTAATTTACTCATTATGTCTACAAAATATATACATTTAGCTGTACTTTCATGTATTTATTTATCTTTGTAGCGCATTGTTACGCCAATTATAATGCATTAAAACCCAACATGGCGATAACGGGTAATGGCGCTCGCGTGGAATTCCAGAAGAATTATTGCCACTGGGCAACTTTTTTAAAATTCATATTTATTGATTAAGACCACTTTTTTGAAATGGTAAAATTCTCCTGCTTTTGCCTTAATTAATGTATCATTAAAAAAGGAAAATTTTATGATTTCAAAAATGTGGTGAAAATCAAAAAACCTAAATTTAAAAAAAAGTAGCCCACTATATCTGTAACACAATATGTGTAAAGTGGTCGCATAAAGTCTGCAATGGTGTTAACAGCCCACACAACTACATATGTGACTTTTGACTTACTTAAATGTTGTATTCAAACTCTGAGCGCAATTATCCTACCATGTCGGCCATTACCGCTCAATCGATGGTTATTTAAATAAAACGATAAAAATAATTCCTTAAACTTTTATGCAAATTACTTGATTGAAAACTGTTCTTTATGCTTTGGAGTTATACTTCGTTAATAAAATATTGATTTTTTTTGTCTAAATTTGACCAGCTATTCATATTTTCCCTTTAGTGAGCGCCATTTCCCTACTTTCCCCTACTAGTGAAATTGTGTCGTTAGGAGCTTTAGTACTACTACCAGAGATTTCTGAATATGTGAATTTTAATGATAATAGTCCTGCACATAAAGTTTATTACAGAAAGAATATCCTACGAGTTAATCGAATCTTTTATTTATATTTTGATGAAGCGGTATCAGAGACCGCTCACGTTAGCTTTGCGACAATTTTTGTCACAGCTGTTATGATTAAAGGAAGTAGTTAAAAAAATACTTAAACGTTGACACTAACAATAAGTCAAAATTTGCTTACTTTATTCTAAAATACAGAGAATTCCGTTAAAGTGACTGAACTGTTACATTGAGTTGAAAAGAATCTCCCCCAGGAACTAATGGTTTAAAACCTCTGAAACTTTACCATTAGAGGGCTGTATCTGAAACAACACGATGTGCACAAACCTTTGCGCGACTTTCCAAGTCCATTTTTTAATTCAATTTAAAAGTCTCTTTTACTGGTACAGTATCTACCACTGGAACCGCTTCCTTAATATGGAACGAAATCTGTTGAGCTGAGAGCGTACAATGCATCATTATGAATCAATCTGATTTATACAGAACAAGTTTCCTTTAAAAACGCCCAGATTTAAAAATATGAACTGTGCAACCAAAATTACATTATTTTCCCTCAACCTGGGAGCTCTGTTTTAGTGTTTTCTAGAATAGAAATTAGAATTTTATTTTAGGTTATGACTAATTAGAATACGGCTTAATCTACAGGATGATTGAAAAAAAGTTTACAAAATGACATGACAAAACAGGCATACAGCAAGGATAAAAAATCACACAGGAACATGGGATCGCAAACCACACATCGCTCATCCGCAAGAAAAGTGACACATCTCGCAAAATCTCATTTTGAGTTTTATTCCAGTAATAGGTCTATCATAGGTGCATCTTGCTACACAAACAGTTTCATAGCTGTAGTTATACGGAAAATCCCTTAATTATGCTATATGTCCATTTATGACCCCAGAAGAGAGATGGATTGTGTGGGGAGGTAAAATTATCCAACCCTCAAAACCTCATCCAACATCTTCATTTTTAAGGATTTTACGCTTTTATGCACGTTTTTATTCCTGTTTGCAGATCTAAGTGCTATAATTTCATGTTACCATAAAATCATGCAAATCTTCTGTTGCCCCTCCTGTGAAATTTACTTTTGTCGAGATGTGTCACTTTTCTTGCGGGTGAGCGATATTTAGTCGGAATAACAGGGTGTTTCATCCTAACTGAACCCGGGTTGACGGTAGTAATTTCGAGAAAAATAAAAACATTGTAATGAAAATGCAACGATATGTACCTTGATTTGTGTGATATGCTATAACATCACGAAAAGATTTGGAAAAATATGTTGCTCCAGCAATAAGCAATCGATGATACCGTATGAATTGATAATCACAGTCCAAAATATGGGGCGTCAAGTGCATGCTTCTGGCGCGTTTAATGCAAACTTCTACCACATTTGTTTGGTGTTATCACATTAACAACAAAGGTGAGCATGTCTGTTATATGTTTTATTATAATATACTTCAGTTTTCTGAAAGTTATTACCATCAACAAAAAAATGAGTTATCATGAAAATCCCTGTATTTGTGGCTGAATAAGTGGTTTGCGACCCTATGTTCCTATGTGATTATTTATCCTTGTTGTAGGCCTGATTTGACATGTCATTTTGTAAACGTTTTTTTGAATCACCCTGTATAGGTGAGCGTAATGCACTGTTTTCTTTTTGTTCAAAACAAAACTGCTATAACGAACGTTACATGTATTGTTACATCATATAAGATACATTTTCCGATATTTTCAAATATACATTTTTTTTTGTTACAGATAAGTATAAAAAGAAAGACAAAAATAATTTTCATTTTCTTTCCTTCGACGAGTATAAGTATTCAAATTATACAGGCAGAAAGAATATTATGAGAATAATATGTTTCAAAATTGTAAAGACTGTATTTATCATAAACTTTTTCAAACATCATTCATCGGATATAAAAATAAAATAGAAATGAAACTAAAAATATTCCGGATATTCTATGACTAAAAAATTACAATTCCTAGACTACAGTAATCTGATATTTGAATGATATGGTCAGTGTTAATAAAAACATTCTTGTCAAACTATTCACGGTTTCAAAATGACAGGAATTATCTATAATGAACGTTCTTGTTAATTTTTGTATACAAAACACGCAGTCTTTTCTTTATTCTATTCATTTTGACAATTTTATTTTAATATAAAAACTCTACAAATATAGTCTAATAGAAAATCAAGAACTACCCTTTCTTGAAATTTGATTGCGTTGAATTTTACCTACTTGCACTTTTTTACCAGCAAAATTTGTTCTTTTACGATTTCTAACATAATACTCTGTCACCGTGGGAATGAAAATAAACATATTCCGGATATTGTACGACTAAAAAAATACAATTCCTAGACAACAGTAAGGAAATGATTTAGTTGTTGAATAAATCCATTTAAAACAAGTACATTCCTGCAAAAGTCTATCCATTTTATTGATTCAAACTGCTTGCATTTTCTCGTGGGAAATGATGAAAAGTTAAACAATTTGCTAAACACAACACATATTCCACTATGAGATAGGATTTTGATATCTGTATATTTGCCGCTAGTTTACGCAGGAATTACAAATTTAATCATGTTTTCAAACCTTTGATGATATGCGTAATAAAGATTTTCAAACAATGTTTGTTGTTTTGTAACTAAAACAAAATTTCAATTCCGTTTGATTATTCAGTTAAGACTTTAAAATTTAGTTAGGTATTTTGTCATTTTTAGTATACTTTTAAAGTATATTGAGAGCTGATTAACGCAAATTTGAGACTTCATTCTTTTGAAAGTCTTTTATTGAATTGCATATGTTTAAGTATGTAAGAGTTTATATTAAATTTTAATATAAATTGTAAAAGAGACGGAAAACTAGTGTGTAAAAGTAACATTTTGAGTTATATTTTCTAATATATTCTGTGTAAGTATCAGTCTGATCAACTCGTTTTAGCCTCCGTGACAAAAATCTGGAGAATTACTTTTACTATTATTTTAACACAATCAAACTGATTGGTAAAGTTATGATACGAATTGAATTATTCTGTTGAGCTGTCTACATGACAGACCAGATGTTATTACCAATAAGGTTTTCTGAGCGAAATATGCTGGCTGGTTGTCGGCCCAGTTAGCTTAAATGGAAAAGCATTGGCCTTGTAAGCCAAGGATCTGGGTTCGATTCCCAGCCTGGGCATTTTTTCGCTCAGTTGGAAATATTCAATTCGTAGAATTACTTTTGCTTATTTTCTCTTACTTTATATCAAGTAAAATAAAAATGATAATAAAATAAAAAAGTTTTGTGATTTACATATTTTAATGTTATTTATTTAATACCGAGACTTGAATTCGATATTTCAGACTTTTAAGAGGAATTTAAGAATTTCTTTTTGTAAAGCATTAAGATAAATTAAGTAAAGGGTTAAAAAAGAATAATAGGGGAGACCGGGAAATGGCACTATCCGGGGTTATGCCGCATCCCCGCGTACATTAGAAACTAAGGATAGTTTGTGATAGTGAATGTACCTGCACCTTAGCGCCCACAATAGAAACAGTAACTAAAGTGAAAATGATTTTGCTGCACGTCGTTCTTTTGTTCTAGTGAAAAATTTGTTCTAGCGAACTTCATCCTAAGTTCTCAGTGAGGGTATAGTGACCGTCGGAAGGAAACTATTTTTGTATCCTCACGTTATTAGTTTGCAATTGTTATATTATAAAATTCTACAACATCTAACTTGAAGGTAAGTGTACACTCTTATTTTCAAATATTAATTTACTCATTATGTCTACAAAATATACACATTTAGCTGTACTTTCATGTATTTATTTATTTTTGTAGTGCGTTGTTACACCAATTATAATGCATTAAAACTCAACATGGCGATAACGGGTAATGGCGCTCGAGTGGAATTCCAGAAGTGTTGCCAGCGGGCAAATTTTTTAAAATTCATATTTATTGATTAACACCACTTTTTTGAAATGGTAAAATTCCCCTGTTTTCGCCTTAATTAATATGTCATTAAACAAGGCGAATTTTACGATTTCAAAAAAGTGGTGAAAATCAAAAAGCCTAATTATAAAAAAAGTAGCAACAAGTGTGTATATGTTTAACACAATATGTGTAAAGTGGTCGCAAAAAGTCTCCAGTGGTGTGAACAGCCCACACAACTACATATGTGACTTTTGTCTTACTTAAATGTTGTATTCAAACTCTGAGCGCAATTACTCTACCATGTCGGGCATTACCGCTCAATCGCTGGTTATTTAAATACAACGATAAAAAAATTTCCTTAAACTTTTATGCAAATTAGTTGATTGCAAACTGTTCCTTATGCTTTAGTGTTATACTTCGTTAATAAAATATTGATTTTGTTGTCTAAATTTGACTAGCTATTCATGTTTTTCCTTAAGTGAGCGGCATTCCTCTACTTTCCCCTACATCATATCTTTCTGTAGCTAGCATTTATATGTTTGGTCACTCAAACATTTTTATATAAACGTTATAAATCCCATATTGCCACAGGTACGCATCAATCTAACAGGCAGTTGTAAGTTTTTCCTCTTTAACCCCTTCAAGCGCGGTGGTTCATTTTTGGACCACCTAAGGGTCTAGCCGGATAAGCATAGCGAAATGGCCCTCACGGCCGATGTTTGAAATAACATGTGTAATAACAAGGCTCATCATGAGAATACAATATAGAGTATTTTAGCCTCTGACCTTGAACTGTCCTTGAGATAATCGGGGAAGTATACGCCGACGCTACTATATTTCAAATACGTTTTTTTTTTTTTTTTCAAAAAGTACAAAAGTTAAAAAAATGAAACCAAAGCTAATTATTGAAGAATATATCAGTTCACATTATATATATTTTTTTCACATTTTTACAAAAATTTTAACATAGAAAAATAAACAAAAATATTTAAAATAATTATTAATGTAGTAATTTTATATTTACACCAACCAAAAAATTACAGAATTAGGCTCAAAGTATGTACATTTAAGAAAAAAATTTTCGTTAAAATCGAAGATGCGCTTTTTGAGTTATAAAAAAAATAATGCTAGCAACTTGCTAAAATATTCGCAACTTTTCCTGTTTGCATTTGCAAAAATACGCTACTATCAATGCATTGGTCGATTCGTGACATTTCCACTCAGACAGGATGCGCAATGCGCCAAAATAAAAGAATGTTTCCATACATACCACTTCCCTATAGGTTTGTTTCGTGTTTGTAAACATTCTGCTATTTTGGCGTACTGCGCATACTTCTCTCATAATAATATCAAGTCGATGGTGTAGTCCATTGTGCAGGTGAAGCTATAGGAGTTGTAAATATACAGGGTGTCCGGTCTCAACGGTGTCCAATGGCTAATTCCTAAACCGTTAGTCATAGACATATAATTCCAATTAGAAAAATGCTTTAAAGCAGGTAAAGAAATATTTTTAAAGCTATTTGGGGCAATAAAAACATTTCTTAAAAAATTACGAAATTTAAATTTTTATACGGTCCCCCCGGTCCTATAAGTTATATTTGGTGAAATTTTCCTATTACACTGACAAGTAAGACAAAAAAAGTCCCATTCATATAACTCTAAAATTGTACGACTTACGAACCTTTAAAAATGCATGACTTAAGTCACTTTTCTGCTCTGAAAACAAATGAGTTCGGCTTGGCTTTGAGGGGTCACATTCCAAGTGCTTAAAGTATTCGAAGACCAGATTTCATGTGTATCTGCGCTTTGAAAAACATCGTACAAGTATTACGATTAAGTTAACATATATTAAGTTTCAGATTGGTTGAAATAACATATGTTTTATTTTGTCAGGATTTGAGACTGTTTCTTTTATGATCACTTTTAATAAAATTATGTTAATTTTATAAGTTTTTATGTTACTTCAACGATCTTATGTATGTTTTTTCAGTTCAAAATTTGTATTTGAACTTTAACCAACTTTCAAATATCCGATCGAGATTACATTTTACATACTAGCGCAAATCCGATAACAATCTAATATTATTATGATTTTCTGTGGTTACCATATATACTTATTTTACAGGATAACACAAAAAATTTCGGATAGATTACCGCCAAGAAGTTTAAGAAAAAGTTTTAGATTAGACAATACAAGACGGAGATTGTTGTGTTTTTTAACTTTAAGGTATTTTTTAGCACTGAATACGAAAATTGCCTTAATTTTTAACCATGATGTCAGGATATTTCGCAAATCATAAATTGCCGTATTTAAAGAATAACAAAAATCGGATACAATAAAGTAGTTGAGATGGTTGTATTTTTTAACTTTTGATAACTGATTTTTACGTACTTTTTAGCACTAAATCTGAAAATGACTCATTTTGAACCATCACGTTAGCATTTTTTTGCAAATGTGTAAGTTAAAATATAGCGAAAATCTCAGACTATAAATCACATGTAAAACTTATTTTATTTTATTTTATTCAATAATTTATTCAATATTTTTGCTTATCTTGGGATTCTTACAGCTGGGTGGTATGATGCGATGGGGGAGGAGATTAAATTTTAAATTTGAACTTTTTAACTTTAAAATTTACAATTTGCGAAAAATCCTGATGTGATGGCTAAAAATGAAGGTCAATTCCGGATTCAGCGGTACAGAATACATAAGAATCAATTATCAAAGGCTAAAAAACATGAAATAACCCAACTTTTGCAGGCTAGTGTAATCTAATAATATTTTAAAATACGTATCATTTTGTAAAGAATTGAGGCTGTTAATTTAGCATAATTTTACTTAACAAAAATTCTGTTTCTTTCTTTCTTCTTAAATGTTTATTACAAATTGTACATTTTGCATTAATATGTCAGAATGACCAAAGATTTCAAATTGATATTGCAATGTTAATTTTACTCTCAACCATTTTTTAATATATCTGACGAAATCATATTTCGACTAAATTTGTGAATAACCCCCAATTTGCAGCAAAAAATATGCTCCAACTTTAAACAGGTATTACTCGGTCAATTTTAATCGTAGAACAACGGGACTTTTTTTGTATTACTTGCCAGCGTAAAAGGAAAATTTTGCTAAATATAACTTATAGGACCGAGGGACCGTATAAAAATTTAAATTTCGTAATTTTTTAAGAAATGTTTTTATTGACCCAAATCGCTTTTAAAATATTTTTTTACCTGATTTAAAACATTTTTGTAATTGGAACTATATGTCTATGACTAACGGTTTAGGAATTAGCCGTTGGACACCGTTGAGACCGGACACCCTGTATAAGGTTTTCAACTTTTTGGTAATTCTGGACCCCCTCCCTAACTTCCGATATCATACGTTATCATCATTCCTCGAATCCCCTTTCCCCTAATAATATTGTTATCAAAGTTTAAAAATTCTTTTTATTTTTACAATTGTTTTCCTTTTTTTTTTCTTTTTATACGTTTGCAATGATATACAGTTATGGTTGTAAATTTTTATTTGCATATTTTACTTATTTAAATAAAGAGAAGAAATTCATAATATATGACTGTTATAGAAGTAATAACTTTCTACCGAATAACATTTTAAAGAAATATTATTTAAAAGTTTTTAATAATAAATCTTTATTACATAATGCATTGAACAGTAATAGTGTCTTCTTGTACTTCGCCCTTGCACGGGGCTAATCAGAACTTCTTCTAAATAAAACAGGCGGACAACATTCTTCCCTATCTTTTACTAGCAAAAATAACAAGTATAATTTCGAATCTGGTTTCTCTAACAAAGAATTATATACGCATATGGCAGGGGAATATTAATGGCGAACGTTGGGTTATTCCCTATTTTGGAATGAAATGTTTTATAATGATTCAATGGTTTTAATTATGACTTTGTATTTTCATAAAAAGAAGAAAACAGACAAAAAAAATTAAGATAACGGCCAAAGAAAAAGATACCAAAAAAGTAATTTTTTTTTTTATCAAAAATGATAACGATATATAATGATATCTAATGATAAACCCTCTTCCCCTACAGATGTCCTACGATGTCAAGTGCCAGACCCCCCCCCCCCCCTAAACTGATACGTTATATATGTACACTGTTCAGCCCCATAGCTTTCTTCTATGTGAAAATTATCGTAGGCAAATGTTACCATTTTTTTGACAATTCTTGATATTATTATGCGAGAAGGATGCGCAGTACGCCAAAATAACAGAATGTTTGCAAACACGAAACAAACCTAGAGGGAAGTGGTATGTATGGAAACATTCTCTTATTTTGGCACACCTGCCCCAGTGAAAATATCACGAATCGACCAATGCAGTGATAGTAGCGTATTTCTGCAAATGCAAACAGGGAAATTTTCGAATATTTAAGCAAATTGTTAACATTACTTTTTTTATAACTGAAAAAGCACATCTTTGATTTTAACGATTTTTTTTTTTTTTTTTTTTTTTTGCTCTAAGTACATACTTTGAGGCTTATTCTGTAATTTTTTGGTTGGTGTAAATATAAAATTACTACATTAATAATTTTCTTTTAAAACATTTTTGCTTATTTTTCTATGTTAATTTTTTTGTAAAAATGTGAAAAATATATATATAATGTCAACTAATATATTCTTCATTAGTTAGCATTGGTTTCATTTTATTAACTTTTGTACTTTTTGAGAAAAACGTATTTGAAAAATAGTAGCGCCGGAACATACTTCCCCGATTATGTCAAGGACAGTTCAAGGTCAGAGGCTAAAAACACTCTATATTGTATTCTCATGGTGAGCCTTATTACCACACATGTTATTTCAAACATCGGCCGTGGAGGCCATTTCGCCATGCTTATCCGGCTAGAACCTTTTAATTCCTAAATGCCAAATTGACACCAGAATAATGTAACGAAAATTTTACTTTTATTAAGTATGTGAAAAAAGATTTTGCTTATTTTGAAATAAATTTGTTTGTAAATTCTTGTGTCGTTCACTCATTTCAACATTTTACGAATAGGAGTACCTTGCCCCTGAAAGGGTTAATAGATAATATTTTCACACATACAATAAAAATGTTGGCTATGTGTTAAAATCAGTAGGAGAAAGTTGGATAATCCCGCTCCCTCAAATATCTCTAAATAGAATAGAATTGAAAACGTGCGATCGGCACCGGCACCTAGCGAACTTCATCGTAAGTTTCCAGTAAGCACATAGTTAACGTCGGAAGGAAAGCATTTTTGTGTCCTCACGTTATTAGTTTGCAGTTGTCTTATTATAAAAATCTACAACATGTAACTTGAAGGTAAGTGTACATTCATATCGCTAAATGTTAATTCACTCATTATGTGTACAAAATATATACATGTAGCTGTACGTTCATGCTTTTAATTATTTTTGTAGTACGTTGTTACGCCAAATATAATGCATTAAAATCCAACATGACTATGAAGGGTAATAGTCCAAGAGCTGTTAAACATTTTAGGGAAAGCATTTGAGGCACCCTGAAAATTTTTGCAACACTTCTTTTGTAATGCCTGAATACAAAATCGAATGTCTGGCTGAAGGATCGAGGAACATAGCCCACCCGTGAATTTTTAAATTTCCAAAATTTTCGTTGCCAAAAAATATCCTTGAGGCATTTTGAAATTTTAATGCCTTCAAATTTAAGATTTAATGAAATAAAAAATATAAAAGACAGACACTTTAGTCGGCCCAAAAACTGTGCCAGACACGTGTCAAGTGCCACTTTTTGCTTACCCAAAAAAGGTATTTGAGGCATGCTGAGATTGAGACAGAATAGTATTTATGCTTAGAAAAAAATATTTTGAAAATGACAGACACTTAAGTCGGCCCAAAAACTGTGCCAGACACGTGTCAAGTGCCATTTTTTGACTACCCCAAAAAGGTATTTGAGGCACGCTGTGATTGAGACAGAAAAATATTTATGCTTAGGAAAAAATATTTTGAAAATGACAGACACTTTTGTTGGCACTTTCTACTTGCCAGACAACATAGAATGTTAAACGCGAGTGCCAGTAAAGCTGGACTTGCGGTGCCTCGCTGAAGATCCATTTACTGACTTGCGATACAAAAACAGCGTAAACCGCGTTGCATCTTAAGATGAATTTCAACTGGATGCTTGTGCAATCACAACAAATCTAACTGTGATAGGCTCTCTTAAGACCACGTGACTCATAGCAAGCATGCAGTTGTGAAAATTTTGGAGTAGTAATCATGGAAAGTAAAAAAAAAAAAAAAAAGTGTTATTTGCGCAAAAAGCGACGAAAAAAATCACTGTTTTTACTGAAAAAACGCTACAAAAATGTTGTGAAATATTGAAAATTCGGTAAAAATATATGTTAAAATATAAAGATATTATTTTACCATCCAATGCTAATCTGAAAGAGGGTTATCATAGACATTGCTGCAAAAGTTTCATCGCTTTAATGAAGAAATACGGGGTCGACAACGCTTCAGTAATAACCAATGTGCCTTCTTCTTCATTAGGTATATAGTATAATTTTATTTTTATTCCTCATAATAATATATTCACAAATAGCGTAAGACATTCATAGTCCTTGACTAAAATAAATCTTGTCTATCGGATAGATGAAGACACTCTTTTTACGAACTATAGAATATATTTATGCGTACTATTTATATCTTTTACCTGTATAGCTCAAGACAACAGCTGTAGCATCAGCTCGTCTACGAATTTATTACCTGCATGAATTTCAATAGTTGCCTCAATGAATGGAAAGAAACATTTTACACCAAATATTTTTTTAACATCATATAATTTAGAAACTTAAGTAGGAAGGTTTGCATAAGTGCATACCCAGAAAACTTCGGAAACTTTTATGAAAAATACTCTTTAATAAAAACTTTGTCTACTCTTTATACAGAACTAGTTTAAGAAATTTTAGCATAAATAAATATACTTTTATAACTATGATTTTGTCATATAAATTTATATGTAATGAAATTTAACGATCGTTTAATGACGGTTAGTACAAAATTTAAACTGATTAAAATTGCTTTAAACTCAAAGTTAAGGTCCGATTCTAAGCACTGTCGCTTTGTCTTCGATAGTGTTAGTGTCGGAGACAACATGAGAAAAGTATTGTTGCCATAGAAACAACGACTTATTTAATTTTGAAATATATAATGAAATAGTTCTTAATAGAACAGTTACATTTAAAGTGCACTTAAATTTATCCAGCCGGTGAAACCGTCCAAAAATTAAATAACTTCAGCAACGCTCAACTTGTATATATTACATAAGCTTATAGAAAAAATAACAAAATATTTCATTGTTTAAGTTTAAATTCCTTAAGTACCGCGCATTCGAATAATCATTTAACAAGCAATTTTCAGATGCATTAAAATATTCGCGTTTGGTGAGGAAAAGTTTTTCCCGCCAAATCACGTGCACATTCGTCTTTTAGCGCCAAATAATCGAAAATATTTTATTTTTAGCTCACAGGCTATCAAAGCCTGAGAGCTTATGTGCTCGCCGGTTCTGTATGTACGTACGTAATGCGATAACTCTTGATAGAAACATCCCATTTGCTTCAATTTTTTTCATTCTTCATTTCGTTCATTCTGATAAGGCGCTTCCCTGATTAGTTTTGAGGGCTCATTTGTTAAGGATAAAGGGGAACCCCCCCCCCCCCCCCTTAATTCAGATAAATGGGTTTTTCATGAAGAATTATTCGATTTGCTCCGAATTTGGTAGTCCGGTTTATTATGTTAAGGAACTTCCTTGATTAGTTTTGGGGGTTCATTGGTTAAGGATAAAGGGGGAAAAGGGGTGTTAGTCCACTCTCCCCTTATTTCAGATAAATGGGTTTTTCATGCAGAATTATTCGATTTGCTCCGAATTTGGTATGCCGGTTTATTATGTTAAGGAACTTCCCTGATTAGTTTTGGGGGTTCATTGGCACGCATCCAGTTAAAATTCATCTTAAGATGCAACGCGATTTACGCTTTGTTTGTATCGTAAGTCAGTAAATGGATCTTCAGAGAAGCACCGCAAGTCCAGCTTTACTGACACTCGCGTTTAACATTCTATGTTGTCTGGCAAGTAGAAAGTGCCAACAAAAGTGTCTGACATTTTCAAAAATTTTTTTTCTAAGCATAAATATTATTCTGTCTCAATCTCAGCGTGCCTCAAATACCTTTTTTGGGTAGTCAAAAAATGGCACTTGACAGGTGTCTGGCACAGTTTTTGGGCCGACTAAAGCGTCTGTCATTTTCAAAATATTTTTTTCTGAGCATAAATACTATTCTAGATTAATATTAATACAATTATTGTAATTGGTAAACAAATCATATTAGATGTAAATTTCCAACTGGGCAAAAAATGTCCGGACCAGGATTCGAACCCGGGATCTCCTGGCTGGAGCCGCCAGTGCTCGACCATCTGAGCTATCCCGGACGATTCTGGTCGAACCTTTTCACCCAGCTAACCTTGATGATTACAGCATCTGGTCTGAAACCTGGTTCAGCTCAACAGAATAAATCTCAGGTAATGGAACTCCAGAAATCGCTGGATACGAAATTACACTAGATTAATATTAACACAATTATTCTAATTGGTAAACAAATCATATTAGATGTAAATTTCCAACTGGGCGAAAAATGTCCGGACCAGGATTCGAACCCGGGATCTCCTGGCTGGAGCCGCCAGTGCTCTGCCATCTGAGCTATCCCGGACGATTCTGGTCGAACGTTTTCACCCAGCTAACCTTGATGATTACAGCATCTGATCTGAAACCTGGTTCAGCTCAACAGAATAAATCTCAGGTAATGGAACTCCAGAAATCGCTGGATACGAAATTACACTAGATTAATATTAACACAATTATTCTAATTGGTAAACAAATCATAATCCGGGATAGCACAGATGGCAGAGCACTGGCGGCTCCAGCCAGGAGATACCGGGTTCGAATCCTGGTCCGGACATTTTTCGCCCAGTTGGAAATTTACATCTAATATGATTTGTTTACCAATTAGAATAATTGTGTTAATATTAATCTAGTGTAATTTCGTAGCCAGCGATTTCAGGAGTTCCATTACCTGAGATTTATTCTGTTGAGCTGAACCAAATTTCAGACCAGATGCTGTAATCACCAAGGTTAGCTGGGTGAAAAAGTTCGACCAGAATCGTCCGGGATAGCTCAGATGGCAGAGCACTGGCGGCTGCAGCCAGGAGATCCCGGGTTCGAATCCTGGTCCGGACATTTTTCGCCCAGTTGGAAATTTACATCTAATATAAATACTATTCTGTCTCAATCTCAGCGTGCCTCAAATACCTTTTTTGGGGTAGTCAAAAAATGACACTTGACACGTGTCTGGCACAGTTTTTGGACCGACTAAAGTGTCTGTTATTTTCAAAATATTTTTTTCTAAGCATAAATATTATTCTGTCTCAATCTCAGCGTTCCTCAAATACCTTTTTTATGTAGTCAAAAAATGGCACTTGACACGTGTCTGGCACAGATTTTGGGCCGACTAAAGTGTCTGTTATTTTCAAAATATGTTTTTCTAAGCATAAATATTATTCTGTCTTAATCTCAGCGTGCCTCAAATACTTTTTTTGGGTAGTCAAAAAATGGCACTTGACACGTGTCTGGGACAGTTTTTGGGCCGCCTAAAGTGTCTGGCTTTTATGTTTTTTATTTCATTAAATACTAAATTTGAAGGTATTAAAATTTCAAAATGCCTCAAAGATATTTTTTTGCAACGAAAATTTTGGAAATTTAAACATTCACGGGTGGGTTAAGTTCCACGATCCTTCAACCAGACATTCAGTTTTGGATTCAGACATTGAAAAAGAAGTGTCACAAATTTTCATAATGCCTCAAATAGCTACCCTAAAATGTTCAACAGCTCTCCTACTATAATAGCTCTCACGTGGAATTTCAGAAGCAGTTTTTCCAGTGTGCTACATTTTTAAAATTCAAATTTCTTGATTGACACCACTTTTTTAAAATGGTAAAATTATCCTTGTTTTCATTTTAATTAATATGTTATTAACCAAGGCGAAGTTTACGATTTCAAAAAAGTGGTGACAATAAAAAAACCTGTATTAAAATAAACAATTAAATTTAAAAAATCAAAAAACCGACTGCCTAAAAAGCGAACTAATTAATTATTTTTCATCAATGTGAAACTATTTTGTTTTTGAATTCCTACTATTAGCTCACATTCTCGCTATATATATTTTGTTCAAAATTTCAATCGTTAATAAAATACTTATTATTCATCCAATCAAGCTCAAATAAAATTTTTAAATTTGTAGTGGATGACACTTGGTGCTAATCCAGTTTTTTAAAAATATTAATTCATTAATTAAATTAAATTAATTAATTTTCAATAATCGAGAGAGCCCTCTTCTTGATGAAGGTATTTTAAGACAAAGAGAGCCCTCTTCTTGATCAAGTTATTTTAAGACCGAGAAAGCCCTCTTCGTGATCAAGGCATTTTAAGCGCCACTCAAGTGAAAAGAAGAAAGGGTTGGGTTGGGTTGATTTTTGACGGCCAATTATCTGCACGAGGGATATAGGCCCAGGGGGGGAGTGCCCTTCATGGGGGTCTTTCTAAGGGAACCTAATCCGTATTAACGCATGAAAGATCCACGGCTCGAAGAAAACCACGAAAACTCCGAACGATTAGGCCGACGGGCGCGATTGGGATCGAACCCAGCACCTTCCGTCTACCAGCTTCGAGAGCAGAACCTCTCGGCCACACAAAAAAAAGAAGAAAGGGAGAAAGAAAATTCTCTTATTGACCTAAGTAGGAATTGACTTAAAAAAAAAAAAAAATTATATTACTTGTTTATATTACTTACCTATTTTTTTTATTCACTTGTATTGATGACTTTTAAGTTGCGTTTAATTGTTAGTTCCTATCTATAACACTATTTTGATGAGGTCTATAAATGTCTATGATGGTTGGAGTTTCAGTAAAGCTAGAGATCCCACATACACAACTTCCAGGTTGTAATACTTTAACGTAGCTTCTGTCTGTAAAATAGTCAATGAAACATCATCTTCATTTTGAAAGACCTATCCAATGATATGCCACTCAATAGGGTGCGTAAATTTTTTTCGTCTCTGCCACCATTTTGTATTTTACGGCCGACATTTTGAATTTATGAAAACAAAGCATTGCCTTTAACCATCGGGCCGTTAAGACGAATTAATAGAGACCTCATTCATCAAAATCCATCCAGCCGTTGGGATGTTTCGAGGGTATAAAGAAATCCACATACACAGATACGCGTGAAACACATAACCCTTCTTTTCAGTCGGGTAAAAAGTAGCACATTATCAACACTGTTCAGAAGTGCTACAGGAATGAAAACCACGAACAAATGCTTAACTCTTTCCGGCATGGTGGGTCGTGGTTTCGCTGCATAATATGTGGAAAGTGGTCGCATAAAGTCTGCTGTGGTGTGAATAGCCCACACAACTACATATGTGACTTTTCTCGTACTTAATTGTTGCATTCAAATTTTGAGCGCCATTACCCTACTATGTCGGCCACTACCGCTCAATCGATGATTAAATAAAACGATAAAACAAATTCTTAAACTTTTATGCAAATTAGTTGATTGCAAACTGTTCCTTATGCTTTGGACTTATACTGCGTTAATAAAATATTGATTTTTGTGTAAATTTGACTAGCTATTCCTGTTTTCCCATAAGCGAGCGGCATTACCCTGCTTTCCCCTATTTCATAACAGCTTGCTGAAATTTGAAATCAACAGACTGATTTGTTTCTTTTAATTCTATGGATTTACGTTTATAAGTCAACACTAGACACGGGAAGAAACACTCAAGCTGATGTTAATCCTATGGGGTCGTTCTTTCCAAACTTCTCGCTCGCATTTTAATATTTGTAAAGGGTTTTTCTGCATAAGATACCCGAGGTTGATATCCAGGTGTTATTTTAATTTGAGGTGTTATTTTAAGGTGAGGTGTTACTTTATTTTTCAATTTTGGTTATAGTTTTTTTATATGCGAACACTTTCATTTTTGGAACCAGTTGGAACGGGTTCTGAAAGAAAAACTATCCTAATATAAAAAAACTCCAACCAAAATTGAAAAATCAATTCGGGTATCCTATGGAAAAAACTATTTTAAAATATTAAAATGCGAGCGAGAAATTTGAAAAGAACGCCCCCATAGGATTAACATTAGCTTTAGCGTTTCTTCACATGACTAGTGTAGATATAAATCTGACATTCCATTTTATGACTCTTCATTATATAAAAATATGCAAATTTATAAGGTGTGTACACATAAACGGATATACATAGTTCATATATGCATAATACATCTAAAAACTTTTTAATATAGATTGGGATAAACGAAAGCTTCCGTAAGAGTTTTGTGTGAGGACAGCTATTAAATATGCCATGTAATATACAATATTCCATGTGTTATTCATCTTATATATCCAAAAATATCCATTTTTAAGACGTCCCTCTTTCTTATTTCTGTTCTTATAAGCTATTTATAACATGTCAGCAAATGTAGATACATGAGTAAAAACAGAAAAAAAGACAACGCTGAACGTTAAAAATGCTTTGAAAACATTGAACACTGTGACAATGATAAAAAACGTAATACATTTCATTTAAAATTTATGACCCAAAGTAATAAAAGCATCCTTAATACTTCATAGATTTTCTACGTTTTGTGATGAAAAATGCATGTCAATCATTCTTGAATTAGATTAAAAGGAGAAGGTAAAATGTTACTGAAAGTACATTTTTTAGTACTTGATGTTTTTCTTTAAATTGTGAAAATAGTTAAAGTTTTTAAGAAGGTATTCGAACCGTATTACTGTTTGTTAGAGTTATCGTTCCGGTTTAGTTAAAATAAAATATTTCGGTTCTGTTCCGGTTTCTGTTTTTTGATCGAAATTTTCGATTAATCAGAAATAGCGATTTTTTTCAGTTTTCGGTTGGTTCTTCGGTTGTTTTCCCTGATTTCGATAAATCACCGAACGATGTATATTTTGGATAATATAAAATACCTTCATATCGAATTAGGAAATTATTTTATTTTCACCCTTGGCTTTTCCATAATTTTACAAAATTCTTGTTAAATATAGAAGTTTAAACATTCATATTCAATTAACTACCTTCTTAATCTTAATGATAAACTTACATCCTGTCTTAATACATCTCAAATTTTGAAATGTATGAAAATGCTTTATTGGTACCAGGCAATCCAACTCGCGTTAAAAATCCTGGATATACTACCCGGAGTACACAACGTAGACGAAAAGACTTTTTAATTGAAAACTCTAATATATGTTTTACGTTTATTATATATTTTTTAGATTGACCACCAGCTTACCAAAAAACACTTTTGGTACTTTTATACACTGCTCAAAACAATTAAAGGATATTTGAAGTTTTATATAAAATAAAGATATAAACGAAATTTTTTTTGCCGAAAATAGAAGAAGAGAATCACAAATGCAAATTTTTCTGGTTTTCAAACTGTGGAGTATGCAAATTTTGAGTTCGACGTCAAAAACGTCGCTTCAGCGGCAGCGATTGAAATTTGACTTTCAACTGGATAAAAGAGAATGAAGACAAGGATGATCGGCATTCAGTGATTGCCTTGTTTCGATGAGTACAATGTCTCAGCGAAGTCATTTGACAGATTCAGAAGCTTTGAGAATTGTTGGTAGGTTAGAAGGGGGCCAAACTCAAGCCGAAGTAGCGCAAGCCATTGGAGTGTCACAAAGTGTCATTTCCAGGATCTGGAACCGTTTTTTGGAGAGTGGATGTGCAGGCCGAAGACCAGGGCAAGGTCGTAGACGGGCAACAACGCCCAATGAAGATCGGTATTTAGCGTTAACAGCTCGGAGACACCGAACCATGAACGCTACTCTTCTCCAACAACACCTTCGCTCGGCTACAGGCACCACGATTTCAACTCAGACTGTCCGAAACCGGCTCCATGCTGTAGGTCTGTATTCTCGCCGACCGATGGTATGTGTTAGATTAACATCAAGGCATCGTCGCGACCGCAGGGGGTGGGCAACCGAGCATGTCAACTGGAGTAGAAATGAATGGAGCAATATTCTGTTTTCTGACGAGTCCCGTTTTTCTGTGCATCCGGATAATAAGCGTATTTTCATCTGGAGGGACCGTGGCAGTAGGAATATTCCTGCGTTCGTGCACGAAAGTGTCAGATTTGGCGGTGGAGGAGTGTTGGTGTATGGTGGCATCTCCATTGACGGGCGCACTGACCTCTACATCATTCGAGATGGAGCTCTGACTGGTCGCCGATATAGGGATGAGATCCTCAGACATATTGTAGTCCCTTACGCTGCAGCAATCGGAGATAACTTCATTTTAATGGACGATAACTGCAGGCCACACCGTGCAAACCTGGTGGGGGATTTCCTTTTCGAGGAAGGAATCGTTCGAATGGAAGGGCCAGCGTGTTCTCCAGACATGAATCCAATCGAGCACGTTTGGGACGCTCTAGGAAGACGAGTTTCTGGCCGCCAACAACCCCCACAAACTCTCCAAGAACTGGAAAGAGCTCTTCTGGAAGAGTGGGGCAGAATACCCAACTCGTCATTAATAGCCTCATTGAGTCCATGCCTCAAAGGTGTTCAACGTTGCTGGCCGCCCGTGGAAACCATACCCCCTACTGAAAATGATTTTCTTTGAAGAAAACACCTTTTCGTATTCTTTTTTTCTCATATGCACAAATTGTGTTTTTTTCCTTTAGTACACAAATGCTCGATAAAATGCATTTTTTTCTGCCAAACATGTGTAATTTATTCTCATATAACCTACTATGTCTGTCGACCATGTATCAATCAGCTAAATAGTTTACCAGATACAAAATCCACCTAAAACTGCAATATCCTTTAATTGTTTTGAGCAGTGTATTAGCCATACATGTCAGCGGTCAATCTCGAAATGTTTTACTATTTATAGCAGTCTTTGCGATTTTGATTCAGGTATGCAAGCGCTGCGCCAGAAATGGCTGATTTTCACCAGTAAATTTTAGTAGTATGCTTCTCCTTATTAATTTTTAAAAAAAATCTGTCATTAGATAAGATGGGGAATAGGAGAGACCGGGTGAATGGCGACACCTTAAGGGAATTTAAATGTTTTCGACTAAAAAAAATGTTTATTTTTTAATAGTAAAAATTCTAAAGCTGAATCATGATCTTTACTTTTTGTATAAATTTAACTGTAATCATAACTGTAAAGTAAGCACACATAAAATATTCTTTTAACCTCTGTACAGTGGCGGGATTACCCAGGATACTAGGATAATTCCGCCAATGTATCGGGGAAAAACTAGCTCTCGCCGTAAAGCGACGAGCCTACGTACGGCGATATAGGCTTACGAGAGCCCATACTGTCGCGGAGCCGACACGGAACGAACCCTCCTCGAAGGAGTTTCCTCGTTGTGCACTTGCCGCCAACCCGCTATCGTCCAAGGATGCGCACCACCCAACGCGCGTCACGCACCCTGCGCCCAAGCGTTGGTGTCCGATCGATGACGACAGAACCCACTCAGCCCGAAGAGCCGAATGGTTCCTTCGCGTGGTCTCCCCGCAATTCACCCCGACGACCCACAGGAATCGAACACCTATAAAGGAGTCGAGTCCATGAGCCAATGCCGAAGATTCCTACCGAGGGGTTACTTTACGGAGGTCCCCCAAGATCAGATACCATTATCCGGCAGAGACATTTTTGGGGGAACAACCGATGAAAAGTGAAGAAGCCTGTAGCTAAAACCCTCGGAGGGACGGGGAAAACCCCTCCTGGTGGACAGCGACCCGCTCAGGGTTTTTCTCCAGGTTCCCACCTCAGCTGACGGAGCCCCTCGCCCCAAAGCTACCGCCAGACCAACGGACCGGAAACACGAACAAGGACGAATCCGCACGGCCCAATTAAACAGCCCGAAGGTGGGCGACTCACCCGAGGCTCCTCGAGGATCTCGGGGCTTATGTTTGAAAGTTCTGGTTAGGTTCTATTATGACCTCACCATCGGGCGCAGAGAACACCGATAACGCTTAGGCGCGCAGGTCCTGAGTCTTACCGAGCGTTTACCCGAGATTTGACGCGTCGCCACATTAGCCGGCGAACCTCCGGCCCGATTCCCTGTGGGGGCGGGTTCAAGAGAAGGTAGTGCAGCGCTCACGACAAATGCTATGGGACGGACCCCTTCCAAGATAATACGACATGGTTTCAGGACTCGTCAACCTCCCTCCACGGTCGCCCTTTGGCAAAAACGGATTTCTCCACTCTCCGCCAACCCAGGGGTCGGCTCATAACTGCCCTAGCTACTGGAATCTCGACGAATGAGCCATCCGACGCATAAAGTACAGCGATGACCAGCTCGGGAACTCAGCTTTCGCTTCAGAGTGTTAGTGCAATCCCGAGGGGTAGACCACATCCACTCCTCCCGACTCTCAACCAGAGTCTGAGAGGGAGCGTCGGGTCCCTGATCAAGCTGCTGAGATTTATTTCGGTTACTGTGAGATTTACAATTACAATCACAATTGGTTACCCAATTTTTCTGGGCGAACCGAAGATTTCACATCGAGATATATGACTGTATGTAGTGATTACATGAGGATCATTTCACCTAATGTGATTGCATAATTGTTTACAATTTTCTTGGATATATATATACGTCACAGTACATTTAACACACAATATTTAACATGACAATTAGAAACACATTACAACACAATATCAAACACCTACTATTTACATGACTGTGTGTAGTGATTACATGAGGATCATTTGAATGTGATTGCATAATTATTTACATTTTTCATGGATTTACAGGGATTTCACAGTACATTAAACACACAATATTGAACACCACAATTAGAAACACATTACAACACACCTACTATTTACAATTTGCGCATACAAGAGTTTGGAGAGATGCACAAGATAAAAATTCCAAAGTGATAGAAGTTTCTGGCACCCGCTAATAACCCGTTTCTCCCTCCATGCTACACCCTAGTGATGGAGTCGGACTAGAATGGCTCTGGATTTGAAAAGATGTACTCGTTTGTTTCTATAAACCTCATGCGTTGTATGATCTTGTTGAGTAGTTGTGGTTTCTCTTTTACATCCCGCCACCAACTTGCTAAATTCATACGTGTGTGTTTTTTGAGATGATAATGCGATGTTAATGTACAGTATAATACATAGTGTAACGATGTTGACGGCAAGCCACAAATGCATAGTGGGGAGTCTCTTTTGTTAATTTTGTATAAGTGTTCCTGAAAGGGGCCGTGATTTGTTAAAAATATGTGTAAGTATCTGTTGTTTACGAAATACTTGTGGTCAACCAATGGCAAGAATTCCTTCGTATATCGGCCTGTGTCTGAATCCGTCCAGCGTTTTTGCCAATTTTTTAACAGATTCTGCTTTGTCTGTGATTTTAGTGAAGAAGCTGGATATGGTAAAAATGTATGTATTAGTGTTTCATCCGTTACTGCCGATTTTGCCAGTTGGTCAGCTGCCTCATTGCCCTCAACACCTGAATGTCCTTTTGTCCAATTGAAGTATATGTCTTTTACTGTTGTTTGTAATTGTTGAAGAATTTTTAGTATTAAATAGTTTGTATTGTCAAAATTGTTTAATGCTTTTAAACTTGATAGGCTATCCGTTATGATTAAGTATTGAGAATGTTTGTCCGACTCTATCCACTCTAATGCTGAAGAGATCGCGAAGAGTTCTGACTGGAAAACGGAGTTATCCTGGGACAGTTTCGCTCTCCAAGTATAGATTTGCTCGTTTTTTTCGTACACACAAAATGCCGAGGCTGTGCCTTCGGACATTTTGGAACCGTCCGTGTATATTGTAATTTTGCCTACATAGTCGTTTATTTCACAAATTTGTATTTCACTTGTTAGTGGTGATGTTTTGTATTTTGAGCATTTTGGATAGTATAGTGGAGCAAAAGCCTTTTCTGTTGACTTGCCGAGACGAATTGTCCCCGAATACTCCGCCTCCGCCTCCAACTGCAAATCCAGTGGGGGGAGACCTGTGAGGACCTGCAGGGCATTTGTTGACGTATTGCGATATGCTCTCGTTATCAGCAACAAAGCTTTCCTTTGTGCCGAGAGCAAATGTCGACGACCGTGATATTGCGCCATACGCGGAAACCAGACAGCACACGCGTAGGCCAATTTCCTTTGTAAGATCGCCGAGTACCAAATCTTAAAAAATTCCGGAGGGAGTCGACCTGAGATTAATGAAAATTTATAAAGATTTTGAGTTATTTTTCCGATTTCTACTCTCTTTTGTGCCACATGTGGGAGAAATGATAATTGTTTATCTAATATTACCCCCAGGTATTTTAGTGTTGTTTCTGATTTTATTGATTTACCTTGAAGTTTAAATGTGGGGCCCCGCTTAAGGTGTTTGGGTTTGCCAAAAGTTAATGATGAGGATTTTTCATGTGAAATTTCTATTTTGTTGGTTTCTGCCCAATTCTGAATAAATTTTAAAGCTTTCTGACCTTTTTGTTCAAGTTGCTGTCTCGACTGTGCCCAGATCAGTAATATCACGTCATCCGCGTATGCCACCAGTTCACAGTCCTGTACATCAAAGGTCCCCAACAGAGTCTCCAACAGAACCAACCAAAGAAAAGGACCCAGACACGATCCCTGCGGGCAACCCTTACTAAAGTAGTACAACAAAAGTGGTGCCATCCAGTCCACCTGAGCTCGCCTACCCGAAAGGAAGGATACGACAAGATTAATGGGTTGTTTAGAAATACCTAGTCTTTGCAATGCTAGGATCACCTGGTCCCAAGGGAGGTTGTCAAATGCTCCTCTGAAATCCAGTGACACCAGTGATGTGTATTGTTTATTTTGTTTGTGTTGTTCTACTAATGAAATCACTTGCTCCAAAGCCGTTTCCGTAGATTTATTTTGCGTGCAGCCGTGTTGCTTATCCGATAGGAAATTCGTTTTGTCTAATGCGTGATGTATTCGTCTTAGAATTAATTTCTCTAAGATTTTTCCGAATATTGGTAATAGAGTGATGGGGCGATATGAAGAGCTCTCATTCAAGGGTTTTCCCTCCTTTCTAAAATACACGATCTCTCCCAATTTCCAGTCATCCGGAAAATAGTTTAACTTTAAAAGACTGTTGTACATATCCAACAGAATATTAGGAATTTTGAAAAGATGCACCTGACCATCCTGTGATCAATTTGATCAGGTCCTGGCGCCTTGTTAATATTGAATGAGAAAACAACATTTCGCAACTCTCTTTTTGTGAATTTTGCCTGGTCGTGCGAGTTTAGTCGCTGTGGTAGTTGCTTTGGAGTTTCATCGCCAAAAATGTCTCTCGTTAGTTTTAAAAGGGTTGATGACCTGGAAGTGGGTGACAAAGAATCAAATTGGTAACTGATATGACAGTCCTGGAATCGCTGGAAGGCCAACTTTTTCGTTAAACCAAAAGGATCCGTCTCTCTGCGACACAGGTTTGTCCAAGCTTTTTCCTTCTCCGATAAAATCAGTTTTTGATAAATTGCCCATTCCCTTTTGTATTGCTGGTTTATATTTGACTCGTAGTTTGAATTTTTTGCTCTTTTTAAAAGAGCTGCTACTTTATTTCTTTGGGCCCTCAATTGTGGAGACCACCAGGAAATTTTAAATTTCTTGAAGGGGGCTTTCTTTTTAAAGGATTTATTGGCTTGTAATAATATTTCTTGTTTAAAAGTTTCGTATTCTTCGTTAAACTGGTCTATAGTCTCTATGTCATTAAAGTTAATCTGTGAGCTTTTTCGAGTTAGTTGTTCGGAAAATTGTGTCAAAGGGATTCCCTTTGTTTTGAATCTTCTTGGTAGTTTGGTATTGTGAAATTTAGCTCTGTTTCTATTGGGTAGTGGTATCCAAAAAGGGAAGGAATTACTTCCCAGTGTTTTATGTGTGAAAACATAGCCTGCGTGCAGATGGACAGATCTGGCCTCCCCAGGTTCTTCCCCGACTCATACGTTGGTGGACTGGATGAAGAGTTTAGAATAACTGGTTGATACGCTATGACTCTATCGATAAGAACTTTTCCCCTTGTGTCTTCACTCCTATAGCCCCAAAGCTGACTGTGAGCGTTGAAATCACCGAGAACCAACTGCAATGGGCTCTGATTTTTAGAACCCAGCCAGTTCTCAATATCCTCATCAAAGTCAGCACTCGGGGGGCTATACAGGCTGCCAATGATTAAGGTTAAAGGCTTAAGGTCTAAATTTATAAAAACTGAGTTATAGTGTTTAGAAGAGAGACTATGTTTTAAGTTTTGGTCTAAGATTAAAATATGGGCTTTTTTAGAGCTTGAACTATAGCATGGTGTTGTTCGAGGAAGTGATAGAGGTTTATTTTCATAAAGGTATGCATCTTGAAGACAAACCAGGGAATAGTCCGAGTCTGAGAGGAATTTCATAAAAGCAGCGGTTTGTGATCTGTTATTCTGTAAATTTTGTTGAATTAATTTGAATTTTTACCTCTATAAGACAATGACGCTAGCGCTGCTTGTTTCTTTCGCTGATACACTCTGCAGGATGGATCGTAAGATGGATGTTTTTCATATAGTCCAGCTTTCCTATGGTCCCCGTTGTAGTAGTCGAGCACATTTTTGCAGTTAACACACTCTTCTTTTTCTGAGGCACAATCCCTGATGTTGTGGCCTTTGCCACATTTAGCGCAGGCCTCTGCATTCTGGCACACTCTTGCTGTATGCCCTATTTCCTGACAGTGATAACACCTTTGAATGAAGACATACCGTCTTACCGTGCACCGGTTAAATCCTATGCACAATTTTCCTGCCATTAGTTGCAGTGCATCTCTCTCCAGTTGCTGCAACACCAAGTGCGAGGTTTCCTCGCCCTCTCTTCCTTTCAATACTCTTATCAGCTTATATTGCACCTTCCTCCTCAGAGCTCTTTCCAAAGCCGGATAGAGTACTTGTTTTTCATATAGCTCTTGTTGCTCTTCTAAGTTGTTCAGTGAACTGTCTGCTTCTCTTTCGACGTTTTTCTGTGTGAATACTGGGGCTTCTGGTGCTCCAAAGACTATCACTCGGGCTGTTTTCGGGTTTGGTTCTTTAATATCCAGTTTTTCCGCCATATCTTCTGTAGTGCAGATTTTATCTTTCACCTGTTCTAGGTCAAATTTGTTTTTACATGTTATTATTATTTTATTTTGTTTAGTTGTTTGGCAGTCTACTGGTGGTAATTCAGCCATATTCATAGAATTGAGAACTTTCTTTATTATTGTCATTTTTGTTTCCTTGTCTTTTGGTGTTAATATTAGTGTCGGTCTTTCTTGTGGGAGCGGTGGAAAATTTGTCATTTCTGCATATGTTGGTCGGTCATTTTCTATTGCTGTTTCTCCCTCTCTATGATTAATTGAGACCTTTCGGCTTTCTGCCTGAAGAGTGGTAACATGTTCGACGAGTCTTTTTCCATTTGTTTATGGTTCTGTTGTATGATTTTGTTCATATCATTGATCAATTAATCTTCTCTTTCGATTTTATCTTGTTTTGTCTGTTTGATTAACTCTTCTTGGAATTTAATTCTTTCGCTGAGTTTCGTTATTAAGTGATCTTTTTCTTCTGTCTGTTGTTTGAGCTGCTTAAAGTTTTTGATTACTGATGACATGGTATTCTTTATCTTTACTTCTTTGTTTGACGCTAACTGCGTTTGTAGTTGGTGCATGAGTTCTAGTACCTGGTCTGCAATTTTCGACAACGTGTCTCGTTCTTGGTGTTCTTCCTTCTCAGCCTTGTCGTGTTGTCTTACGCTTTCTTTCTCTATTTCCACCGCTTTCTCTTCCAAAAACTTTCGGTATTTTTGTGCATTTTCATTACTTCCTTTGTCGCGTTTCTTTTGATGTCTAACCATCTGATCTATTAAAACCAGTATCGTCATTCGTGATGCTGTTTCGGCGTCAAATGGCAGCAGTTCATCTCCCGGCTGGTAATTTTTGTTTGCTCGCTGTGGTAGCTGTGTTTCTTTGTCGTTAGACTTCACCCCGTCTTCTTCTGACTCTGTTATGACAGAGGAATCATTTCTTTGCGACTGCAACTCTTTTTCATTTCGCGGATCGCCCTGTTTCATTGTGAATATATATATATATTTATAATATCAGTAGATTAAAATACTTCTGATTTTCTCTATCAGCTTATGTCTTCTATTGTGACTTTTTCGGTCCTGATTTTACTGTTTGCACAGCGTTTTCACTTAGTATAATTAATTCCCTTTTCCAATTATGGCCCAGGCATCACCAGGACCCAACCATGCTTTTTGAAGGAAAGGGGAAATAGAAGAGTTTAAAGTAAAAATCAGTGACCTAGATCACCGTAAATGACTAAGATAAAAAATTAATGATCGGACAGCGGGGGGTTTTTAGTAATCGGTCGTTGTTCGAACCTCACCTTCGGTGGCTCCGGGAGTTTCTGCATGGCATTCCCGCGAGCCCCATCGTCTCCAGTGAGCACCGAGACCCAGTTCTTCTAGGCCCGCAATCTCCTCTCAGGCTCCCTCTCAGTCAATTGGTGAACAGGGTCCTACTACATTTGCTTACCATTTTCCCAGAGTCACCAACCGGTCAAAGACCGGCTCTGGGTTCGGGCTATGGAGCGTCGCTGACCGGCTTACCTCGAAATCCCAAACCCTCGGTGGGGGTGGAGCCTTTCGTACCCACCGAGATGGGCCTTCAACCCCATGCTCGACGTCCTTTAACCGTGGTCGCCGGACTCATTACCTCTCGGCTTTGAGTCTCTCGAGGAGGCTGTGGTTCATCCCTGTCCTGCCCCCTTGGCTCGACACAATGAGCGCTGCCAGACTCCAAGTGTCCTCTCCCACTCAAGGTATCGGTTTCGGACCACCAGGAAGGCGACCACACTGTATCGGGGTAATGACGCCACTCTATAATGACCTAGTAAATACATAAAATGGATACTAGGAAACACATAACCTACTTAAAATATTTAGAAAGCAATGTAATTTAACAGAATAATGAATAATTACAATGTTCCTTAAGCTAGCTTTATTAATGTGCAAAGTTTACAATTTAATTCAAATTGCAAAAGATACCCTTTTGCCGCGATGTCGGCATTACCCTGAGAGGAAAATATAGTGGAAATTCCACAGCAAAGCCGAAAGAAGAACCGAACTTGTTCAACAAATTGTATCAAAATGCCGGCGAATTCATGTAGATTACGGGGAATATTATCTTAAGTACCTACTGTTACAATAAAATGTGTTTACCTCTACTCATTTGAAGCTTCAAAATAAGAAGCAACTAGATGAAGACTAAATTTTTCACTAGAACAAACGAACGACGTACAACAAAATCACTCTCACTCTAGGCACTGTTTCTATTGTTGGCCGCTATAGTGCAGGCGCATTGACTATCTCAAACTGCCGTTAGTTTTAAAACTAGGCGGGGTGGCGGCATAACTCCGAGTGGCGCCATTTTCCCGGCCTCCCCTGCTATTAAAATTTAGTGGTAGCGGTTGCATCCCTGTTCTGAGCTGAGTTCGATGACATATCTGTTGAATTCGTATATTATTTATTTATTTCTGAAGTTTAAATTTCGTTTAGCAACTTAATTATGGAATATTTCGCGGAATTAAATAAATGCTGCATTAATTGCATTGTTTTAAGTGCAAACGGTTTAATCTTCCGTAATTGGGTTGGAAGGAGATTAAAAAAATCACACTTGAGGATTATTAAAAAATACCCCCAAGAATTGAGATTTTCCAAGAAATTGCATTTTCAAAGTACATTTTTTTCTATTCGACGGATTAAAAATTTAAATTGTGCGAAGTTTAGAAATTAAAATATTGCAGTAAAATGAAATTTATTGTTTAAGTCGTTGCCGTCGTTTTTTAAGTCGTAATAATATATATTAATATAATAAATATTAGTCAGTTACACTAACTAAAAAGTTCCAGTTGATTTTGGATTTGTTCATTCCCCATATGGAAATCATTTAAAAAAAGTAATGCTCAAAGATATTTTAACCCATTAAGGACGAGCCACTTTTACATTTCTTTTAATTCGTCGACACCGTTTTTTTCCACATTGTAATTTTGATTTCTTTAATCGCTCAAAATTTGAGATTAGATAATGTGAAAATTTCTAAACTAAAATAATGGTATTCAAATTTAAAAGTTTTGTGCGCCTTACATGGCAATTTTTCTTGCCATGGCACATGTTGGCTTTAATGAGTTAGAAATGTCTATTCAGATGCTAATGGAAATAAAATTACGGACAATTGTCTTTTTAACTTCACGAGAAGTAAAGACAAAGAAATTACACTACCACAGAAAAAATTCTCTCAAAACATTTAAAACGCTCTTAAAATATTTAAAGTAAAACAAAACAAAACAAAACAAAACAACAACAACAAAAAAAAAAGATCGCAATACTAATTCTTATGAAAGAAAATACAATGGACTTTTCTTTCTGTCAATCTCCCATCATTTTCTATCCAATGTTCCTGGTAGAGGTGAGTACATTTCCCTCCATGTCTTTCTCTTTATCATTTCCATACGCGAAACGATATCTCATGATCAGAGTTACTTTAATACGTGCGCTCTAATTTTTGCGAAACGCCTGATGGAACTGCATTAAAATAGTTTCATATTAGTAGAAATATCATTCTTTGACTTTAGGAAGATTGCAATTTAAGCTTGTTTCGATACTTGTCAAAGGTTACTTCGTCTGTCAATATCTAGTAACGTTCAGAGATATATAACTTTAAATTGTGTTGGATTATTAAACCCGTATTTATTTATATCAGTCGATGGGATTTGGAATCGGATAATTTTTTTTATGTAAAAGCTTGCGAGGGGGAAGAATTAAGCTTATTAATTTCGGTTGCGTTTGTAGATTGTTAGAAAACAAGGAGAGAATGTCAGACATCTTTGGTCACACATGATATTCGTGCTTTTTGATATATGATATGGGTTTAAGTTTGTGACAGTTTTTCATGGCACATTTTTTTTTAATATTTAAAAGGGAAATAATTTCTACATACACATGTTGCTTGAGGTTTTTTTTCTTCTGACGCAAGAACTATTTTGAGCTATTTATTTTATTTGTTGTCATTACGATTTTTGTGGAAAATGAGAGCTAGAAACTTTTTTCCTGTGATCATATTTTATGCAAAACAGAAAAAAAAAACATCTTATGATTTGTGCACGCAATTATTAAATTTTAAGGTTACGTAACTAATTTGAAAAAACATATTCAGAGACATCATAAAATGGTCATTTTAATCGTAATTACAAATGATAAAAATGAAAGCTAAATTTTTTTTGAAACTGCCCATTCTTCCAATTTTCAATGGGGTATATGTTAAACAATTTCTTCAACTAAAAACGTAAAAAAATATTTTATTACCGAATGCTAAGTTTTTAATAAGTTATATTTTTACATTTCGTGTTAATGCAAACGTTCTACTAACATAATCTGTAAACGATCGATTAAAATACGCAGTTAATAATCTAATCCAGCCATACTCAACCTGCAGCCCGCGGGCCGGATGTGGCCTGCCAACCTTTTATGTGCTGCCCGACAAACACAATCATTAATCCCTATTTATAAAATTTAGCTGTGCATAAAATGTTTTTAAGACCTTCTCTGTTTTTATTTACGCTATATGGCCATTAATGACCGGACCTTTTCAATTTTAGGCATTTTCTCGAATATTTAGAAATATACTTGCAGATTCTTCTGGAATTTCAGGATTAAAAAGAATAGGTATGTCCTCATATTTATCAACGTCGATTTGATTAGGGGGACAATTAGGGGGCCATGAAAATATAAAATAAAATAAATAATACTTGGGATCACCTCGTAAAATAAAATGCACGAAATGATTTATCGCTACAGAATATAAATAAACAGATATTGTATAATATGTGTATTCATTTGTGTAACAATAGTGCGTATATTAATAGAGATATAGCGATTTTTTTTAAATAAATTTTTTTTCATGTTTTTTGGTTAAACATGCAGGGTTTTCACCAAATTTAACGCTAGTTTAAAACAAATTGACAAAATATAGTTGAAAAATGTAGTGCAAATGAAATATAAATATATTAAATATTTTAAGAAATATGTGCAGTTGTATGAAATAATTTTTATCTGCGCATGTGCGAATGATAACAAGGATCTTTTTACATAATTTTAATAGTCAACTCTATGGAGCAACTTATTAAAAATATCCAGTCAAATGTCATACAAATTCAAAAGGATATCGGCGTTAGAGTGAGCTGATTTTTAGTTAATCGCTAAAACTAGCTGAATGATAAGGGATTATCCACAAATTGTCAATTTTAATTACCTTTTTTTAATTTTCATTTTTTATTAATGTTTTAGTTCCTCTTAGATAACCACTAGAACGAGCCTATACCATGATAAAAAGAAGTATCAAAATCGAAGCATTTTTTCCAAATCTACTCGTTGATAGTCCTTAAATATTAACTTTTTTCTGAAAGTCTGTTAATAAAAAATGACAATTTGTGGAAAATCCTTTATCATTCAGTTCATTTTAGAGAACAACTGATAATAAGCTCACTATAACGCCGATATCTTTCTGGATTTTTACGATATTTGAGTGAATTTTATTTAATAAGTTGCTCCGAGTTGACTATTAAAAAAGATCCTTGTTATTGTTCGCGCATGCGCAGATAAAAATTATTTCATACAAGTGCACATATTTCCTAAAATATTTAATATATTTATATTTCAATTACACTATATTGCTTCTACTACATTTTGTCAATTTTTTTGAAGTTGGCATTAAATTTGGTTGAAAATCCGCTGCATGTTATAAGCAAAAAGCATGCAAAACATTTTATTAAAAAAAAATCGCTATATCTCTATTAATATACGGGCTATTTTTACACAAATGAATACACAAATTGTACATTGTCTGCCTATTTATATTCAGTAGTGATAGATCATTTCGTGCATTTTATTTTACAGGGTGATCCCAAGTATTATTTTTTTTTTCTTCGATTTTTTGTTGACCCCCTAATTGTCCCTCTTATCAAATAAACATTGATAAATATGAGGTCATACCTGTTCTTTTTAATCCTGAAATTCCAGAAGAATCTGACAAGTATATTTCTAAATTTCCGACAAAATGTCTAAAATTGAAAGTGTCCGGTCATTTAATGGCCATATAGTGTATTTTCATGGGAAGAAAATATGTTCTATTATTTATACTTACTAATTTAAAATTATCTTAAAACATAATCTAACACATTATCTTAAAGTATTATCTAAAAACATGTAGTTCTATTTATGCTTTAATGGTGTATACACTTCTTAATTTTCAACATTATATAAATATCATTGCAAATTAAATTTACACTACATATTTTTACATTGAAAAAAAAAATAGTTTTGCATTGAGAATACGACTGCTTTATTAAAAAAAAATTCCGGATTTTTTTTTTTCGAACGTGGAAATGCTGTATTGTTATATTATTTCGTTTTATACTTATCATTTATAATATAACTAATAATGCTTAAATGTTTGATGCGAAAAATTTTGGCATTAAAATGTTTTATACCATTATTTATATATATCAAACTTCGCGCATATATCTGCATAATTTGCAATGTAAACCTACTACAAAGTATATAGTTTGAAAATAGTGGTGTGAAACTGACAAATGTTCAAACCTAATGATTTTATTTCCCGACTGAAAAGAAGGGTTACCCTTATCTGTTTCAAGCGTATCTGTGTATGTGGATTTCTTTATACCCTCGAAACATCCCAACGGCTGGATGGATTTTAATGAATGAGGTCTCTATCAATTCGTCTTAATGGCCCGATGGTTATAGGCTAGGTTTTGTTTTTATAAATACAAAATGGCGGCAGAGACGAAGAAAAATTTACGCACCCTATTGAGTGGCATAACATTGGATAGGTCTTTCAAAATGAAGACGATGTTTCATTGACTATTTTACAGTCAGAAGATCCGTTAAAATATTATACAACCTGGAAGTTGTGTAGGTAGGATCTATAGCTTTACTGCCACTCTAACCATCATAGACCTCATCAAAACAGTGTTTATAGCTAGGAACTAACAATTAAACACAACTTAAAAGTCATCAATACAAGTAAACAAAAAAAATAGGTAAGTAATATAAACATGTAATATAAAAAAAAATATTTTAAGTCATTTCCTACTTAGGTCAATAAGAGAATTTTTTTTCTGCCATTCTTCTTTCCTCTTGAGTGGCGCTTAAAATGCCTTGATCAAGAAGAGAGCTCTCTCGATTTTAAAATACCTTGATCAAGAAGAGGGCTCTCTCGATTATTGAAAATTAATTAAATTAATGAATTAATATTTGAAAAAAATCTAGTGTCATCCACTACAAGTTAAAAAAAAATTATTTGAGTTTGATTGGATGAATAATAAGTATTTTATTAACGATTGAAAATTTGAACAAGATATATATAGCGAGAGTGTGAGCTAATAGTAGGAATTAAAAAAAATAGTTTCACATTGATGAGAAATAATTAATTAGTTCGCTTTTTAGGCAGTCGGTTTTTTTAATTTTTTAAATTTAATTGCTTATTAACACTATTACACAGATTTGTTATACGACTTTTGTTATCTTACTGTTTAAATTACCCTTTTATTATATTCTTATATGAGTGTGTTGCGGCCCGCCTAACTTCGAAAGCATATGTTTGCGGCCCGCGAGAAAAAAAAGGTTGAGTATGGCTGATCTAATCAGTCATGAAATTACTACGCATATGAATTTATGCTAGAGGTAAATTTTCAAAAATATATTAATTTTCACACTAAAATGTTAAGATTTATTTTACAGACCACTGTAATATTTTAAGTGACTTTCTGAATCAAAGTTAAGAATGTGAGAAACGATAAATGAAAACTTTGTCCATTTCCATTATCTAGAGTTTTTAGATATTATATATGAATATCGCTTTTTTCATTTTGCCTGTGAGCGAGCAAAGGGAAGTGCGAATAGGGGTATATGAATAGCAGAATGTTGAATTTGGAATGTGGAATTTTTATCTCTTTTAGTAAAGAGATAATGCAATTCAATGTTAATTTATTACTACTGCCTATTAAAAATACTTTTAAGAAGCCCTAAATAAAGGAAAAATAAAATTATTTTTGACATTTTGTTTTGATTTTCTGTAAGTTTAAACTATACATTTTTAGACGGAGCTTAGAATCTTTTCACTATTATAATATTTAAAAATAAAGATAAAATATGGAAAATGTTACCAAAAAGTTCAATAAATGTCCTTCAAGAATAATAATAAAAAAAAAAACTTAAAATTTATTTGCATGCCCTACATTTACAAAAGGTTTTAAAACAGGAATATAAATCCTAATAGAGAAATTTTCAACAACTTTTTAAGCTGAGGTAAAGAGTTATAATATTATTAGGTTATTGTAATCTGGTACTACGCTGGTGGTGTAACGGTGAAAGCTGTTTAGGGAGTAATTTTTCTTTGCATCTCTGTCTTTAAGCCAAATACACTGGTTTCCAAAAATTAAGGAAAAACAACAAAAGTAGCGATTACGCAAAATGTTACAAAAAGATTTTAATAAAACTGAAACGCAATTTACAACACATAGTAAGGTATAAAATAGCATTAAAAGAAATTACCAGACGATTGTGGTGTTTCAGAAATTAATACAATTATAAAATAAACAAAATAAATGTGTCAGTTTGGAATAGGAAAAGTACCTTTAATATTGAGTATGATCACCCCTAGGAGCAATACAGAATATACAGCGAAGTGTGATACTGTCAATTATGCGATCGATAAGTTCGCTGGGAAGTGCGAGCCATTGCTCTTGTAAAGCAGTTGTAAGTGTAGCAAGGGTCTGAGGAGGGAGATTGAAAGCAGAGACACATCTTCATAAAACATGCCAAAGATGCTCGATGGGATGTCCAGTGATCACGCTAGCCATTCCATGCTCTGATTTGTTTGGTGCTGAAGATAATGTTCTACGATGTGAACCCTGTGCGCTCTAGCGTTATCGTCCTGTAACAGGAAATCATTACCTATTGCACCGGTATAAGGGTGCACATAAGCATCAAGAATGTCATCTCTATAGATGTGAGCATTCATAGTTACACATGGAAAGACATGGAGGTCTGTACGTCCTCCCAAAGAGATACCATCCCAAACACAGACACTGCCTTCTCCATATGAATCTCTTTTACGAATGTTTGATGAATGATAACGAGTTCCCTGTCCTCTCCAAATCAAACAATGCCTACTACCGCTTTGGAGGCTAAACTGGAACTCATTTGTGATGAGAACATGCCTCCATTGATCAGCCGTCCAGTGGACATGTTGACGTGCCCAACTTAAACGTTCCCTCCGGAGACATGAAGTGAGCGGCACACGAAAATCTGGTCGCATCGCGTAAAGACCACCTTCACGAAGCTTTCTACGCACAGTAGACGTTGATACCAATCTTCCTGTGGCTGCAGCAAGGACGGATTTAAGATGAGAGGGGGTTGCTGTTCTATTCCTTCGTACACATAACCGCAAATATAGGTCATCGGTGCTCTTGCTCGTCCTTCGCTGAACCTTCTGGAGGCCGAACCAGTGGTTTGAAATTGTTGCCAAAGCCTATGAGCAACAGAAAGACTCACATTTAGCCATCTGGCCACCTCTGTTTGACTTTGGCCTACATCCAACCTTCCAATAGCTCTATATCGCAGTTATGCGGATAATTGATACCTCGAGGTCATACTAATGAATTGGCTATCTCAGTTTTCTTATCTCATAATAACAGCGACACCAGCAGCCGCACTCTATAGCATGCATTTTTATGCTCCGCACAGATGACTCAATCCAATTGCAGCGCCACTAATTTGAATTTTGTAATTTTAATCAGCATCTTTTAGTTAACAACATATCCAAATTTCATACGGATAGGTTAATTTTTGAACGAGTTATGGCTCTTTTTCTGATTTTTCCTTAATTTTTGGAAATCAGTGGATTTGGGGCATTCTCACAATCTTTTGACTTTCATGTCCCTGAATAATAAATTTTATTTTAATACACTTTTTTGTGTTTTTTTTTATTTCATATACTGGGGGTCATCCCATTGCATGATTGCACAACAATATTAACGAGATAAATAAATTTTGGACGATGTTGGGGGTCCAAACATCTGGAAAACTTCTATACCGTCCCGTGTCCCTGATGCGGATTTTTAAGTTTGGAGCTGTCTGGATAAAATTGTTTCAATAAAAATAATTCGATGTAATTTTTTTCTGAAACTGGAACTATTGTTTTATATAAATATGTAGCTAAAAATTAACCTGCACACATTTTTAGGGTTGTTATTATTTTTTAAACTCTGTCCCTGGGTTTTAGATTCCTTACTATCCCTCTTCTAAAATTGTACAGAAAATCATTTCAGATGCAGCCACAGAATTTTTTTCAAGTTCTTTCTCATGCAGAAGTATGCTAGAGAAATAATGTCTAAAATTCTTTGGCAGTAAATTTATTGTAGAATTTAAATCAGCATTTAAATATCAATTTCAAGCATCGTGGCTTTATTTGTACACTGTTAAAATTTTTGCAGCATTCTGGCAGGTCATTCGACCGTTTTTTGAAAAAACGGTTTCATAGCCATAATTTAACTATATTCTGACCATAAAATGGCCAATAATATGGTCAGAATAGTGTTAAATTCACGGTTGTGTAACCGTTTTCGGAAAAAACGGTCAAATGACCTGCCAGAATGCTGCAAATTTTTAACAGTGTAGTCTCACCATCCCCAAGGTTTATTCCTGCAATTTTCGAGGTAAATTAAAAAAAAAAATAATCCAATGTTAACGACTGTTTCTAAAAATCAATGAACATTGTGGCTATCACTTAGTCTTAACATGGTTTCCCTAAAAATAGGTGGTAATTTTCCTTACCGTCCCTTTTTTAACCATTTCATCCCTTTTTTCCAATACCATCCCCTTTTTTTACCTTACCGTCCCTTCTTTAACACCCCTTTAAGACAATGCTATGCAAAAATTCTGTATTAAAAGTACTACATTGTTATTATTTCTTATTTGAATGTCCTGTGGGTACTATGCAAATTCATTATATGTAAACATTTAGAAGAAAATAAAAAGTTACAGGGGTAAAATGGTAAGGAAAATTAAACTCGCAAGTTTAACTTAAACCTCAGTTAAATAAAAAAAATTTCGCTGCTGACCATTTTTTCTTTATTTTGAATCATTAAAGCTTTCGTCTATTATATTAAAATGTTATTTTAGCAAGTTTCCTTTTGTTAGATTTTTTCCCCCCTAAAGTCAAAAGATTGTGAGAATGCCCATTTATGATCAGTTTACACAATACTAATCTAATGCATGGAATCACTAATCAATTGAATTAAGATTAAGAATATATTATCTTAAAGGTATTTAATGAAAATTAATATGAAAAAGACTGGCCATAGATTAGGCATGTTGTAATAAATTAAAAATTTATAGACTTTTGAAGTTTTAAGATTATCCAATAAAATATTTTAGTCCTTTTTAATTAACAATAAAATTAAAGTTTTTCTGCATAAAATGTAAAATTTATGAATTTTGCACGTCGCAACAATAATATTTCTATAATAAATTGAAGAAAAAAAATAGTCAACTTTCAATCATCTAGTCTAGAGAGCATCTTTGAAAATTCGAGACAAAATTGGGTTGAATAATGTAAAAATATTTGGCTGAACTTGATGAGTTGTTCTAAATTATTTTTACTTTGGTTGTAAGACTGAATATCGGAAAATATTATTATTTCCTGCATTTGGTAAAGCAATGAAGCAAAAACAAATAAAATAATTTAAACATCTGTAGTTATAAGATATACGTTTGCCTTTTTTTTATAATAGTTTTAGAGCTTGATCAATTATGTATTTTATTAATTAATGATTCGAAGTTGAGAAGACGGGTTCGATCCTTTGCGTTTGCCTTGCGAGTTCCCATGATTTTATTTACAGCTAAAGAGAATTCGGATCAATTTATTTAAAGTTTATTTCTTTTAAAATAATTTCTGTTTGCGACTACAACCGAAATATTTGCTGATGTTAAAAAAAAAAAAAAACCTAATCTGTTTTACAGAATTTTATCTGGTTAAAAGATTGTAACATCTAATGTTAAAGCTGTTCTTTAAACTTTTCTTTATAAAATGACAAACGACAAGTTTGGAATGAATTATTGAATATAATACTGAACATTTTGTATTTATTTTCACAATGTATGTGCAGTATATTTATAGCTATGTGTGAATTACCTATCTTTATTTATAGAAAATTGTTACAATGTTGCCATGTAATTTCTGTTCTTTATATTTTTTATATAGTAGAATGACGACAGAATTCTCTTATCCGCGGCATTTATATATATATTGGCACTGATTCGAATTCTTTCTTTACCTGTTTATTTACAGCGTAAACAGAAAAACCCTGATTTATTGGGAAGTGCCTCTATTCATGGTACAGAAAAAATCATGTTCCATGCTCAATAAATGTATTAGGTATTGTTCATTGTTAGAGATAGAAAAAGCGACATTAAACAAATGTCCTCTAAAGAAGTAAAAAGAGAAAATATAAATATTGTATGCGAACATTATTTCCTCTCAATTATAATATTCAACACTCGATTTTCAGCTGCAAAAACTGCAAGAAAAGAATAAAAAATGATTTTTGGAAACGAAATGTTTATATTGCTTTTAAGGGATTTCTTTTTTAAAAATTTAAATATAGAAAGGTTTAAATTCCATGGCTTAAATAATAAAATTAATATAATGTCCACCAGTTCAATAGCCCCTTTTGAGAAAAACGCACATAAAATTTTTGGAACAGATATTTGTTAAAACTATAGCGCGGTATTATTCAATTCAGCGTTGAGCAAGACGTCGTTGGAAACGAAAATGATTGTGGATTTTTCAAGGCTTTTTTAATTTTTATTTTTTAACTTTTCTTTAAAGGGTCTCCAGAATGTTTCATAAATTTTGAACGTGTTACATTTGAAATCTGATTTATTTTGTTCTGTAATTAATTAATGCTGTGTTTCAACAAGAAAATGAAGTATTAATGAGAATATAGCTTATTCTAAGATTTGTATTTATTTTTGTATATGCATAAAAATAATATACTTGACATAATACCTGGTCTTTTACATATTCAATATAAATAAGTTTTAAACAATAAAAAATAACACTGCAATAAACAGTCATAAAATGAAGTTGATGGTACAAATAATACAAGGAAGTTTTAATTTATCTGACACTCATTGTCTCACACAGGGGAACACTGTATAGCTATATTGTGATTTGCCGACTATTCAGCTCCACTGTTATCCACCCAAAAGTGTGTGGCTGAGGTAAGAAAAACCCTGAGTAGGTTGCCTGCTTTTGAAGGTTACAAAGTTTGTAGGGAAGGAACTTCGTCCGCAGGAATGGAAGAACAAAAAAGACTGCTATAATTCTCAGAATGACCGATTGAACGGCAGAAAAGAAAAATCCAGACTTCCCTAAAATAAAGTCGACTGTCCAGTTACCCTGGTAATTGGACCGAGACAAAACCGGTCGCAGGGTCTTTGTTGTCTGAGCCAAACTGTACAGCATTCTCATCTCAACTGACTTTTGAAAAAAAAGACTTTTGGTCTTCTAAACTGAAAAAATACTCCAAGCAACCGTGATTACGAATCAAAAGGGAGACTTCGAGTTATTTTCCTGTTCTAAGATTTCTGATGAAGATTAATTTTATTTTCGGGAAATCTGTTGTAAAGTATAATCCACTGATGATTTCAATTTGAAAATATGTTTTCAATTCCCTCTTCTCTCCTCAAAACCCCATGAAAACGATCTCAATGGGCATTACATCGGCATACTGACGTTAAAAGTACTTGATATCTGCTGTCCTAATTAGTTCCAAAGTGGAATATTTTGTATTCATATTTTACATTTTTTGTCTCATGTAAAATAAATAAAATAAATTGAAGTATTTTCCTATGTTTAGTTGAATTAAAGTGCGTTACATAACAAGAATTTATTGTTATTATTATTTTTTTTTACAATAAACAAATAAGCATTTTAAATCGTTTAACACAATTTATATATTTAAACAAACGTTACTGAAATATTCACTTACATAATCATTAAGATGCTACTTGGCGCAGAATGATATAAATTTAAAAAGCAACGTTAAAAACGCCAGAATAAGCAAACATTCAGCAGACTAGTTTCGGTAGGGTTTAGCGCACCGTCCTCAGTGCAAAGAATAACGGAAGCTTGCTCATTTATGTAGAGGAGAAGCGGATTCTACTGAGAAGTTCATTAACCAATGGGGAAACAGGAAAATGCTGGTACCAGCCAATGGGAGAATAGTATAGGTAATGCCAACAGAAATGTGAAAAAATGGTAGTAATTACGCAAAAGAAGATTTTATGAAATATTTCCAGCAATCTGATAAAGGGAGAATAGCAAATTCACTATTAACAATATTGTCATAATTTTTGTAGATATGAAATGCTTCAAGAAATTTAAGATCGTGTATAGAAGTGGGTTTAGAGATGATTTTTGCTGAATTAAAATCAAAAGAGTGGTTCATCTCCTAGCAATGTTTAGATTTTGAAGATTTATTGGTTTCCTGTTTTTGAATATATTGTTGGTGTTCTTTAATACGAAATTCAAAACCCCGTTTGGTCTGTCCAATATAGGAAAGACCGCACTGGCAATTACTAGGTTGAGCAAAAAGTTCAGGGAAATTTGTGAAAGTTGCGTTGTTATGCGCAAATTAACAACAAAAGCAATAAGGACTATTCTTGAAAGTAGAGACCATCATAGTCACTTTCTGCCATCGTTCTGCCAGATTCCGGATTTGCTGGAAGTACCATGGCGGATCCTTGGAATAGAAAAACTCTTGACATGCTTCTTCAACTTCATTAAAGGATTCAAATCGACGACCCTTGAATAAGTGTTGCATTGATCGAAAGAGGTCATAATCAGATTCAGCCACGTCTGGACTGTAGGCGGGGTTTGGAAGAATTTCGACGCTGTCCAACTTTGAAAACTTGTCCTTGGTCCTTTGGGCCACGTGCGGTTTAGCAATGTCCTGCTGAAATAATGCGCGCTTTCGGCGGACCAATCTTGGATACTTCTGCACCAATTTGTCGTAGACGCGATCCAACTGCTGGCAATAGAGCTCGGCATTGATGGCACGACCATCATATACGATACAAATTCTGGTAACTATTAGATTAAAAATTTCCCAGAACTTTTTGCTCAACCTAATAATACTATACCCGTAAGGCATGGTGACGTTACGGCGACGTCGATGTGAAGTCACGCTGTGACTTTGTGACCGTCGATGTGACGTGACGTGACGTGACGTCGATGTGAAGTCATAGTGACTAGAATGTGAAGTCGTTATGGCCGTTTTAGAGCTCATTTGTGACGTCACATTGTGACCAATTTGTGAAGTCACGGTGAGACCAATTTGTGAAATATGTGTCACTTCTGACGAAATTATCAGTAACACTTTGATGATTCTGTGACGACAGTGACAATGTTGTGAAGTCACATTGTGACAGTTTTGTTAAAATTGTGTGATTTGTGACGAATTTGTCATTAACTTTGTGACGAATATGTGACTACAATGACAATGTTGTGACAGCGTTAAGATGCAAGACATTTATTGAAAAATGAAATCGCTATTCGAGTCCAATCAATGAACCTAGAAAATGGAGGCAGGAGTAATTATGAGTAAAAGAAAATTCGGAAGTTCACAGAAAAATTTCAGAATGTTTTTTTCACGATCCTTTGTCTAAATTTGCGTTTTTTTCGTGATCCTTCGGCGAAATGCGTCTTATTTGCTCGATTTATTGACAAAATTTCACGTTTTTTCGCTATCCTTTGACGAAACTCGCTTTTTTCGCTATCTTTTGATGAAATTCGCTTTTTTCGCTATGCTTTGACGAAATTCGCTTTTTTCGCGCTCCTTTGACGAAATTCACGTCTTTTCTTCAATCTTTTGATGAAATTGCGATTCTTAGATGAAAGTCACGTTTTTTTTTCACGACCTTTTGAAGAAATGAAAATTGTTTTCGCGATCTTTTGACAAAATTCGCCTTATTCGCGATTTATTTACAAAATTTCTCCTTTGTTGCGGTCCATTGACGAAATTCGCATTTTTTCAACAATCTTTTGACGAAATTTGCATTTTTTCGCGATCCTTTGACGAAATTCACCTTAAATGCGAGATTTATTAAGTTTTGCGTTTGTCTCGGTCCTTTGACAAAATTTACGTTTTTTCTGCGATTCTTTAATCGAAATTCATCGTATTTGCACGATTTTATTGACACAATTTCACGTTTCTTTCACTATCCTTTGACAAAATTCACGTGTTATTCGCAACCTTTTGACAAAATTCGCGTTTTTTCTGCAATCTTTTGACAAAATTTGCGATTCTTAGATGAAATTCGCGTTTTTCCCATGATCTCTTGACGAAATTCACTTTTTTCCCGTGATTATTAGATGAAATTTTTTTTCCGTGATTTTTTGACGAAATTTAAGGGTTTTTTTCGCGATTCTTTATCGAAATTCACGTTTATTCCGGGATTTTTTGAAGAAATTCGTGTTTTTTTTCGAGATCTTCTGGCAAAATTCGCGATCCCTTGAAGAAATTAGTCCCCCCCCCCCCCCCCGTGATCCTTAGGCGAAATCAGAGTGTTTTTTAGATTCTTTGTCGAAATTCGCTTTTTCCCCAGTGGACACTTTTCCCCCTTAGACGAAATTTGATTTTTTTCCCCAATTCTTTGTGGAAATTTGCTTTATTCCGCGATCTTTTGACTAAATTCGTGTTTATATCACGATCGTTTGACGAAATTCGTGTTTTTTTTAGCGACCATTTGACGAAATACGCGTCTTTTTCGGTTACTATTTGCCAAAATTCACGATGTTTTTCGGTCAAATTTTGGCGATCTCGAAATACTTTGCGATTTACGGAGTTAACGATCTAATGTATATTTTTAGGAACAAAAAGAAAATTTTAGGAGATTTTTGGGAATTTTATGGAGTAAAATAACAGTTAGGAAATTTAGGAATTTTAGGGGAAATGCGAGCCCTGAACAGTTGACGCACAATATATATCATATACACACGTTTTATTATGCCATATACAGGGATATACATATATGCTTATTTGTGCCACTAACTAAATGATGCTTATTTGCAGTTTTTATTAATTCTGCAATTACTTACTGCTCCCTCTAGGCCATTTTTTAAAGTTGCAGCTTCCTGCTCTTTTTAACATAGACGAAATACACCCTTTTTTTTAAAAAAAAATAGTGAAATTCACCTTTAGTTTCAATCAGAGATTTCTTGTAAAAAACTTCCCCATATCACAGTATTTTTAAACCGGTGTGCCCAAGACCTTGCAAAAATTGTAGAACTTTATTTCTTTAGAAAATACAAGCTATTGTTAAATCATGTCGCTATTTAATTGTATTTTTCAATTTGTAATTTATAAAATCCTTAAAAATTAATGTCACTTTATTCATCATATTAACAAATTATATACTTTTTTCTTATATTATTACTAAACACATTACTAATACATTTACTCGTGATGTAATGTTTTAACTGAACTAGCATCCCTTTTTTTCTATAATGAATATTAAATTATCATTTTAGGAATTAAAGCATAAAAATAATTTTTTTCCTAATTAGAAAGTTAATTGTTGAAAAAATGATTAATTTCAAACATTGTCAACAATTTGATATTAAGTGCAGAGATTAATAATTTTAATAACTGTAAATATGAATAGTATTTAATACAGTTTTAGATAATTATTACAATACATCAATGTATGTAACATTATTGCATACTACTAATGAAAATTAATGGTGTTTTATAATCACTCTAATTACACTAACTAATAATTATAATTAAAGCTTAAAACATAGATTATCTTAGCAATTAGAGGTTTAATTGTTTCAGAAACCCCAAAGTATTGAAAGCTAGTCCGTGTTTTAATGCAGGAAAAAAAATCATAAAAATCCGATTTAAATTTTAAAAAATCTAAATCTGATTTAAATTTTAAAAAATCCTTTTTTTTTTTTTTAAACACTATATGTATAATTCACCTTGACTTTAGTGTATGTTGCAAATATGCAGCACGGTGAGGGGATACAAAAGGTTAATTCATTTTATATCAAAGTCTGCTTGCAGTAAAACACATATTTAAAAACATCTTTTTGTTATTAAAAAATAACTTTAAAAATTGATTTCCAAAATTACATTTTTATTTATGAAATTATATAGTAACAATAATAACAACTCTTACTGTCTAAGATTTTTACGAAACAACAATCATTAAATGTTTATGCACTGCAGCTACTCTATTCGGAATCTAATGTGAAATTTTTTATACAATTCGTTTAGGATCTATCTGGCTAGATGTCCGTTGCCAAGACCACTATAGCTCTGATATTATCAAGAACAGTACAACTTCATGTATTATAGAATACAGGAGAAAAACGTTTATTTTATTATTGAAATCTCTATTATATATTTACAATTAACACACTTGACTAATAACACCAAAAAGCATTTTTATACGAAAAATATCAATTATGTATTCAAATAAAGTTTTGAAATTCAATAGCAATACTTTCATATTAGAAACATTCCAAGACTTAATAGTCGAAGAAATCGCCAAAGACTTTACTACCCACAGCATTTTTTTTTTTTTAATTCTAATAGTTTTAATAGTTTAAGCGAGCAGTTGAATTACATGTTTATATAATTCGTGTTTAATTTATGTACATTTTTTGATGAAGTTTTTAATTTACTATAAAGGTTTTAGAATAACGTGTGGTGAAAATTTTATATATACAGTCTGTTACAAATGCAGGTAATCCTATTTACTTTTATATGACACAGTAAAATAAAAAATAATGAAAATAATATAAAATAGTTAGCCATTTTTATGTGAATGAAGTATAAAAATTCAAACCATAAGCACAAAATAGAAACACACGTTGGATCATTATTATTATTATTATTTTATTTACAGGATTAGATGATAATTATAAATAACAAGCCCCCTTTAATCATGTTTTCTAATAGAGTGTATAGTATAGATATTTTGAAGTTTATGCGTATAAAAACATTCAGGAAATAAAATATTAAAAGTATCCAGAATAAAAAATAAATAATTAAATATATTTTACATTTTAGCTTCATTCATTCAAGTACATGGATATGTTTTTTAATAATTAAAATCTTTCAATAAAACCATATTTAAATTCCCACTGGGTAGCATAATTTCTATATTTGTCAACAAATTGAAACACCGGTTTACTTTGCAAACTTTTCGTTCATAATGTTTAACTGAAAAGTTCTTAGTAGCTAAAGATATGTCTTTATAAATTTTTATAACTTTTCTCAAATCGAATAATATTTATTGACACTGATTTTTCGCCCCTTAATACTACAAGTGCATGATATCCTTTAAATTGTACTTCTCCATTATGTAAAAAAATTCTTATTTCTTCTAAATATATTTTCTGAACAGATATTAATTTTTAAATAAAAATGTGCAACGCAAATTGTTTCAGACCGTTAAAAATTTTATTCTATAAAAAGGCCGTTTTATTTAGTACGTTAAAGACATTTAAATATTTGCTAATTATGTTAAACTTTGATTATAATATATTTCTACGTCATTTTAAAGTTTCAGAAAACATATGATTTTAACCTATAATATATTAAAGGAAAACAAATCTGAGTAAAATAAATTTATATAATTGATTTTAATCATCTGATTAAAATTGTTGATAGACAGTTATTTATATTAATAAATTAAATAATAAATCTACTAAACTTTATTAGGTTAATGAAATGTTTATTAGAAAATACTAAAATCGTTATAATTTAAAGAAAAGCAAACTCTGAAATAAAATATTTTTTCATACCTTTTTCTTTCCTTGACGCCGTTCTTTAAATTCCGATGTAATCCATGTTTTAGAAAGAACGAATTTTGGAAGTTGAAAATATCTCCAATAATAAATACAAAAGCAATGATGGGAATCATTTTAAACCACACCAAAGCTAGTGTACTTATCTCGAACAGATATTTTTGTCTAAAGTTCTTGGATTGATTATTGCTAGGAATTTTTTAGGTTAAATGTTTATATCTGACAGACTGCACGTTCACAACACTAACTATTGTCCAGCAAAAAAACTCCCTCCGTCTATTCCAAAGATTAAACGCAATATGTTGTCTTTAATTGTTTTTATCGTCTGCGGTTTAGCGCTCTTTTTTTATCAAAGCAAAAAACAGATGTCCTTTTCCGTTCTTATACATTTATATGACGTAATATTTTTATAAGCATAGTTTCAATTCAAATTTCTTGTTTCACGAATTTTTTGATGCATTTAACTTTTTTTCGGTATGTTTCAAAATAGTTCATGTTTTAAGTTTTGTAAAGCCACTTTTTTGCCAAATATGACAATAATTATAGTAATACGGGAAGTATAACAAAGTAAACAATGTTTACATTTTTAGAGTATTTAAAATTCATTTTAATATGCAATAATGCAAGATCTTTTGAAAATAGAAAAGTAAAGTTTATATTATACGTAGTAAACGTAAACATGTGCATAAAAAAGAAATAAAATAACTGGCGAAATAATATTTTAGTGGGGGAGGGGGGAGAATCACGCTCTCATTACTCTTTTTTCTATTTTAATTTCCTCTAGAGTAAAACAGCTTGTAAAATAACAGTATTTTTCGAAATTAATTTCTAGAAACAAAAAAAAATTATATAAATATGAATAATTAATTATGCCATGCGTTTTGCATACATTTTGTATATTTTATTTTATATTCGGAAAAAGTTAAATTTATTTCAAAAGTGTGACACAAGGAGCAAAAAAAAATTTTTTTTAAGAATTACTTAAACACTAGCAGAAAAATTTATTACTGAAAATATGCAAGTGTTTTTATTTATTATAATAAAGCATTGCTTTATTACAAAACTCTGTCCCTTCCCATACCTACACACAAACAAATCTTTGCATTCTTCACCTGTGTATTAATTTCTGCCATTTCCGCTGTTAAGAATAATTTATAAATAACAAACCAACTTCCCGGATAATAGAATACAGGAGGAAAACATTTTCTTATTATTGAAATATCTAATATGTATTTACAGTTAATGCATTTTTTAGATTGACCACTAATAACACCAAAAAACATTTTTATATGAAATATATCAATTATGTATTCAAATAAAGTTTTAAAATTCAATAGCGATACTTTCATATTAGCAACATTCCAAGAGTTAATAGTCGAAAGAATCGCCAAATATTTTACTACCTACAGCAGTTTTTTAAATTCAAATAGTTTTAGTAGTCTAAGCGAGCAGTTTGATTACATGTCTATTAAATTTGTGTTTTATTTATGTGCATTTTTGCTGAAGTTTTTTATTTCGTTGTGAAATATTAGCCGGAAACAAACACTGAATTATTTTTATTGTTTGAAGTTGAAACGTTTTAATCTTAACATATGTTTTGTCACACTGTGAGTTTACAAAATGGTAGGGTTTTTTTTTTCAGATAATGAGACGTACGTTACATGTAGTGAGATAACACTGACGTCACAATTTTTTTTAATTGCCAGAAAAATATTTTTTACAGTAAATAACATGTTTTGAAGAATTTTTGTATTTTTTTAAAGTTTTCTAAGAAGTTCACATATCAGTCACAATGTGACATCACTGAGTGGTGGCATTTTGGTCACAGTTGTGACGTGACCACAGTGACTTACAGTGACGTCACAATGACGTCACTGTGACCATGCATGCTATAAGGGTAGATACCCCATGAATTGCATAGCTGAATAGGATCTTTGAGTTTCGAGAGGGCAAGCTTATTCGTAGGGGTAAAAATTATTCTGAAGTCACGCTGTTTAAGAATTTTTGCAATAGGAAAGCTAGATTTAGGAAAGAAAGGTAACACAATGCTGCTTCTGGAGAGAGAAGAGGACTGATTTGAGTTGATTGACCGCGTACCTCTAACTGAAATGAACCCTTTTATGAAAATACAAAGTTATTATTAAAACCATTGAATGGTTATAAAACATTTCATTCCAAAATAGGGAATAACCCAACATTCGCCATTAATAATCTCCTGCCATATGTGTATATAATTCGTTGTTAGAGAAACCAGATTCGAAATTATACTTGTTATTTTTGCTTGTAAAAGATGGGGAAGAATGTTGCCCGCCTGTTTTGTTTACAAGAAGTTCTGTGGAGTCCCGTGCAAGGGGAAGTGCAAGAAGACAATATTACCGTTCAATGCATTATGTAAAAAAGAGCTATCATTAAAAACTTTTAAATAATAAGCATTTCTTTAAAATGTTATTTGGTATAAAGTTATTTCTTAAATAACAGTGATATTTTATGAATTTCTTCTCTTCATACAAATCAGTAAAATATGCAAATAAAAAATGTACAACCATACATGTATATCATTGCAAACGTATAAAAAAAGGGAAAACAATCGTAAAAATAAAAAGAATTTTTAAACACTGATAACAGTATTATTAGGGGGGTGGAGATTCCAGGAATGATAACGTATGATATATGAAGTTTGGGACTGGGTCCGGAATTGCAAAAAGTTGATAACCTTATATATTTACAGCACCTATTCAGCTTCATACGCGAGAAGGATGCGCAGTACGCTAAAATAATAGAATGTTTACAAACACGAAACAAACCTATATAGAAGTGGAATGTATGGAAACATTATCTTATTTTCGCGCACTGTGCATCCTGCCCGAGTGGAAATGTCACAAATCAACTAATGCATTGATAGTAGCATATTTCTGCAAATGCAAACAGGGAAACTTACGAATATTTTAGCAAGTTGCTAGCTTTATTTTGTTTATAACTCAAAAAGCGCATCTTCAATTTTAACGATTTTTTTCCTTAAAAGTACATTCTTTGAGCATTATTCTGTAATTTTTTGGTAGGTGTAAATATAAAATTACTACATTAGTCTAGTTCTGAAATTAAGTGGAAATTTCACTTCGGTAATTTGTAAAAAATAAAAATTCAAATTGTCGCGTTTAAGTTATGTTTCCAACATTTTCTGGGGGTTTTAGAGATAAATAAATCATGATCAGAGGTCAAGGTTAATTTTTTTTTAATTTAAAATTAAATTTCATTTTTCATATGAACATGGAGGTGACAACCTTTAATAGTAATGATGAATATAAGTTTTATTGCCCATTCACGAGATTGAAAAATATTTATGGTTGCGATATTAGTTTGTTCTATTGTTTAAGAGGTATAATATGTTATTTGAATGAAATACAGAAAGTCAAATAACACATCAAACAAAAACTGGTAAGGAAATCGGATAAAGAACACTATTCTTGAGTAACATGTTAAAAAAGAACAAAGCTCAAATTTATTTCTTTTAAAAATAATATTGCAGTTTTGAGGGATTAAACTAAAGATATGTTGTAACCGTTTATTCACTTTCGCTGTTTAAACCACACAAATTTATTTTTCATATCTTATGATTGCTTCTTGCTCCTTACTGAAAATAAATTTGTTTTTGGATCCCGAACGTCTTTGCATAAAGTTAATTTCTACGTAATCTTAAACTGAGGTCTCATTTGCTAAATACAGATTAACAGGACCTAACTGAAATCTTGTGCATACTGTTGTACTTCTTTATTATTTTTTTCAGAAAGAACAAACCCAAAGGCTTTTTTTCACTTTTGAACCTTCCCATTTTTAAAAAAAATTTTCTCGGTATGAGTGGTCTATTCTGAACTAAATTCCAGGCATTTTCTGACTTTAGGAGAAACATTTTCATCTTTTAATATTTTCTGTACCCTCTCTTTTTTGGGACTGTTTAATTTTTTTCGTTTGCTTGTGATGCGTTTATATCTTTTCTGATAATAATCTTTTTTTTTCTTTTATATTTCAACATTTCATAAAAATTTTAAGCTCTTTTTCAAGGAATTTTATTATTTAGTATGCCTTTGTTTGTTTCTGTTAACAAATTTTCGACCTCTTTTTAACCGACTGGTACCTACTCCTCCTATCACGTCTTCAACATTCGCAATAACATTGTGTATAATTTCAGGATTATCATCTGATTCTAGTGTAGTAGAATTTAAAAGAAGTTGCTGTAATTTTTTTTATTTGCTTTCTTCTCTCACTTTTCCTTGTCTTTTGTACCCAATTCTTCCTTTGTGCACGTTTCTATCGCTCACTCAATTGAGAAATAGCTTTTATTTTTCTTTCTTATTTCTTCTTTTACGTTCTTTTTTCTTATATTCTTCATACAATTTTGGATTTGCTTTAATTTTATCCCGTCTTTTCTGCTCTGCTTCTCGTCTGGACTTTCTTTTCTTCTCAACAGAATTCTTTTTGCTTTTTGTCCGAGCCATGATAACTAAAAAATGTTTAAAAACATTAATGTGGAATTAGATAAAAATAAGTAGATTAATAGATAAATCGAAAGTACACTAAAAGCACTTTAAATATACGATTGCAGAGTACTCTAGTGTGGCCTTATTATTTAAATACATTAAATATTAAACAAATATATATATGTGTGTGTATATATATATATATTTCTCTAATTGGCTAGCATAGAAAAACTGAAAATTTAAATTTAGTTCTGGTTTTATTATTCTTTTTTAAGTTTAGGAGATCAGGAAGAGGCTTTAATATAAAGTTTAATTAAAGCTAAAACTTAACTTGTATTGAAAGAAATACTGAAAGGCATTAAAAAATCAAACTTATACAAAATTAAATATTTTAGAATTAAAAATTCAGTTTCAAAAAATATTTTTATTAATATAAAATTATTCCTAAAATAAAAATATGGGTTCAATAATTAAAAATATTCTTTAAGCACCCTTGAAATATTGTTTAGATCAATAAATGTCACATCCATGGGTCAGTAACACCTCCATGATACAACAATGGCATGGAGGAGACATCCATGGATGTGACATATCTGAGATTAGGCCTAATATTTTCTAAACTATGCACACCATGAATATAATGCTACTTCCATACAAAATTAAATAAAACAATTTAACGCTACGTATCAACATAATTCTGCTATTTTTAAAACTGACAAAATTACGAAGGCCATGTAGTTGACACCCAATTAAAGTACACTATGGAAATTAAAAGTTTTTAAATTAAAACTAGATGAAGTGCCAAACCCCATTAAGCTTAACATGCTTTAGAAATATTCCATCCAATAATTAGCTGCCTGTATTTAATTTGTATCCCAAGTTCTAGATTATGATGCTATCTAGTAGATTTTTATATAACTATAACTGATATGTCATGGAAGTAGCTATAATTCTGGGGACTGCAGTGTCTTGGTCTGTAGTTTTTTTTTTTAAATATAAATTTTCAAAATTTTCTTTTAAAAAGTAAGTAAAGTATATCCATTTTTTAACTTAATACATTTTATACGGCTCTTTTCGTTTATCTTATGGGATACATTTATGTTGTAATGTAAAACCAGGCATGGAGGGACATACCATGGAGGTGACATTTAGTATAATTTTAATTTTATTAAAATAGTTCTAAATTTCACATTCATTCTAAAGTACTTTTTAATACAAGTTTTAAATGTGTCATCATAGATTATTTATTTAGTTGAACAAATATTTGCATAAAAATACAAAAAATTGATTGGGACTCAAATTTCCACTTAATTTCAGAACTACCCATTAGTAATTTTTTATAAATATTTTTGTTTATTTTTCTATGTGAAAATTTTTGTAAAAATGTGAAAAAAATACATAATGTGAACAAATATATTCTTCAATAATGGGCGTTGGTTTCATTTTTTTTAACTTTTTTAATTTTTGAGAAAAACATATTTGAAAAATAGTAGCGCCGGAGCATACTTCCCCGATTACCTCAAGGACTGTTCAAGGTCAGAGGCTAAAAACACTCTATATTGTATTCTCATAGTGAGCCTTATTACCACACATGTTATTTTAAACATCGGCCGTGAGAGCCATTTCGCTATGCTTATCCGGCTAGACCCTTTTTCGTGTTACGAGCTTTGCACTTGAGGTTCTTGGAAGACGTCAAGAAGACGTAAAATCTCTTCTAAAACCTGTTTTTCTTTTGAGAAGTCTCAGAGAGGATTAGACCTACCACTGAGCCTTTTTTAAATTGATCTTTAGGTGCTTTTTCAATCATTGCTATGTTGAAGACTCATTCATGGGATTTGAGACAAGGGGTTTTAAGTCTCCTGGTGGCAATATATCCAATTACACAATATCTTTCACTAGCTTGCTTGATGGACCACTTCAGAAAGTAGGACTGTCTATATAGCTTCGTTCATGTGATTTTCATCCAACTTAAGACGTATTTTCTCCATCCTAGAATAAAACAGAATAAACCGTAAGGATTTAATTTTTTAAACCTGTAAACGTTTGTCCGATACAATACGAAAGCTGCACTCTGACGCTTTGAGTACCTATCACACGCGCATTGCCAGGTTTAATCATTATAGTTTACAGTATAAATTATAGTAATCCATATGTCTAACAAAACATTAAAAACATCGTTGTTCTTGCTTTCACATAAACTACGTAGCTCCAAAGTTAGCTTCGTGCACTAGAAAACTCTTGAAAAATAAATAACTTACTATCACTTGGAAACGCACAGATCCCTTGGTACAAAATGGCGTAAGTGTCTTACTTCTGGCAGGACAGTAGCTTGTCCGGCGCTGCTACCAGCGGTCAAAACTGGAAACTCCACCTGTCCGGTACAACTCGCTGTTCGATACTACCCGACTTTTCCCTACTTCTGATACATTTTCACAAATAAAACTTGCGTTTTCTGAAGAACACGATTTTCCTGAACAATCTGTTACGAAAAATTTTTAATTAAAAAAATATAGTTGTATTCATATAAGACTGATCTGATCGCCTACAATTTATGGGATGATTGGAAGGTAATAAGCTATCGGTTTAAATAGCTAAGATTTTTTGAAATTTTACAAATATTTTTATAAATTATCATTCAGATAATAAAAAAAACATATTGATAATTTGAATGTATTTGTGTTTGGTATATCTAGGGAAGATTTTATTGTTAGGCTTATGTAAATTTTAAGAGGTGATAGTATACACCCAAACAAACATTTTGTATCAAAGAATGCATGGTCGAAAACTAAACGTAAAAAAGTTAGAGGGCGCCAAAAGTTATGTTCTTATACGAGGCAAAAACACGCAATGAACGATTAAGTTAAGTTACGAAAACAAATTTAATGGCATTTGATTACAATAAGTGCTCAAAACATTGACCGGCAGTTGTTATGCACGCAGTACAACGGCGAAGAACAGATTGGCGAATTTTCTGAAACACACCAGCCATATCGCGAACTTCCCCTACATCAGCCGAAAGTTTGGCGACAAGTTCTTCTGCGGATTCAATGGGAGTCTCATACACAAGAGCCTTTAGCTGTCCCCACAAAAAAAATCGAGACATGAAAGATCTGGCGAGTGCGGTGGTGCCTGGTGTGTTTCAAAAAATTCACCAATCTGTTTTTCGCCGTTGTACTGCGTGCATAACAGCTGCCGGTCAATGTTTTGAGTACTTATTGTAATCAAATGCCATTAAATTTTTTTCTCTAATTTAACTTAATCGTTCATTGTGTGTTTTTGCCTCGTATAAGAACATAACTTTTGGCGCCCTCTAACTGTTTTACGTTTAGTTTTCGACCATGCATTCTTTGATACAAAATGTTTGTTTGGGCGTGTACTATCACCTCTTAAAATTTTTCCCATCTTTTTTGAATCCCCCTGTATAGAAATCTAAATGTTAAGGTCAGTGGAAAATGTATTATCTATATAACACTTTAAAAGAAAAGGTACGAGAAAATTTATTTGTTCAGTTGATTAATTTCTTATGCCGACTACATTCTAAAATATTTTATTATACATAATTACTATAATTTAGGTTTCCTTGCTTACTGTTTATAAGATTTTGTTATAAATTCAAAATACGAAATACTTAAAAATGTATTTTTTCGATTTATCTTCGAATGCAAGATTCATTAAAGTAAAAAAGCATTTATTTCCAATTTTATTATAATTTTTTCTGTGTTTTCGTTACATGTTAATATTTTAAATTCTCTTGCCTGTTTCATTTTTCAAGACTAACTGTCTTTCACTATTTAATTCATGAGAATTTTGTCAAAGAGATGATTTTAATCTATTAATCAACTATAAATAAATGAAAATTGAAAAGTTGAGGTAAAAATTAGTGTTGAATTATGTGTAGATATTCAGATTTGCATATGATTTAAAATATAGAGTTATTCCTTTATATACAGAAAGTATGATAAACGTATAGAAAAGTTATGTTGTAAATGTTTTTAAACTAAAAAAACTTTTTGGAAAGATATTTGTTGATATTTTAATCAGTTTATTAGAATAAAAATTAACAATTTCAGCGCAAAGAATGAGTATCATTAAAAAAAAAAAAATCAAACATAGCGAGTTAAGAAAATTTAAATTAAAAATGCAAACACCAAATGAAATTATCTAGCATCAGTGGTGCTTGTTAAATGAGTTATTTTAAGGGGAAGATTTTAAAGCAATATGAAAATTTCTAGAATAAAATATGTCTTAAAGTTAAATGTTTATAGTAATGTAATAAAAAAGGAACAGCCAGCAAGCGTTTCCATACAGAGAGACCATAAAAAGTGACCCTATTCAGAGAAATAAACCACAAATTCTAGCCAAATTATTATTGTAAAACTTCATATCCTCATATAATAGATCATACAAGGGAGATTGGCTGATTAAAATAAAACGCGCAAATTTCGAACACTACGAAGAAATTCTCGGCTATTCAGTGCCTGATTATTCAAAAGACACGTGAAGCACGAGCTTCCCCTTTACACACTGATGTCTATAAATTAAGAGGCACTGACATTTTCGTATGTAACTTTTTTGAATGAAAGGGCGGTGTTAAAATTTTTTTGTAACGTACAGAGAAGATTAGCAGAAACGTAGGCGCATAAATAAACACACATATTAGCTGTTATTTTAAATGAATGATAGAAATACAAAACATATCTTCTTTCGTAATTTTCCCACAGGAATGAAAACGGACAGAAAACGTTGATTACACATGTAAAGGAAATTGTACTACGATGTATCCCCATCCATAATGCACTTCATGATTGGCATCGGTGGCGCATGCTTTTAACAAGCGTGTCCAGAAGTTCCTGAGGAGCATTCCTCCATTTTTGATTCAGGAACCTACTGAGGTCATTTGGTGAATGCAGTGGGTGATTGCGTGCTGCAAGCACGTACTCCCAAGACAATTCCATGCATGTCCTATATGATTCTGGTTGTCTATATGATCGGGGAGTACGAAGGCCACTCCATACGGTCTATTCCTTCACTTTGCAGAAGGTCGCAGGATGCACGATGAGGGTGAGAGTTTTCATCCATAAATATGAAACCGTTTTTAACAACACCACGAAAATTCCTTACAGGAGATACCAGAACATCCTCACAATAACGCTTAGCCGTAACGGCCCCTCTTTCCAATACTACGATGTCTGTACGGCCATTACTCTTGATACAAGTCCAAGATATTATTCTAAATCTGTGATAGTGAACTTCAACAATATTTTCGGCGTTATATGCAGTGCCGTGTTCACGCCAGATGTATTGGCGACTAGAATCAAACAGGAAAATAAATCTGTTTTCGTTCGTGAAGAGAACATTGCTCCATTGCTCGTCAGTCCAATTTGTGTGTTCACGACACCATCGATATCGTTTGCGTTTGTTTACTGGCGTTAATGGAATACATTTCACATGCCAACGTCATTTAAGCGAATCGATACGGCGTGCCGATAAATTGTTGTCACAGTGCTTGCGTGAAGATTTTTTGCTACCTGACCAACAGTTAAGCGGCGGTTTCTTTTTGCTGTTACAGCCATAAACCGTTCCTCTTATGGCATTGTTTTGCGTGATCTGCCACTTACGTACCTCCTGTAGGCGATCCGGTTTAGGAAAACTTTTTTCACACGTGTGCTACTACGCTTTTGGGAAATCCGAATCTCGTGTGGAATGACTTTCTTCTAATATACCCACAATTCTTCTGCGTGTAAAATCAACCACAGGTGTTGATTCTGTGTAGATCCACATGTCTTGTTCGTGATATTATGCCACACGCCATAACAGCAGAAAGAATACATATGCAGCTTAACGCCTGTAAAATCTGATGTCGTCTACACACAATGCTGAGGATTTTTTCACTCTTCCTAATACTCCGGCTTCACGTGATTTAACACATTTGCATATTCGCCAACCAATCGGATCTAACTTACTCGTACGTCACTCAATATCGTCACAATAATTCCATCAATAAAGCGGGGAAACTGAGTACTGAAATTAAATAGTATTTTTCCACTGCCCCTTAAATTTTGGATATCGGTGCTTCTAAAATAGTGTTCAATATCGTCACAATAATTCCATCAATAAAGCCGGGAAACTGAGTACTGAAATTAAATAGCATTTTTCCACTGCCCCTTAAATTTTGGATATCGGTGCTTCTAAAATAGTGTTTGTAACTTTAACTAACATTTTTATTTCTTTGCATTGTGTTTCTAATTTTCTTTTAGAGGGGAAAGTTTGCCTAATGTAGCACAAAATCCCCACTAGGGGAGATTACGGAGGATTGACCATAGGGGAGGCTTGACTCACCCATCAGGTTTCCACCCATCTTATTTAAAAGAATTTCAGAGTTTTATCAATAGGTGTCAAATAGCTACTAAAATGCTGAAACAACAGTCTTTGTTTCATACAGATAATCGAAATAGGTGTGGAAAAAATCAATTGTGAAGCGTTTTCAACCTAAAAGTTGTGTTTTTTAGACGTATTTTTTAAGCTTTTTCAGATAAAATATATCATAGAAATTTAACCCTCCGTCTACCAGACGGGTCCATTGGACCCGACAGGTACATACAAAATATTCATTCAAACCAGAAATTTCTTTAAAATAAACTAAGTATATAAACCAGACAAAAATAAGGTAAATAAATAAGTTAAATAGTTTTAAATAAAAATTCTGGTGTAGAACGTTTTATTAAAACTTGAATAAAATTCCCGGTAGATCTAGGGTTAAGTAAGTAGGTTTTAAATAATGTTGAAATATCGAGTTTTCCTTTCAGGCATAAGGATTGTACAGCAAGTTAAGCTTAACATAACAATGTGCTATTCTTTAGAAAAGGGCTATACAGGGAGGCTTGACCCAGTCAATGTGAGGGAAGGTTGACCAGATACTCAACGCTCCCTTAATAAAGTGGTTTTGGTAATATTTTTATTATACACTGTGCATAATGAAAGGTTAATGGTTATACATAAAAAGGAATGTAAATGTATTCGGTAATGCTAATGTAAAATGTGGTGGTGGAAAAGAAAATGTTTAAAACTGATTAAAGAAAGATGTGAAAATTTGCGGTAGTATTCACTCAGGGCTCCCAAATGGTCCGCCAACTGAATACCAATATTATTTTTAAAAAATGTTCTTTTTGGATTTTTCTTACAAATCGCCCCGGAACCACCTTTGAAAGTTAATTCTAGCGCAAACCTACCATAAAATTTTCTGTTAAAATTTATTGGTATTCAGTTGGTGGACCATTTGGGAGCCCTGTCCACTGTAAGAAAAAATTTAATGAAATATGAATGTAAAAGTTGATAAGAACTTTTTTCCATTTAAATATTACTTAAAATAGGTAAATAGAAACAGTGGAAAAGACTAGAAAGAATGAAAGCAGCAGTTTTAACCCTTTCAGGGAGTGGTATGTTTATGAAACCACTTAATTTTAATTCTCAAACACCATAATGGTACTAGAATTTTGCTAAAATCTTTTCTATTTAATTTCCTTTTTCTTATTTCCAAATAAATTTTTCATAAATTCCGTTGCCAGTCATTTATTTCAACATTTTAGTACTGAAATTACTTTGCCTGAAAGGGTTAAAATATGTTAATGATAAGTGCTCATGCGGCTGCAAAAGAACATAGCATTTATCGAAAAATTTTAGGAAGGTATATAGACAAATTTCGCCAGGATGAATACAGTGAGATGAAGCCAAACTATGTGACAACTAGAGTTCTCAGGTAGAGTGTCACAAAAAGTAGGACAAGGAGACAAAAAAAAAGCGGGGCAGTGGCTCCTAAATCCGGACATAATAATACATGAAATCCTATAAAAAACGGAGCCTGTCTCTAACGGAATGCTGCCTTCAATGTTAAAATTTCCTTTTCCCTGCTGAACAATTATACCTGCTCAGACAAGATCCAAATTTAAAACAAAATGTTTCTCCACTGAATTTCGATTGCATCTAAACATGTTTGTTTAAGTATCATATTTTCAAACATGTTTTTTATAATAATTAAAGCATGTAGCATAAAGTTATTTTGCTTTTTTTAAACTGATTTTATATCACTTCATAAATTTTTCAATATAAAACAAAGTGGGCCCCTCCTCATCCTCAAAAAATCCTCCCATGTAGTGGGTCAACCCTCCCGTATGTGGGGAGCCTTGACCCATTATTTTCTCATGATTAAAATCAATCATTTTTCAAATTTCTTATATATTACACACATGTAGTAATTTTATTTTGATAACTGATTATATGACGAATAAAATGTTATATGAAACTTTATTCTACTTTCAATATTTAAAAAAATAAAAGATCATTTTGTATGAAGTGGGTCAACCCTCCCTAGTCTCCCCTACTTCAGGAACTGTAACTTCTAACTGGAAAACCGAATGTGATGTGCTATTATTCGATCTTATGGCATTCTGATGTGTTTGTTAGAAACCACCCATGTAACTGAACATACATGAACTAGAAATGAGTTGTGTAGTTGTAAAATTGGCCATCTCCAAAAAATAAAATTTTTGGGGAAAGCTGTTTTTTTTTCCACAATTATAAAAAATAATATTGGAAACAAAACTCTTTAGTTTTATAGTCATTATGATAATACATTTGACCGACTTTTGCATGGTTTATTGTTTCCAGATGGTAGAAACGTTTACTTAGAACTTAAAAAACTGAAGAAACACACTTTCCAATTTTGAGGAGCTGGCCGGTTTTGCAACTAGACGACACAAATGAACTTCTCTAGTATATATAGGGAACACAAAAAAGCTGTTTAATGAAATATATGTGAAAGGGAGTAAGCCTCTTCCGGGACTAATATTTGAAGCACTGATTAGCTTCCATGTACGTAGAATTTAGACAGCTTTTCCGAAATGAAAGGGGGTCCAAAATGATATTCTGCTTCCCCTATATTCAGAGGATAATTGAGCGTAGTAATAGAAAATCGTGTATACAAATAAAGAATTACGGTGATAGAAATTTAATAAGCGCATAATTTTGACAGGTTTTATTCAGTATGCTACTGGTGTGTAATTAGTATATAACTGAAAGCAGTGAAGCCTTTGACCATTTCCAACTACACTGCACATACGTGTGTTGATATTGGCAAAAAATCAGTGTTCAGCAATGGATTTTGGATTGAATCAAATTTGCAATAATATGAGACCTGTCATTGCCACCCTCAGACCATTTGTTCATCAACTCCCTACAGTGACCCTGCGTTTGACTACTCATATAGCGAACAATTTTTCAATTTGCCATCTGTATGAGTGAAGCACTTTTAATGATGAATGGTAGAAATTTAAACTATTTTTCAAATCTACTAATCGCATCCTCATATTCATTTCAAACAGATTGCTAATTTCACATTGATATCTTGACTAGATACTTGTATTGTATAATCCTGAATAGGGTCACTTTTTTATGTCTACTCTGTGTTTTTCAAAGTAAATTACAAATTTTATAATCTACATAAACTAGGAAACATATATTACATTTTATTATTTTCTCGTTTAAGCTAATTATATTATGTATTTGTAATTTAAAATTTAAAATTTCTCTTAATGCATATGAGTAGTGATAGTGACTATAATGCTTTCATTTGATTGCTGTACATATAATACTGAAAATTGTCTCTTTTAACTTATCAAAGCACATAAATAATTTTCATCTACCAAGAATATGTAAATATACATTATCATACTTCAGTAATTAAATTTTCAATAAAATTATTCGTATTTTATTTACAGTATAAGATATTATCTTTAGTTTCTAGCTAAATATACAATTAAATATACAAATATGTCAAAATTGCAATTTCGCATCAGAGGTGGGAAAAACGAATTGATTTAATTTACGAATAAATGCATTTTAAATAAGTACACAATTATAGGGTTTATTCCTTTGATGATTTGAAATACATGCATTTTCTCTAGGGATACTGGTGAAAGTTAAGTATTTTAGAGGATGTAATAGATATTTTAACAAAGATTAAGATTCTGATGTCTGTATAATAGTTGTCAAGCAAGTTTCAAAATTATTAAATTTTAAATAATCGAAATGGCAACAAATCTTTGATGTTACACCTGTTTAAATCAATGCAATGCGAAAGAAATCCAATAGTGCAAGTGAAAGTTAGTTATTGATTGCTAATAACAAATTTTACAAATTTCGGTTTTTAAAATCACAGCCGTGGATTTTTCTGTATCTTATTATGTTGAATGAATTAATCTTTTGTTTCCCTTTTTTTATTTTCCTGAACATTTAAAATTTATTTTTCGGGTTTTCAATTTTAAAGATATGAAAGAGTGGTAAATTATAGGTAATATCTTTTCAAATCTGAAATGTTATTTTTAGCTTCAAATTTTCATTAAATTTTTTTATTTTATTTTAGTGGATCATTGTGTTTTTTCGCAAATTTTAATAATTTCGAATCATCTGCGTGTTTGAGGAAAATTAATAATGATAGTAGTTGATAATGAAGAATCGATCTGAAATGGGTTTTGGTTGTACACGAATTGAAAATGGAAATTTTTTTCTTTACACAATAATAATTTTTAAATCTGTGTCACTTGTACTAAAACTTTTAAGTTTAAAAACATTTTTTGAGGTAAAAGGTAAAGCAGAATTTAAAAGAAAAAAAAAACAAAACAGGTTTTGATTGAGAAAATATTAATAATTTCAAATATGTTCTATGTGTGATTCCCTTAAAAACTTTTTAATAATACATACCTAACTTGAATAAAGCACTTAATCATCACCAAATCTCTTTCAATAGAATATTGACGCACTGTTTTAACATATGTCACATTTTATTAAAAAATATATTTAATGCAGTTACTTGTTTTAAGCAACAAAGTTCACTTTGAACTACTTTTACACATATTATAAAAGGCCTTTAAAGTATAAATAGGTGTATGAGCATAAAAAATTATTAAATTATTACATTCGATATGCAAGTATATTAGAATAAAAGAAATTGCATATGAGAGAAAGTTCCGAAAAAAAATTTCTTAAGACGTTGTAACACAAATTCAATTTCCATTAATTTTGTTAGTGATGAAAATAAGCAGTCCAATGTACACTTTATATAAAAATGTATACAAATGATTTATTTTATTTGTTGCCTGAAAATTAGTTTTGAGTGCTTAGAAATAGGTAAAAAATTGATTTAAAGATATTGAATATTAACTGAGCTGAAGATTCACGAAAAAAAACTTTTTTGTTCCATAAGTCATTTTCAGAAATGGAAGATAATATTTATTATTAGTAGTAATATTTGCAATATATTTCATTAACTGGTACTTTAAAGAGAGTTATGCGTTTGAGAACACACATCATAACAACAGCTTTCATATAAAATAGTATGTAAAATAATAGGAAGAATATCATATCTTGCTATTAAATTATTATATATTAAGGAAATCATATTATTAAAATTGGTAAGAATCTGTTAATGTAACCTGGAACTAAAACAGTTATTAGATGTCAAGATAAAATAACCGATTTTCTCAGTCTGGCAATTTATAAAAATATTTTATAATTATTTTTATTTCTGATCTCTTATAAATTATTTAACCCTTTGAATTACGTTTCTCTAATGTGGAATTCACACTGTTATTTTCAAAAAATTATATTTCAAAATAAGAAATGTGATTTTTCAGTTTTTTTTTCACCAAAGTTATTGAAGTACAAGAACAGTTTTTGGTGTAAATCTGAGTTAAAATTAAATGAGATATAATATATCCCACCGCCCCTCAAATGGTTAAAGCATATTGATTTACCACATAAAAATAACAAGAACGAGGTAACTTCCAGAAATGTTAATAATTCTAGAAATGTTAAGAAATCTTGTTTCTGAACTTCCTTCTTATGTGCTGTTATTCTGAAACACGGTTATATTATTCTGGCTTGATAATTTGAAAATGACTTTCTCTTGTCTATAATTCTGATATTCATGGCATTAAAAATTTCACGAATCCAGTTTTTATCGAATATATTAATTAAAGTGCGCGAATTGTGAAAGGATGTGTTGAATAATTCACATTCTCCACAAAATGTTTCTTGAAAAAATACTTTTAACGAACTTTTTCACTTAAAAACATATCTAGTAATTATATATGGAAAGTGAAGACTTCATTTAAAAATTTCCAAATGCTATCATACTTTTTTATTGTAGCTCTAAAAGAACAAAATCGCAATTTAAACCCTGACAAAATACATTCACTAATAAATATATTTCCTGAATAGCAATGAAAAATTAAAGAATCATTTCATTATTTTAATTAAAAGTTTCCTATCTGGCACACAGCTCAGTGCATTCGGTAATACGCCTCGTAATGGGTTAGTCACCACATAACCAGTCAACTCTCATAAGTTACAGAAAAAGAGCCCCTGGCTAATTAAACGTAAAATAAGTATTTCTACAAACTCAAATGGCTGTTCAGTTCTTTTCTACATTTTCGTTCTCGTGAAATGCTCGATAATTAGTTCACGACCTTTACAAGGAAATTTTATAAAATCAACTTTTCGAAATTCGTAAAATATGAGCCTGTATAACGTAATTGTAATCCTTATTCAATTCCACCCTTCTACGAGGAAAAAAAAACGAGTCAAATGAGGGGCAAATGTTTCAAAATGAATTTATGGAGAAATTTTTCAAGAATTCATTTTAACTGAAAAATGACTTTTCGTACTAAATGACATTTATTAATGACTCAGAAAGAATGCTAAAAATATTTTCGCCTCTAATTGTTTGCCCAATTAGTAAAGAAAGTGAAATTCTAAATAGTTGAACTGTTTTACTGAAATACATTGAAATAAACAATTATATATTAAATTCTTTTTTCGTTGTGGAATGTAAAAGGAATTTTATATTGAATGGTGGAACTACAAGGCTTTCATAGAAGAATACCTTAAGGAAAATAAAGAAATTTTGTTTGAATATGTACTTTAATAATTTCCTTCTGCATTATTTCGTTTAATTAAAAGTTCAATCCAGTGCACATAAAATTACTGTAAGGTAAAGAATGTTGAAATAAGTATATTGTAAACAGTTAACTGGCTTCAGACGTATGATTTGCTTTCTTTAAATGACATTTGACTTCCAGTAATGCTCCTTTTGACGATTTAGCATTCGCTTACTTACTTGCACTAGATTTATTTCGAATGTAATTTTATTGTATTTAGCCTAATTACTGTCACTTATATCAGAGATTTGTGCAGTCTTAAAAACTTTAAATACAATATAGTGAATGTAAATTTGAAATTCATTTGATTCTTTAAATTTTATTTTCATTAAGCATTTTTAAAATTTTTGGCTTGTTTTCTATCTAATAAGAATAGAAAAATATACACTTCATTAAACTCACAACACGCTTGTGTATCTTATTCTTAAAAGTACAAGGAACTGCATGTTTGTAAATACAATGGTACAATGTAGGGTATTATTTAAATATTTCTATTTGCTGAAATATAAAAAATGGCTATTTCAATTTAATATCTTTGAAATATTATGGTTATACTTAAAATATATAATTTTAATTAATATCGATTTAAAATAAATAAGTAATAGGCATTATATCTTCATATCGTTTACTTAAAGGTTTTTGTGGCACTTTAATAGTTCTGAAGCGGGTTAGAATCGGTAAAATAGAAGTGAGGAATTCATTTAAACACAGTGACAGGTGCCTTTGGCCTCCTCTTCTGGTGAAATGATAAAATTCCTTTTACGTGTATACTTTTCTAAAAGCTTTTGGTCTCAAATGAGAGAAATTATCAAATAAAATCCTAGCCAGTTTAAGAAAATAATTTTACTCTATCTGATTTGTTATTTTAAGAAAAAATGGACAGTTACGTATGTTTTAGTAGATTTTTAATTTGCGATATAATTTTGCCTTCCGATTTTAATTGTGAGGATGCCATTCAATAAAATTAAAATTTTATGCTTTGTAAAAATACCCAATTTTACCATATTTAAAAGAAAACTCAGTATTTCTCACCCGTTAGATATGATGTAGTTTATAATGTTGGTTATGTTTTGCCAGGCATTTTATAATTAGCTTAAGAATAAACATCTATAACTTATTCAGACCAGAAGTTAAAATAATGCTAGAAATATGCATTCATTGCTTTTGCAGAAACAAAATGACACGATAGATGACAGAAAGAACCATTTTTCTGAAATTGATTCTTTAGGCGACTGGTAGTTTAGATTAAGAAATATGGATCTAAAATTACTAGCTCCCTTAAAATTTCAATTTAATTATCAATAACAAATTCAAAGGCTTTAAACAAGTGAATGTTCTACAAATCCTCACTTTCTTATTGGAAAGGCTTTAAGATAAATAATTATGAAAATTACTTACATTCTTGGCTACGCTGTCTTGAAGGCACTTTGTAAACTCAGATGAAAATAACATTTATTTTGTGAGGAAATAAGAAATAGTGTTATTTTTTTATTGGTTTTGTTTCAAAGCAAAAAAACGTTCAGCTGTACAGAAGTAAAGTGAAAACGTAAAAAAATCAATCGGTTTATTTTTTACGAGAAAAATAATAGAGGTACACATTTCTGTACCTCAAGACAGAAGGGGATAAAACTTAATATCTTAGACATTAATCTCTTTAATTAGAAGTTAATCGCTTATAACATAGTCTTATCAAATCTGACGAGGTACTGTAATTATATTGGAAAATTGATTTTTTAATGAAATAATATGAAGATCTTTTGTCGACTAAAAATAAATCGCAAAATAAGCGTCTATGTAAAATACAGCATAAGAGTTTCATTAATTGTGCACTAGCCTAAAAATGACTTAGCGGGACTTTGTTTTTATACACAGAGAATGTTTTAAGTTTATAATGCGTTGCGCAAACAAATAGTACAAAAAATATAATACAGAAAATTATTTTAATGTATTCTTGTTGACTATAATTAATATAAAATGTGTTACTTAAAGAGTGATACTACTTTGACAACCTGAAATTTAAAGCCTTTTCATGAATTATTTTAAAAGAAATGCGAAGCATTTATAAAAATACATTTACGATAATGTAGTATAAAATTTAAAATTGTAGTTGCTATATTAAAAAAATTATAGATCGAAATTTAAAATTAAAATTTAAAATTTATAATTTGAGTTACTTTATTTTAAAATGAAGGTTTGACAGCTGATGGGTAGTATATATTCGAAAAAAGGAGGTGAAGCAGTGGGTGCGATAGCCCATAGTAGACTTGACCAAGCATAATGATAAAAGAAAATAGTTTTTTAGTTCAAAAGCTTGAAAAATACGCATTCGTTTAAAATAATGCATTGTTAGCGATCGATTCATGATAAAATGTAAATTTTCAATGAAAAAATTAGTTATTTAGATTTACACAAAACTGCAAGACTATTTCGAAAAAAATAACCGAGTGTTTTACAAGGAAAATATGTGATGGATTTATTTTAAAAAATCAAGTGCTTCATAGAAAACTGCCAGAGCTAGAGTGTTCACCGATTTTGAAAATGCTGTTCTGAGAAAAAAGCGATTAAAGTTTACGTTATTATTTCGATTATGTGATTTGAATCTGTTCACTTCTATAGCTCCATAATTACAATTTCACTTTCGATATTGATCTCTAATTAATATCATATGATTTTTGTGTATATAAAAATATTTTAATCGAAGATAAAAAATCGAAATTTTGAAGAAAGTTCGTCAAAACTGAAGCTACTAAAACAACTTAAAAAAATAATACTCACAAAATAATCTCGCAAAATCTGACAAATTAAAAGCCAAACCAATCATAAAATAACATGCTGTTGATCGAAAGCAACAAACAAAAGATAACCACAGCATTTCTCATTCATTACAACTTAGCAGCCAAGCTTTTTGTATTAAAAATTTGAGCTACGTCAAACACTATTTTTACATTACATTAGTTTTTTTTCTTCTTTACTTTAAAACAGAAAAGCAACTCTTTCGAAAAAAAAATCTTTTGAGTATAATTATGCATTTATTTTATACCAGAGTTCATGGCTGTAACCAGATGGGGGCAGGGTGGGGTTAGTCCCCCTACCCTTACGAAAATTTTCTAAAGAATTCTATAAAGAAAAATCATAGAAAATGTACTGTAGAATCCTATGGAATTATAGCCCGTTTTTCTATAAGTTAGTTTAACTAGAACTATAGAAATCTCTTTAGAAGTTCAATAAAAATGTCTGTAGAGCTTCTATAACAATATCTATATAAATAATATACAGTTTCTATAAAAATATTCGAATAGATTCTATGAAAGTATTCGTATTTTGTCAACACGCGACTGTTTCCAGGTAGTCCACCTTCCCAAGCACTAACCGCGCTCGATACTGCTTATATTTCAATGACCGATCTTGATCGGGTAATTTCAGCTCGGTATGTCCGTTGTCAATTTTTTTAATCTTATCATACTATTTCAACTTTATTTATTTTGTGGTTCAGCGTTCCCAATCATTAAACTCGCATAGAATTTACGCTGATTCTCAAACTGTGGGAATTAGAAGTCCGAAACCATTTGTAACTTAGGAAACCAGATGTAAGGAATGAAAAAAAGTCCGTTAAAATAAAGAATTAATTAATTAATTAATTAATTTTGTTGTTGATCTAAAAGAATAATGAATAATAAACAAACTAATTAACAAGCAATTAAATAAGTAGTTCGACCTATATATTATTACATAAACAATTTAATCATAATCTATTAGAATTGAATTAAATTATAATCATATTTAATCTATGAAGTACTGTAGTTATATTAGACTGATTCACTACAAAAGTTTTATTATTATTATTTTAATTTATAGATGTAAAAAACTAGTACACATAAATTTTAAGAGAGCAATATGTATATATATTTATATATTTATAAAAAAAAATCTATAGAATCATTAGTCTATGGAAATTCTATAAGGTTTATGCACTCTATATAAAAATTGTTCTACAGAAAAAAATCTATAGAACTTTATGAATTCTATAGAAACATTTTCTTTAGAAAAAGTATTCTATAGGACACTTCAAAACTCTGTAGAAATAGTATTCTATAGAAAGGTTATTCTATAGAACTTGTAAAGAGTTCTATAGAATTCTATATTGCTCTATGAACTATTTTCGTAAGGGTATACCTCACAATATTTTAATATTTTAAAAATAAAATTTTAATACTTTTGATTTTTGTATCTTTAAATATTTTTTCTATTTATCGGAACCAATAAATATAAAATAATGGTGATTATAGATTTTGGCTTCACAAATTTTAAACTTCTTTCGCTAATCTAGAGTCAAAGAAAAATTTCATATTTCTATTTATTTCTCTCAAACTGAAACATTAGAGTATCATTAAAAGAGACGTAATAAAAATATAACTGAACTTCGTTGTATTAGTTTTATTTTTTACTCTTCGAACATATAGTGTAAGGAAAGTATTGTAATGATTTGTATATGTGTGTGTGCGTGTATAAAATAACTCCAAACATGTAGCGTTATTGGTAGCTGAGGTGTCTGCCACGCTGAGGCTAGCTGGTTCGAATCCCTGGTAAGGCATAGAGGTAATTGTGTTTGTTCTCTGGATGATCTGTATTTCGGTTTCCACCCTGTATACAGAAGAAGAGTAAAGGAGATATATATGTAACGGTAAAAATTGTTATATCTGTCTGAAATATCTGTTTATGTTGATAATTATGGGTCAATCAAGGCAACAGGTCTCAAAGCATACTCCACTAATGTGGTGCTCAAATATCTAAATGAACTCTAAACGGAATTTCCGATTGAGTTTTCATTTAGAGAACATATTATAGACCACTGTCGCAAGAACCGTGTAAATTGTTGTAAAAATCGGTCTATCGGGATTTGGTATTTAACCCATTACTGACTGATTAGCCCGTTCTATGCACGGGAGTTCATGAAGTTAATTCTAAAACAAAATTAAAAATAACTATTCGATTTAGAAAAATATTTTTCTACTACTATGCTTTTTTTTAATGAAATTTAATTTATCACGTTTCTATTGCAGCAGACGATAAAACGATATCTTTGGAATAGAGGAATAAATAGAATAAAAAGTTTTGTTGATGTTTGTGATAAAATGTTTTTCTTTATTTTTTTAAGAAAGGTAATATTTAAGCGCAATTAAATAATATCTAATTATTTGCATGTGATGTAAAAGAAATATCGTAATACCCACTATATCTTCTTAGTACTGCAGCATGGCGTACGTAATATGTATATTTCGCATTGGTTAGAATTCGCTCGATTACGGGTTGAACATTAAAAAAAAACAAAGAAAAATTTCGTCAAAAAAATATATTTAAATTTTTCGAATTTTTTGCTCCAAACGTTCATGGGCCCCCTACCAGCAATCCGTATGCCAAATTTTATGGCCCTGCGTCCTGTGTTTTCTGAGTTTTTGAGGTTACATAGATACGCGCACAGATTTTAATAGGGTAGATTATATCATTTTACGACCAATTCGATAGGGAAAATTCCCAAGGAATTGTGATAGAGTATAAGCGATAAATATTGAGATGAGGTAATAAAGCTTTAGTGCCGAAGAAGTAACATCTCCAACTTAAAATAAACCACTGCCGGCTCGGCCTATAGACGCAGGTAGATTTGGAAGTTAAGTACTAATTTCACCAACAAAAACTAAATCATGATTAGAGATAATACCACTTTAACAATTTTATCTGGCCGCTTTTGACGAGTTTTTAACTTCATTTTAATATAAGAGCTGGTTTTATCAGACGCATGTTAAGGCAGTATTCAAAACATATTTTTCCATGCTTAACAACTCGAAATTTTCTGACACATTTTTAGATTCATTTTTAAAGGGAAAATCATGAAACTTGCTGACGTGATTTTTTAAGAGACTTATAAGTGACCTATGTTTTTATTTTTCGTTCAATTAATTAGAACTTGATTTATAAAGAATTATTTTCTCAGTAGAACAATATTTTTAGTTTCCAACACAATCGCTTCGAGAAATTCGGTTCAAAATGTCCACTTTGACATCATTTTTTGAAATATATTCTGCCTCTATCAAAAAATGTCCTTTACGGCACATTATATAGTTTCTGAATAAGAGATCCTACCAATTGGATGTGTTTAAAAGCAAAAATGAATTTAAAAATGAGTCAGAAAATAAGCAGTTTGGATTTGTTTAATACGATAATTTATTCTTCAACATCTATGTATTTTTAATTTGTTTTTGCTGTAAGAATTGGACCTATGAAAAACTCGTCAATATAAAAATTGTAGATAATATTCAGGAGATGTATAATAAATTTAAGCGTATTGGATATCTTGTGAATTGACGAAGTTATGGAATTTTCTCTTCTTCAACCTCCCCTTTTTGTTTTGTTTTCTTTTTTTTTTAGGTAAGAATTGGTCCTATCAAAAACTTGTCAATATAAAAGTTGGAGATAATATTAAGACAATTTATAATAAACTTAATTGGATTTGATATATTGGGAATTGACGAAGTTATGAATTTATTTCTCCACAAAACCCTATTACTTTCGCCCCTTGAGCACATTTTTAATTTTATCAAAAATCTGTCATACATAAATATTTGGCCCTTATTTTGGAAGTAGTCAAAATTTTAAACTGAGTCGATATGTATAAGAAGTTATGTGTGTTTTTCGTTTTTCACAAACCCCTCCCTATTTCTACCCCCTTGGTCCGATTTTGCCCATTAACGAACTTAACCACGATTTTATACCCCTTGATTTTATGTATCAGTTATGAAAAGATTTGTGCAGAATTATGGAAGTTCTCGTGTCCATAAAAAGTGATATATAAAGTTTTTTACTGTGGGTGATTTTGAGTTCTAGGGGTCATGTTCAGTGTAGATCTGCAATTTTTTTTCCGAAATTCCAACATAGGGGAGAATGTAATAGGTAGTATTTCATACGAGATCTACCTAATGGGAGCCCTGTGTTTGAAATCAGTCGATTCCATTGTGCCATTTATTTCAAACATATACCCCAGTGTTTGGGAAATGAAGTGGAGGTTTCCCCATATTTTTTATTCTTTTAATGGCAAAAAAAAAGTTTTTTATTTTGTTGTAAAAAGCAAAATTATTATAACTAGTATTAATTGACATCTTTAATACCAGAAACTAAGACTGCAGTTGTTTATTTTTCAATTTTTGGCTGATGACAATCATTTTGCTGCAAAATAATTTTAAGAATTTTCAGTATTTGCTACCAAAGTTAAGGAAAATATATTTTCTTTCGGGGAGGAGGGATATTTTCTAAAATCCTAAATTAACATAGTGCTCATGATTGTCAAGTGGTTTCACGCAGACTCAGATGAAGAAACTGTTTGATGTAAAATTAAAAATTAAGCTGTCAAGATACTTTTAAAAGAATAATTGAATTCTGTAAACGCAGGCGTTAAAATCAAAGTTATATAATACTTTTAAATAAAACCAGCACGAAAAAATATTGATAAGGATGTAACAAGTATAAAAGATTAAAAAGGATTAAATTAATACAATAATGTTGAATAATTCTATAAAAAATAGCTCTATTTAATAAAGAAAATTGAAACTGTAATCGAGAATTTCGCAAAAACGAAGCAAAAAATAAAAAGATAAAATATATAAGATGTAACTAACATGATTGTATATACACTGCTCAAAAAAGTTAGGGGAGCAAGCAAAAAAGCGAAGAGAACAGTGCAAAACAGCAATATATGGGCATAAAATGGATAGTACACGTGTAGAAAAGCGCAATACATAAGAAAAGACGGAAAAAAATGGTAAGGGAGCTTTTATTTTTTGAAAAGATGAAAAGAACATCAAAAGATGGTTTAGGGCAACAAATTGGTTTCATGCAAATCATAAAAATGTATTGTTTAGAAATGATGCAAGATTTTTAATATGGCGTGCGGTCTCCTCTAACAGCTAAGACTGCTGCACACCTCTTTTCCATGGATGCGACGAGGTTATCGATAAGACTTTGGGGAATACTGTTCCACTGTTCAAGATTTGCAATCTCCAAGTCCCGGACAGTAAAAGAAACCTCGGTCTTGCTTCAATGCGTCGTCTGAGTATGTCCCAAACATGCTCGATCGGATTTATGCCAGGAGAGCATGCTGGTCATTCCATACGCTGTATTGTTTTAGCTTCAAGTATGTTTTCCACAAGACGAACTGTATAAAGTCTGGTATTACCATGCATGGAAAAAAAGAAATCACTAATTACTGAAAAATAAAATACGACATGAGGTCTCGGTATCTCATCTGTATTACTCCGGACCGTCAAAGGGCCATTCCGAATGATATTCAGGCCTGTACGTCCACCTATGCTGATTCCAGCCAAGAGCATCAACCCACCTCGTCTGTAATGTGAACTTTCACGAACAAATGTGGGATTATTTTGAGTGCTCCTTTTTCTCCATGCCAAAACACATCCGATGTCACAACCAGATTGAATCGGGACTCGTCTGTAAACAGAATTTTACTCCAACAACGTTGCCTCCAAACTCGATGTTCAGTTCCCCACTTTTTTTGGGCCGCACAGTGGCTTGAGGTCAACGGAATACAGACCATTGGCTTACGTGCATAGAGACCACCCTGATGAAGTCAATTTTGGGCTGTTTGGCGGGACACCCTTCGTCCTTTGGCCAAGAACAACTGTGTTTGCAGCTGAGTAGCATTGCCCGTTCCGTTTCGACAGGCTGTTAAAAGGATATATCGGTCATCAGTTTCTGTGTTAGCAAATTTTCGACCTTGTACTTGTCGAGGACTACCATTCCATGTGTCTTGGAATCGATTCCACAGCCTTTCATGGACATTTCTTGCGACTCCAACAGCGTCCACTACACTTCGTTGTGTTTCCCAAAATTCAACTGTCCCGATAACACGCCAAGCCATGCATTGCGGTAAATCATGTTGTTGTGACATTTTCAAGCCACCTTTTCTCACAACGCAAGCTGAGCAATTGAGTTTTACAACCGAGGCAGTGAAACAGACGTTTCTGCAAAATCCCGATTTCTGCACTTATCTCCTTTTTCCAGTTTTTGAAGTCATAAACTTTAATTTACGTGTGAAGTTTTCTTTATCTGTTTTCTACAGCACTTTAAATTATGAATGTTTTATTTTAGGTTACTTATCAGTGTAAATATTTGCGTAATTTCGTTAAAACCATGTGCTCCCCTAATTGTTTTGAGCAGTGTATATATATATTCCAAGTCAAATAATCAGATTGATAGAAAAAAGGGAATTGTGAAAAAGATTTTTTATGTATCGCTCATACAAAAGTTAATACGGGATAAAACTTAATATTGTAAGAATCTACATAGCTTGTAGAATTTTTTAGAATAAAAATTAAAGAAAATAATTCAAAAATTAAAATAATTATTCACACTTGAAAAAAATCAAAATATTAGAATAACCATTTACCTGATTCAAAATATTAGAATAATGCATTGTAAATAATAAGTGCTTTAAAAAAGGGAAAAATAGTTATTCTTTAATATTTTGTAGCATTACATTGACGTTTTGTAGCAGCACGAACTCGCTTTGCCAAGCTAGCTACAATTGGTTCATAAGGTTTTTTTGCCCAGACAGGACCATGTCGACTTTATGATAGAAAGAAGCTCAACTTTGTTCTTTGGTGCGATATCGTGCAGTCTTTTCTTCATTATTCCCCACAAATTATCTATTGGATTTAAATCCGACTATTTAGCGGGCCAGGGAAGTACGTTAATTTGGTGTTGCCTAAGCCAGTTCTTGGTTGGCACTGACCTGTGTGAAGGTACTAAATTATGTTGGAAAATAAAATCGTCACCTCAGAGATCTTCCTAGGATGGTCTCATGAAACGCTCAAGGATTTCTTGACGTATCTCAGAATTAATCCTTTCGTTAACGATACATAGCCTTATAGGACCATCTTCAGTCATACCATTGAAATCCAAGTTTATGGAGAAGTCTTATTGTTGGAGATTCACTCACATCAACACCGTGTTTTTTCCACTTTAGATGCAAATATCTTACACTTCTAAAACGCTTTTTTAGCAATACTCTTTAGCTTTTTATCATCTGTCTGAGTAAGTTTTGGCTTTCGGCCGCTATTCAGATGTTTGTTTTCAAAATGTCTGCCGTTAAAATACTACTTTATTGCTCTACTAACAGTTGGTTGAGAACATTCTAAGTAACTGGCGATATATTGCTGATTACGACCTTCTTCATGCAAATCAATAATACGATGCTTTTAAAACTCCGTTATGTCGGACGAACGACTCATGTTTCACACAAAATGAAAACAATGACGATGCAAAGCGCTTTTACAACTCAAGAAGAAGTCACACAGAGCCTAATTTTATGCTCAATTTATACAACCTTTTGAACCAATCAGAAAAATTAATAAGTATTCTAATTTTTTGAACCACCTATTTTAGTATTCTAATATTTTGAATAATGAAAATAATTTTACAAAATTACAATATTCATTCAAAATTTAATCTTTTACAGTTTTAATTTTCTTTAATAACATGCAAATTTATTAAAACATCAACCGTTGTTCTTTTTTAATTGTACTACACTGAAATAAAGCTAATTGCAATTCCAAATACAAATGAAATGAATTATTTTAATTTTTTGACTTGACTGTACATACACAAGCACATATAAGCAAATTATATAGTTACTAGCAGGAATGACTGAGCTAAGCTTGGTCAAAATTAGCTTATCTCGATATATTATTCCTACTGAATCATTCTTGCTGTTTTAGATATAATTAGCATGACCCTGAGCCATAGTGACCCAAAATGACCTACTAATCGAATTTTTTCGAACATGCGACCTAGCCCAATGCTGTTCTCGAGGATGAAAACGATGGAATATAAAATTTAGTGTAAATCGTGAGTCATTTTCTAGATAAAATTAGTTTGACCCACGTTGATTAAAAAATGACCCACTAATCGAAATTTATCGAACATGTGACCTATTTCAATGTTCTTCACGTACTGGGAACGTTTGAACCTTTTTGAGATACAGTTTGCTTGACCCTCACCCATTATGACCCACTAATAGAATTTTCTTGAGCATGTGACCTAGCCCAATGGTTTTCTTGTGCCCAGAAGCGGTACAATACAAAGTTTTGTCAAAATCGTTTGATCCGTTTTCATGTACTGTTAACTTGATCCTGATCTATTAGGACCCAAAATGACCCACTGATTGAATTTTCTTGAGCATGCGACCTAGGCCAATGATCTTATGCCCGGAAACAGTATAATACAAAATTTTATCAAAATGTTTTGAGCTGTTTGTTAGATACAATTAACTTGACCCTGACCCATTGTGACCCAATACGGCCCACTAATCGAATTTTCTTGAACATGCGACCTAGCCCAATGGTCCTCTCGAGCCCGAAAACGATAGAATACAAAATTTAGTTAAAATCGTTGGAACCGTTTTCTAGTTAAAACTAGCTTGACCCACAGTGACCCACAAATGACCTATTGGATTTTCTCGAACATGTGACTTAGCCCAATGGTCTTCTCGTAATACAAAACTATAAAATATAGAGTTTAGTGAAAATCGTTAGAGCCATTTTTAGATAAAATTGGCTTGACCCGCAGTGACCCAAAAATGATCCACTAATTGAAATTTCTCGAGCATGTGACCTAGTCCAATAGTTTTCTCGTACCGAAAACGGTTGGATACAAAATTCAGTCAAAATCGATTGAACCGTTTTCTAGATAAAATTAGCTTGACCCACAGTGACCTAAAAATGACCTACTAATCGAATTTTCTCGAACATGTGACTTAGCCAAATGGTCTTCTCGTAATCCAAAACTGTAGAATATAGAGTTTAGTGAAAATCGTTAGAACCGTTTTTATATAAAATTAGCTTGACCCGGAGTGACCCAAAATGAACAATTGAAATTTCTCAAACATGTGACCTAGCCCAATAGTCTTCTTGTACCCAAAAACAGTTGGATACAAAATTTAGTCAAAATCGATTGAGCTGTGTTTTAGATATAAATAGCTCGACCCTGACCCATTATGACCCAAAATGATCCACTAATCGAATTTTCTTGAATATGTGACCCAGCCCAATGGTCTTTTCGTGCCCGAAAACGGTAGGGTGTAAAATTAGTCAAAATCGTTAGAGCCGTTTTTAAGATAAAATTTACATACACACACAGTTTTTGCTCGTATTATAATATATGATGTATGTGCTTACGTATATATTATATATGCTAGCATGTATATGTTTATAACATATTCAATAGTTATTTTTAATGGTAAACTTTTGATATTTCTCTGTTGCGATAGTATAAAAAAAACCAGGTTTGAAAAAGAAAAACTTGATCTGTCTATAATAATGATAAATACTATAAAAATTACAGTCGTAATAAAACACAGATAATAATGGGTTATAGGCGAGCCCCAAAGGCCGACATAATTTGATGCTTTTGCATAATAGCGTGTCAGGAGATAAATAGTGCTGCCAGCACTTTAAAAAGTAATGCAATAAAATTATCCAAGGGGATTTAACATCCAAACACAATAAATATTTAACAGCTGAACATAAACATTCAGTGGCAATGGCCGAAAATAAATTACTGTTATCATTTTTCAGAAACTGCCGCTAGCCTTTTAGATAAAAATAAAATATTGTTTTACATTTTACTCGGGAAAGTACATTAAACATCTCTCTTGTTTGGAGTTATTTAAAATGTGTACAGTTATAATATTATATAAGAAATATTTCAAAACAAAATATGTGAATTTTTATTATGTATTTCATTTTAACGGAAAGTTTCAAAATTCAATATGTCTCTGTCTGGTTACTATCAGTCTTATACCTTCTCAATTTTTAAATTTGTTTCAAATTTAATTTTAGTTATCGATCATAACTATTTTGTTATTAAAAATTCCAGATTAAAAGTTACCCATGGGGGAATCACTGAGATATTTTAAATTTTAATATTTTGCTTTACTTTTAAAGGGTTATGTATTTTCAGCAAAAAAATAAATGAAAAGGAAAAATTAAAAGAAAAGAAGAATTTAAGGGCAACATTGTTGTACATTCAATAAAAATCTGGTTAAATGTCTTTATTATACATGCCTTGAATAATATTTAAATAAATATATTTTTCCCTCAAGAATTACAAAAAGACTTCTACTTTATTGTTCAAACCGGAACGAAAAACAAAAACTATTTAATTCAATGTAGTAATATATTTAAGTATGTAATAAAATAAAAATATTAGTTTCTTGTGAGAATGACATATGACAGGAATACAATTTCTAAATTACAAACTAAAATAGAGCAAAACTTTTTGTTCCTAAGCAAAATAGTTTAGAATGTAATATAAAATCCGCTGCTTCTGTAGATAAAATTTTAAAGCTACTGTAAATGTTTCAAGCGAGTCGAAAAAGATCTGTTGAAGTTATTTTTTCTTTCAGTTAAAAAAAGTATTAACTTTGAAAAAAAAAAAAACTATTTAAAGTTTTCTGTAACATTATTCAATCAATATTTTTATTAACATCTAGTCTTTCAGGATTGTTCATTTTTTAATTGACTGATATCTTTGCTATGCTCTGACGTCACCCAATTGTTTAATAAATAGATCTCGAACGTGAGGTAAGGAATTTAATCGAAGTACCTGAAATAAGCATTTATATAGCACACCATATAAAACTTATTGTATCGTACTTCTAAAACTATGAAGAGTAATTTAAGCTAAAAATCTTTTTTGTATTTTTCTGAAACTCAAGCGTAACGTTAATTTCATTTATATAAAATCACAATGGTATAAAGAATTAATAATTTTACTTAATAAAGTAGTTAATGAGAGCTGCTAATTTAATCGTTATAAATGATATGAATAAACTAGCATTTTTAATAATGTGCTTTATAAATTGTAAATCAAATGTAGATTACTGACTGGTTCAACAACTGCTTTACAACACGGGCAAAGTTGGAGTTTGAAATCATTAGCCGTCAGACAAGAGAGTTTAAATGATAACAAATTAGATTATCAGAAACAGCTAATTGAAATATTACCTATATTTGTATCATTTCAAAAATAGGAATGAAGTAGAATGATAAAAGCAACCAGAATATAAGACGTCGGCTTAAAAAGAAAAGAGGCGAAAACTACAATTGATAATGTAAGTAATTTGTTTTAGAATAAAGAATTTAGCTTTTTAATCCAACAACTGATCGTGAAATTTTTACAGAATTTTTCATTCTTTTGGCTAAATTCCAATTATAGTATGGAACCTACCTGTGAAGTGAAATTTGGGGAATATTTGAACAGTGATTTCATATACATATAAATACATTTGTGAATATACATGCAATGATAAATACAGAGAAATGCAGTGTCAATGTCATTCAATGTGCTACAACCCCGGTTGTCTTCAGAACACCGAAGTTGTCAGCGACATTGGGAATGGTCAGTACTTCGGTGGATAACTCTTGTGAACGCACCGTATCGGTCGCGGTGCTAATGATCGGTGCGGAAAATCTATAGCTTGTACTGTCATCCCGATAAGAAGTCGGTAGGTGAGAGAGGGGTACCGAGCCGGGAGTGCCCACTTTTCGGTTATGGCAGGATGAAAATGTTAGGGAAGTTTTTAAAGAAGACCAAACTCTCGAGGCTTAGTTGCTTCACTTCCAGCAAAGTGCCTTGACACTATCCTGGACAAGGCAACAATAATTCAAAAGGAAGGATGACTTCTTTAAATATAGATTCTGCATTTTAATGGATTAAAGTTGACCATAATAATAAATTAGAGATTTCCTTTTTAATCTTGGCAGATACATTGAATTGCTTCATTAAAACAATTTGAATTTTTGTTGAATGATTTATTTTATCACAAGGGGTTATCTATAGATTAAAATTCAACCTAACATTAAAAAGTTCAGAACAAACACCGTAATTTCATTACATATTGAAATTCAGTGATCACAGACAGAACCAAAAATTTAAAAATAGAAAAAAAGCTTGAACCAATTTGAAGTGAATTTATTAGAACTTCTTAGCCATTTTATAAAATGCATATATTAATACATATATGTATTAATGTATGGTTATTGGAACATATTATAATGTTTTTAAAATACATTGGTTTCATTAATTCAAATTTTAACGAATTGAAACTTGGCGATATTGTTTCATCAATACCACCGTCAAAGTTTTTCAAAATTAGATGAAAATGCAAACAGTTTCTTCATTTTGCATTTTTAAGGAAAAATTACTTATCTGTCTGGTTATTTCCTATTATTCTCATACCTAAACTCTGTGTTTTCCTGCGCTGTAACGGAAAAAAAATGTTTTACTGTTCACCAAAATACTGGCAACTAATTTGTGCAAAAAACAGTGTAATGGAACACCTAAAGTAATTCTTGGTGTTTCACTATACAAAAAATTATTGATGGTGATTCATTGCACCATTTTTGGTGTACAGTGGTTTTGGTAGCTGCCATAGTTTTTGGTGTACAGTTACACTGAAATTTACCGCGTATAGTTTGAATTTCAAACACATATTTCAAACACTCTGTTAATATATATTGTTTCCAAATTACCTCCACCCACCGGGCTATTTTTTGTATAGTTATATTTTTATTTTTTTTAAGGTAATAAAAATTGTAATAAATGCAGCACATTTATTGTTTTATTTTAGGAGAACACAAAATGCTGAAATGAAAGCGAAAACAAAAATAAATAAAAATAAATCCTGTTATTTATAGTGCCTGTAAGATTTTAAAGTTGCAATCATGTGATTTTTGTATCCAGATTATCACCGAAAACGTAAATACGTAATTCCCCCCCCCCCAACATGCTATTGTTTAACCTTATTTTATATAAAAGGTCGGCTTCTGTCAGTAGTTTCAATCTAGTTGGTATTCTGGTAGGTTTTTTCTTACCTCCTTGTACGAGTAAATATCTTTTAGCCCCATTACATGTAAAATGTAAAACGTTTCTTACCGATTTCTGCAAAATCTATGACATTTTTTTTTGCACTCCAAATTATTAATTTATTTATTTGTTACCTGTTTAAGAAATTTTATTATATACTAACTGGCCCGCCCTGCATTGTCCTGGGTCGTGATAATAAACTTAAATAAACGTAAAATTTGTATGAATTTATATCTTTAACCTGATTTTGTGTGAACTTATATTTTTAAATGAAAAATTCGCGAAAAAAATAATGATATTTATTTGTAAAAGCGCTCTTAAGGAGACATTTTCTTGTTTTTAGGTAGATTTCGTATGAAATACTACCTATTGCGATCCCCTTATGTTGGAATTTCTGAAAAACTTGTGCGGATCTACACCGATCAATGACCCCTGGAACCCAAAACCACCCTTAGTAAAAAACTTTATCTTTCTATCTAAGGTGTGTCCCACCAAAATAAAGCCACTGCGATTGTGTGCTGTAAGTGGACATTAAATAAACTAGTAAGAACGAAACAAATAAATTAAGAAAGTCTATATACAAATACATATTTAGAAGGAGTAACTCACTCCCTGCCGTAAAAAAAGAATTTGTAAAAAAAGAGGGGGAAAAGGTGTCCCGCCGAAATTAAGTCACTACTGTTAATAGACAATATATCCGCCATGGTTATATATGACTTGGAATATACGATGTGGCATACCATTTACCAATCCTTGGAGGACAGTCGCATTAATATTCTCTCACGCTACAATGATGACGACCTTCAATTTTGCCACAAACTGAAACTGTCTACCGTTGGCATATACAGCTCTACTGAGGCTACCTCACACATTTTCTTGAGTATTGAGATCAGCGGAAAAGGGCAGGCCATTCAATGACATGCACTTGATTATCCAAAAATCTTTTCCAAGAAAATTTTGCTACGTGAATGGAGGCCTTGTCCTGCTGGAAAATCCAACTTAGTCCACCAATTCTCTTTCCAAATGGCAGTAAATGGTTTTCTAGCATTTCTTGGTAATCGATAGCCTTCATGCGCCCTGAGAGAAAAGCCAGGTTATGTTTACCTCCGTAGCTGGACCCTCCCCACACCAATAATGGGCCTCCACCTTGCTGTTTTTTGGGGAAATTTTCCTCTTTTTTCCTCGTGTTATACCAATAGAAAGCAAGGCCGTATGGCTCATCCAAAATATTTTTTCTCATCTGAGACTACAAGACGATGCCACTGGTCCTTCCAGGTTTGATGATATTAGGACCAATCGACTGTCCTTTGCACGTGGATAGCTTTCAACATGGGCTGCTGTTTCATTTTCTTATATCGCAAGTTGCTTGTACGTTTTTCAATTCGCGACAGGGTTGATTTTATCACAGGGATGTTATCCTCTTTGGCCAACGGTTTTAGGGACATAACACCTCGTGAAAACGACGCAAAACTTATCTTTCCTGCCTGGAAGTTATTTTTCTGCATGTACACATCCTTTTTTTTAATACCCGTACGCATTCCTTGATTTACAAAATTGTCTATTACGGTTTTAGATCGTTTGATTTGCTTAGATACTGGTCTATGTGAAAGACCTTGTTCCTTAAAAACTGTTATCTGTCCTTTCTCGAACTTCGATAGCTGGGTTTTCTTTCCCGTTGCAATACTGCAGGAGAAATAGAAAATACAACCTTCTAAAGTCTTCACAAAATTCGACTGGCACAGAACGAGTATTTGAGAACTTCCTGACATCATAAACATACTGAACTGCAGCAGCTCGAATGTCGGTAGTTACGAATAAATACTAATATTGGCAGTGGCTTTATTTCCACGGGACACGTTTCCCCCTTTGTTTTACACATTCATCTTTTTCTCCTGCCCAGGTGGAGCAGGGAGTGAGTTACTCCTTGTACATATGTATTTGTATAAAGACTTTCTTAATAAATTTGTTTCGTTTTTATTTGTTTGTTTCGTATCCAGTTACGGCACACAATTACGGTGGCTTTATTTCGTTGGGACACACAGTATCTATCTATCTATCTATCTATCTATATATATATCAATATCACTTTTTATGAACACGATAACTTCCCCAATTCTGCAAAAATCTCTTCCAAACTGATACATAAAATCAAGGGGCAAAAAATCTCGGTCATGCTCATTAATGGGCAAAATCGGACCAAGGGGATGGAAATAGGGAGAGGTTTTGTGAAAACCGAAAAAAACCCCATAACTTCTTAATTATAATAGATATCAAATCAGTTTAAAGTTTTTATCAAAAGGGCCAAAAATTTATGCACGATAGATTTTTGATAAAATATAAAGTGTGCTCAAGGGGAAAAAATGGGGTTTTGGGGAGACAAAAATTCATAACTTCGTCAATTCTCAAGATATAAAATCCAATTGAATTTATTATAAATCTTCTTAATATTATCTACAACTTTTATATTGACAAGTTTTTGATAGTACCAATTCGTACCGACAAAAAAAAAATTAAAAACGAAATCAAAAAAAGGGGGGGGGGTGGAAGAAGAAAAAAGTCTATAACTTCATAAATTCACATGATATAAATCCACATGAATTTATTATATATATATATCTTCTTAATATTAGCTACAACTTTTATATTGGCAAGTTTTTGATAGAACCAATTCTTACAGCAAAAACAAATTAAAAATTCATAGCGGTTGAAGAAAAAAAATCACCGTATTAAGGGTGTACTCAAATCAAAATTGCTTATTTTCTGACTCATTCTTAAATTCATTTCTGCTCTCAATCGCATCCAATTAGTAAGTTTTTTATTCGGAAATTATATAATGTACCGTAATGGTAACCAACCGATTTTTTGATAGAGGCAGAATTTATTTCAAAAAATGATGTCAAAGTGGGCATTTGAACCGAATTTCCCGAAGCGATTGTGCTGGAAACGAAAAATATTGTCCGACTGAGAAAATAATTGTTTATAAATTAAGTTCTAATTAATTAAACTAAAAAAAAAAAAAGCTGGTCGCTTTTAAATCGCTTCAAAAATCACGTCAGCAATTTTCATGTTTTTTCTTTTAAAAATGAATCTGAAAATGTGTCAGAAAATTTCGAGTTGTTGAGCATGGAAAGGTATTTTTCTGAATACGGCCTTAACATGATTCTGATAAAACAAGTTCTTATATAAAAATGAATATAAAAATCGTCAAAAGCGGCCAGATAAAATTGTTAAAGTGGGTTTATCTCTAACTATGATTTAGTTTTTGTTGTTGAAATTAGTACTTAAGTTCGAAATCTACCTGCGCCTTTAGGCCGAGCCGGCAGGGATTTTTTCACGTAGAGTCGTTTCAAAGTAAAAAAATATATAGTTCTTGTTGCCGAAACGTCAGTGAAGGCTTACTGTGGAGACACGAAAAGTTTTGGTTTCCGTTAGTCTGTCTCCCACACAACACAGATTCGTCCAATTTTCGCCTAAAGTACGTAATTTGGATGAATGGACGTGTCCATTTGAAGTCTAAAAGTCCTCCGGACTTCACCTAAATTTCGTCAAATTACGTCCAAATGTCACCCCCCTTTACGTCAGAAGTACGTCTTTTGGGCCATGAAATGAGCATAAAATGAACATAAAATGAACGAAATTTGGATCGGCCAAAATTTGTCCATATTACGTTCAAAAAATACCTCCATCCGGACGAAATACACACGAATTTTGGCTGTAATATAGACGTCCAAAATTTGTCCATATTACATCCGAAAACACCAACCACATTTGGACGAAATATAGACCCCTTTTAGCCTTAATATGAATGTGTTTATTGATCCAAAATACGTAGTTTGGACCAAAATGAGACGAATCTGTTATCTCCCTCAGGCAAGGATGACGTTATATTAAAAAACTGAAATAACAAAAACTTTTAATATAAATAATTTTGATAGAAATTTACTTAGAACTTTTTTTCCCAAAATCATATTAAATACTTAAATATTTTAAATTCCTTGCCAGGACTCATTCATATAAATCAGTAAAAGCATATATATTTTATACATATTGCTAATAAACTTTTTTTTATGATACTTTTAATTTTCTAAGATCTTTAAAGAAAATACATTAATTCCTAAAGTATATGTTATAGCTTGATTTGAAAAACAGAGGCTATACGAGACTTTAATCTGTCACATTCGGCCCAAACACCACTACGTTCTTTCACGAAAAAAGAAGAAAATTTTTAGTAATACAGTTTTTAATTCATAATACAATTAAATGCTACATCAGAATGCTTTAACATAAGCCGTAAATTTTTTAAACTTAAATGAAAATTTTGCACTACTGGAAAGAAATGAATATAATGGATAATGAATACAAGGACATTTAATCATTTGTTTTGACGTTAAGTACAGCCAAACATTTTCAAGCTTCCACATTTATAATATTAGGATTAGTATACTATGATTACTACATGGAGGTAATAACAAAACTAATCATTAAGATAACACTCTATGAATTCAACAACACTCAATGAAAAGAATAGCGTCCTATTAAAAGAATTATGTTTTGTGCATTACTAGATTCTAGAAATCTATGCATTTCTGCTATTCTTCACATTTTTATTTTATATACTTTTTCTCGTGGAAAAAAATATATATATATTTCTTGGTTTTCTTTTATATTATCATTGGTGATGATAATGCTTCTAAAAAGGTCTTATATTTGCATAGCTGCCAACTGCTACAATTTTTAGCTAGCACTAATTTTTAATGGAAATCTTCGCTTTACTTAATAACATATATCTATAATTAAATCAGATGAAGATTTTTAAAAGAAATTAGTGATGGCTAGAACTCGTAGAATTTTGCCGTTGCATTTTGAAATTTTATTATATTATTCATTAGCATACAATATCGTCAACTGCAAAGTTTTACATTTTGTGAACAATGGATTTTTTCTCTTAAATTCTTTGTAAAATCAGTGTTATTCAACTACTCCACTTTTTTTTTTTTCACTTGAATTAAAATAGCTCTAACAGGGAATATGATTTTCCTTTTAAGGATCCACTTAAGAATGGAATGCATCAAAGAAATTGAAAATTTTGAGTTTTTCAAATGCTGCTAATTCATGGAAGAAAATGTGATATTCCCTAACAACTTTTATGTATTGTGAATAAAATTTTACACACTGAAATTTGCATTTGTTGCCAGGTGTGCAAAAAAAATATTTTACATTTTTAATAATAATAACAAACATTATTTTGAAATATCATTAAAGAAATTTAAAATGTAGTACGAGCGTGAACTTTGTTTTTCATAAGCAGACCTACTCCCTACTGCTCCATCATAATATGTAAAAAAAAAAATATCCCTAGACTGCAAGATTAACTTTCCATTACTCATGCATGGATTATTAAAAATAGTTCCATTTTATTTATTTTAGTAATTGACTTTTCACTGATTAACGTAAAAATACATACTGTATATTCTGGTATGTAACAATAATTTTTGATAGAAGAAAAATTATCAAAATTTATAGGTGCATATTATGAATCAATTTTAAAAATAAATTATAAAAAATATGATCATAAGAACTAAGATTTTTGATTTAATAAACATGCAATTTATGTTTAAAAAATGTTGCTATTAGAGTATATGAAAAATAATAGTATTGTACTTTAAAATAATTTAAATCTTATTTTTCACTATGTATCTCATGAAAGTTTTTGCGAACAATCTGCACAACATATGGCAATTATAATAAAAAATACAAAAATTAAATCTAAAAGTATATGTATGTGTTACATGCCAGAATACAATATGAGTAAGAGTACAAAATTTAGTATATGATCAAAACTTATTCATTAAAATACTGATTTTTATTTAGGTTATCACCAAACTAAGTCTTAAAAAATTAATCTGTGCTTTTAATTAAATATCATTCAATTAAATATTGAATAATTATTTATAAATGAATTTACATTTTGTACAATTAAATATGTAAATTATCAAATATATTTCAGATTAACCTGATTATTTGTAGTACATTATAAAATAACAAAAACAATACATTCAGTGTATTTAAGTAATGTTTTGAAATCAAAGTTTATTTAAAACATTGCTTAAGCATAAAAAATGAAATTTATCAAATATTTTCATGCATAAAATATGGTTAAAAATTATGTACAAACTTTTAGTTTAAAATTATTCAAAATCTTTAGTGAACAGTGTACATATATTATCATTGTTATAAAAGAATATACAATAAAGATGCAAGAAATATTTTCAAAAATGAAGTTTTATTTTTTTATTTTCCAATTTGGCTCTTGTTGACAACAATATTTTCTTTTTACAATTCATATATAAAATATATTTTTCACAGAAAGGCAAAAAGGGTGCTATATTTCATTACTATAAAGTAGGCAGGATGATCCTGCGGAAACTGTTTGGGGAAAACTCTGTTCTACGTTAATGCTTCTCAGACTTATTTTCAGTATATTTAACAGACAGCAGCTTCAAAGCCTATAAATAAAAAGAATAATAATTCATTAAATAGCACATATCAATAATTCATAACGTTAGATGCAAATTAAAAATAATTTAATTTTAGTTTTAATTTTTGCTTACAGATAGATAGCATCATCAGACATCTTGCATTATTTCATAATAAAATGAAGTTTTTTCATCCAGCTTTGAATGATATAAAAAAAACCTTTATATATTTTTAAAAATTAATAGCCGGTGTTTAATTTAATCTATTTATCAAATTTTTATTATTATTTTTTAAACAAACAACTACTGATGCAATGTTTACAAAATATATAAAAAAGTACTTTATAATGTTCAATTGTGTCCTTTATTTTCAGTATTTAAAGATCTATATTTATATAAAGTAAGGATAAGAAAAGAAAAATCAAAATTTGGTGCTTTCTCGTTATAGCAGCCTCCTCATTTACAATTATGTCAAGGTAGCAGTTTCAAATTTGCAAAAGATCAACACCAAGCTTATACAGTACAATCTCGATATCTCGAATCTGTGGGGAACTGAAAATAATTCGAGATATAGAGGTTTCGGGTTATCAAGGTTTTGACAAAATTTAATCTCACAAACTGCTTTTTGCTGTAAAAAACAGGATTCATCAAAAACGACACATAATCTATTAATAATTAACAAATTACACTTCTCAAAGCCTTAATAATTTCAAAATTGTGTTACATACAAACTTGTTTCGATTAAATAATATCCAATTTGTCATTAAGAAACGCAAGCTGTTGTTTCGGAAGAAAAAGTTCTTAATTGAAGTCTGCCGTCTCGCAGAATCTTTTTGCAATCGCACAGTCTCCTCTCACATAGCAATGGTACCAAATGCTGATGTTCTGATATTTTCATTTGATTCAAGAAATCTCTGCAGCAATTAAACTTCCGTCTCAGCTTCTTTCACTGTAATTTTTTCATGCTGTTGTTGATCATGTAAGTCTTTTAATTTCTTCATCAGAAATTTCTGCATTAATACTCGAAACAATCTCCTCATCCGTCATAGTGTCGCATGTTTCAAGCTCATTGTCTACATTCAAGAATTCTTCGAATGAAATCTCAGTGTGACACTCTTTTTTTATCGATTCCCACTGTTCTGGATTCAGTTCTCTTTCTTCAGTTGCTTGCTTAATGGAATCAACTTCCTCAGTTTCACTGAAAGTTACATATTCTAAAAATTCTGCTATTATGAAACAATTTCTTATTGTTGTTTCTGTAACATTTTTCCATGCATAGTGAGCCATTCGCATTGACTCTAAGATGGTGATAGGTGCGCTAGAAGGTTTACCTTCACCGATATTATTCAGAAGTTTCTCACAATTTGAGCTCGATAATCAACTTTGAAGCTAAGGATTATCTCCTGGTTGATTGGTTGTCCTGGTTGAAGCTTCGAAATCTTGTTTGGCAGCAAAAATTTAAGTGATATTTTTTAGCGTTGGAAGATTAGAGTGGTCTTTACAATTGTCTATGAATAGGAGAATGCATATTTTACTTTTAGCCATTGTTTTACGGATTCCTGTCAGCCAATCAGCAAAAATTGCGTTTGCCATACAAGACGTTATATTTGATCTGTACAGCATTAGAAATTACTTAATTTTAGCAAAGAACCTTGGATTTTAGATCGTCCTATCATAAGAGAAGGAAGCTTTCCTTTACCACTTTGATTTGCTGCCAAAAGCACAGCTACACGAAGTTTACTGTTTTCCATGTCAGATTTCTTCACCTTTAAATGCAGCCGTTTTGTTGGGAAAACATTGGTACAATAATACACTTTCATCTGCGTTAAAAACACATCATCTGCTTTATAGTCCTTTAAAAGAAAAGGAAGTTCTGAAAGCCACTCTTCACAGGTAGCTAAAAAACCTGATGCCCTTTCACAGCAAAGTTTCCAAAAAACGATGTTGTCCAGGCCTCTCACTGGTCCATTTTTTGAAAACTAATAATTTTTAGAAAGAAATTCGTGGAGGGTTTCTGCAACAATTACAAGAAAAACGCACTTCCCGGTAGGTTGCTGCGAAATTTATAAAGAATATTTTTCTTTAAATAAAAGTGGTGTTCAAAAAACGGACTGAGTGGGAGCCCTGTGTTGTCCCTTTTTCAGTTTCAAACGCCTTCCATTCTTACACTTTAAGTTCTTTGTATCAACAAAGCGATAAAAGAATGTGAAACCAGCATCCAGATCAAATTCTACAGCTGACAATAGCCAAAAGTAAAAAGTCGAACTAATTTCTGTGGAAAAAATTTCGACATATCAAGGGTTTTGAAAAATATTTTTCGAGATAAATATGGAAAATACATAAGAATTTTGATGAAAATGCAGGGGAAATTTCTTTTTTCGAGATATTGAGGGTTTCGAGATAAGGAGGTTCGAGATATCGAGGTCCGACTGTATATACATCATACAAACATCATGCACAATATGTATAAGCCAAATGCTCATATATGAGCCATATAAGTAATATTTATATCATATATCAGTCATATAGATCATTAAACAAAAACATAATTTACAGAACAAAAAAAAAATTATTTTACACATTGTTTATGCTCGAGAAGGGATAGATACAGCAGATTCGCTCAAATCCGCACAGCTTGGGACCAAAGGTTGTGTAGATTTTAGAATTTTGTGGATTTCTGGTTTGTTTACATTTTTTAGACAATAATTTGAATGTAATAATGCAATTAAATGTATAATGAATGTTTGCAATACAGCAAAATATTAAAATGATTAAGTAATAAACTAAAATAATAAAAAATAAGATAATTTAAAAAATGATTAAATTATTAAAAGTAAAGGTCAAATAAATAGTAATTAATAATGTATAATTAAAATTGCATAATAAAAATGAGATACATTTTCCTTGAATCATTCAATGACACTTCCCTCATAAAGGTACCACCCTATTAATTAACATCAAAATCAAAAAGTAAGGAAGATTTATTTCAGGTTTGCCAGTGTTAATAACTATAGAAAAAAAATTGATTAATACATATATATATTTGGTAAAAAGGCTGATTAGCAGTGATATCAACAATATCCTTTTTTTTTTTCAGTGATAAATTTATATTTCCTTCATTAAAAACAACGAGTTTAGTCTCATCATATTATCGAGAATTACATATTAAAATACATACGAAATGATATAAAACTAAAAAATCCTGTTACTTTGCCTCTACAGCTTAACTGAAATTTTCATTGTTTACATCTGCGATGATGTGCAGATTTTAGGCGGTTGCAGATTTGAGGGAGTCCTGTATTATAATTTTTCTTCAGCTGCTTCTACAGTTAATGTTAAAGTCTTGCAAAAAATATGTTTAAACCAAATGAATTTTTAAAAATAAAATTCGAACAATAGGATACTTGAACTACCCTAAAAACTTAAATTACAAAGATACATGGAAAATGCAAACCTTTAAAAAAGTTTCAGCTTTATTTCCATTTCATTCGAATGGAATGTAAGTTTTTAGATTAGTTTAAGTATCATATTGTTCGAATTTTATTTTTATTTCTTTAAGATCAATTGGTTTAAACGTATTTGTTGCAAAACTTTAACATTTACTGTAGAAGCAGCTGAAGAAAAATTTTAATATCTATCACTTCTTGGGACTATACAATGCATGAAATGAGGGTTTTTTTTTTTTTTTGTTGTTGTTGTTTTGCAAATTATGTTTTTTTTAATATGTCAAGCTTTATAACTAGTGCAATTCAGAGGAACTCATTACAAAATTAATAGAGGATGTTATAATTAGGGTTGGATATATAGGGTATTGCATCACAATTTGTGATGTAACTAAAATCCATAATAAAAACAAAAAATTCAAATTTACTTAAATTTGGTTATCCAATTTTCCACTGGTAGTGGTCTCTATGAATGCAAAAGTAAATTGTGTTGCATGTTTGCTGGTTATTTATGCTACTATGAACGGCAATTCTGCGGCATTGAAACATTTCACCTCTGAACTGGGAAGGCCGGTGAGTGAATTAATTTCTTTTCACCAGTCTCTGACAGAGGAGTTAATTAATGGTAATATTAAAGAAAGTTGAAATCTTTTTGAACTGCTTAAAAAATATATATATAAATAAATAAATAAATAAAATAAAATAAATAAATTTATCTTGTAATCAACACCATTACATTTTAAGTTGTCCTATCAGAGCCTAACACCATTTGTCAGTTTACTGGTTCATAAATGTCAGTTATTGAATACTTGCATTATTAATAATTTAAAACATGAAAAGAGAGACACATCTATAGTATTGTATCATATATAAATAAGGTTTAAGTAATTTGTTTTTATAATAAATATTTAAAGTATTTTTAAAGCATAATTTTTTTTTTCGTCGCAAGTAAAGTGTGAAACACTGGTTCATTTTGTGTCAGTTATTGGTTTTTCAAAATGGGGTTGTGTCAGTTACTGAAGTTATTCACCATATTTATGAAAAACATTTATTTTTAATAATACAATATATAATTTTTCAAAATTTTGTCAACAGTAATTTTTAAATGTATCTCTACCACCCATTCAAAAAAAAAAAAAAAAAGTGTAGAATGGATTTAAAATTTTGTAATAGTGATTTGAACACTAATTTTTAATGTGTCAGTTACTGGGGGTATCACCTAAATCAAGTAATAAAGAAATTTAAACAGATTATTAAATAGAACATAAATTTGTTTTTAATACTTTTTCCATTTTAAAATTTTAAACTATGTATGCATATATAACCGAAAGTTATTTTCTTTATTGGAAAAAAAACTTGGTATTCGACTGCCGAATATTTGGTTATTTGGCCAAATCACTATTTGTCCCATCCCTAATTACAAGTTCTTTGATTCATTACTGTTTATTGATTATTTTTAGATAAGGCAGGGAGGGGGGGGGGGGGGGGTTGGCACATTACAGTTACATAAAATATATTTTTGGAAACCGTTGGCATGCGAATGTGAAAAGGTTTGCCATCCCTGAACTATTATTTATAATTGCATTACATTTAACTATTCACTCTCACAATTTTAAACAATTAATTTTAATATCAACATTTTTATTAGTTTGTGGGCTAAACCTTAAAATTCAGGCACGCTACACCTGCTGAAATCCCAACCCCCAGGCATGTAAAATTGTTTTATGTTTTTAAATTTACGTATCCAAGGACTACATAAAATATTGGCATTAAAATATTATTTAAAAATGGAAATGCTTGCATTTTTTTTTTTTTTTAAATATATATATATACTACCTTCCAATATATTTCAATTTAACCTTAAAAAAATATACTGTTTATTCTCCAAACAGAAATTTTTATGAGTTATAAATTATATATGTTTTCCGAAATTGAGATTATACACTGTGCTGTAAGCGGGTGATGCTGCCCGCCACAAAATTGAATAATTTGAATTTAAATAGCCCTTTCTTTAAGTATCTCAATCAAAAAATTTAAACATAATATCACATTAGAATTGATAGTAGATAGATAGATAGACACATTCACACACATATGGTGTTATATAGTAACAGAATATAAGAAAAGAGATTAGAGATAGAAAAAAAAAGTTGTAAATAGAGTTGTAAATAATAAATAAAATAAAACAAAAGATTTTTTTTCACTCATCATTACAGTTGAAGTAAAAAGATTTAATAAGAAACAATAACACAAACCAAAACATTTTATTTCAATTTCTAATCGTTGTTTCTAATATTTACTATGTGGAAAAAAAAGTTGCTACTGGCAAAGAAAAAAAAAAATCTGTTAACATAATTTGCACCTGACTAACATAAAAGTACCACATTATTCATTTTTTATGCAAGCTGACAATTGTAAAATCAAATACCCACAGACATATAAATTGAAAATTTTATTTAATAACAGCATTTATGGACTTTAACTGAAAATTTACCTTACTCAAAGTTAAATCATGCTTGAAAAGAGTTGAGTCCTGCTGAGTCCAACTTTTATTCAATGAATAATGATATCTATCTACAAAACAGTTGTTTTTCCAAAGACAAGAAGCTTGTATCTACTGGGAGAAAAAGGCGGAAAAAAAAATGAGTGGATCCAGTATAATCTTATTTTAAAGCAATTTTAAAATGCATGAATTTTGCAAATATTGTGATTACTTTAACTCATACACACACACATAAAAAAATAACAACATTAGATTAATTTGTCTAATTCACCATTTTTTCTTCTCTGATCGAGAATCAAGTATTGATCGATTCTCGATTGTCTTGTTCACAAAAGAAATTAGCAACGGATAAATGTGCTTTCCACAACCAATGTTTTATGTGCATTCTACTATAAAAGAACATAAAGCTACTCAGTAATGTAATGATTGTGTTGACTCTAGGCCAATTTGGCAGGGGTCGGCAGCCCTTTATGCACCTAGTGGCCCATTTTAATTATTTTATATCTATTGATTATAAGAAATATTAATTTAATTATTTGGTTGCAGGGAAGTAACGTGAAATATATCAGATGCATGAAACAAAAATCAAGATACTCATCCATAGATCTATCGCATAAAAAAAAAAAACCTTGATAGTTTTGCCAGTACTAAGTCAAAGGGAAAAATTCAGAAATTCACCAACTGTTCATGTAAAAGAAAATCATGAAATTTGTGGATTAGTCGCAAGAAAGATCTGCAAAATTCTGCAAAAATGAAAAAAAAACTGCGAATTTCACCAATCGGCAGGGTCGCAAAAAACCCACCTACCCAAAAAAACCCACCCGGGTTTTTTTGGGTAAAACCCACTCTAAAAAACCCAATAAAACCCACGTTAAAGCGGGTTTTATTGGGTTTTTTACAATTCATGATAATATTACTTAATATTCAGTAACTTTTATATTAGTTTTTTAACATTTGTGTTTCAAGAGTTACACTGTCCTATTAAAACTTATTGTATAGGTGTACTGCCAAATCCAAATCTGACAAAGTCAAAATGAAATAATGTGCTTTTAAAAAGTCTTTTTTTTTAAAAAGCCTGTTAATATTATGAAAAAAAGAAGCCAAAATCAATATACAGAGCTAATCATAACATTTTCGCATTAGCTAAAAAATGACAAGGTCTTTTATCAAGATTTAACAATATAAAACTTCATAACATAAATTCCCAACTGGATACAAATTTAACTTATTCACTTTTGGCCAGGATTGGCAAAAAAAAAAAAAAAAAAAAAAAAAAAAAAAAAAGGGGGGGGGGGTTAAAAACCCAAATAAACCGGTTTTTGTTTGTTTGCTTAAACCTGGGGTTTTTTTTTTTGGGGGGGGGGGGGTTAAATATCATTTCCTATTACATATAGATGCATGCTTGTTGATAAAAATAAACAGTGTTGGATATTTTCAAAATATACAATGAAACATAGTTGAAAATATTATAAAGCATTATTTGATTAATAAATAATAAAAGATTAAAGATTTGTTTCAAAAATGTGTTCTTAGTGAGAAATACAGATAAAACGTAAGCTATTAAAGTAACTTGTAAATATGTGGTTATTACATAATATTATATGATGTCAGAAGTAAAAGCTTTTTTCCAGACTTTTACACTGATTTATTTATATTTCAATTAAAATATATATGTATATTAAATTAATCAATAAAAATATAATAAGATTTCTTATAAAAAATAAGGGACTCCCCCTACCCCCACTTCTTAAAAAAACAAGAAATTAAATAAAACCCTAAAAAACCCAATAAAACCCGAAAAAACCCAATAAAACCCAGCTGGGTTGGGTTTTTTATAAAAAACCCGGGTTTTTTGCAACCCTGCCAATCGGTCATGAGGAAATAAAAAAAAATGCAAAATTTGACAACTGGTAGAGATAAAATATTGTGAAATTCATCAATTGGTTGCAAAAAAAAAAAAAAAAGCGAAAATTGTCATTTACTGGTCAGAAAAAATCACGGATTTGCCAGTCGATCCTCAGAAAAAAATTGAAAAATACTTCAGTTGGTTGCTTTAAAATATTGCAAAATTTGCCAATCTGTCACAGGAAAAAAATCATGAAATTCATCAGTCTATCGTTAGAAATATTGAAAAATCGGGGGTCGATCCAGACAAAATTTGGGGGCCTATTTAGGGCCCCTTCACAAAAATAAATTTAATAAAATGGGCCCCTTCACAAAAATAAACTTAATAAAACAGGCCCCTTCACAAAATTTCTTTTAATAAAATAGTATGTAACATACGTATACTATGTAACATTCTTTTTCATAAAAACTGTTTTAAAATGTGTAATTTGTAAATAAACCACGTCACGAAAAACAAAAACTTTAGCAAAGGGATTTAAAGTATGTTTTTGTTCATAAATTCTGGGTTCGAATTTTAGAACTGGATTTCAACTTTCGTTACAAAATGTTATTTTTCACAAAAATAACTTCTACTTTACACAAAATGGGCCCCAAGAATAAAAGTCTGCATCGACCCCTGAAAATTCATCAGTTATTTGTAGAAAAAAAATGAGAGATTGCTCGATAGGTCGTGGGGAAAATCACAAAATTCGTCAGTTGATCAGGGGGTAAGGGGAGGGATCACAAAATTCAATCGGTCACTGAAAAATATCACAAAATTCTACTGATAAAAGGTAACTTTAAACCAGTTCAATTTTTTTTTCTTTTTGACGAGCTATAAGAGTGCCTTTTTGAAAACAGTATGGCCTTTTTTAAAAATTACCACCTGATGACATTTTTTTACTAGAATCAACACCAACAGATGCCACCACTTACTCTTGTTATATAATAACAATCATATGTAACTTGATTCATGAATTTAATACTCTTTAGAAAGGGGTTATGAAAATATTGAAATAAATTATCTGCAAAATGCATGAGTGACATAACTTTACTTAATTACTTGATTGCTTATTTAATTACTAATAATGATACCTAATAATGATAATGTTGTTTAAAAAAATATATATATTAAAATTTTCTTTTAATTGCATTAAAGGCTTATAATGCTTCATAACATAATGTTACATTATTACACAAAAATAGAAAATAACAAAATTATGTTATTCAAAAGTAAACATCTATTTTTCTTGATTTAATTTTTTTATACTTTTGGGTTAAACATAATGTCCCCCGAGAATGAATCACGAACCCTGTGGCAGAACGTGCGCGACACCGCGACGAGCGTCGCAGACGTTTTAGGGCTTCTTCAGACTAAAAACATATAATACACAGCGGGAAAGAAAAAAAAAGAGGGGAAAGCGATATTTTTATGAAAAGCCAAACAGAATTCGCTAAGTGAGAACGGGTCTATGGCAGGGACAGTTCGTCTCTGAATTTTCTGAAAATTAAAAAAAAATCGGTTATCGGCCCGAACATTCAGAAATAAAAAAGAAATCCCTGAAAAATATAGTGAATTATGACAACTGATTGCAAAATAAAGCCTTTCTCGTCAATCATTCGCAGAAAAAATCGCCAATTTCGCCAAAGGATTGCTGGGAAAAAAGCAAATTTCGGATTGCGGAAAAAACGCAGATTTCGGCATATGACCGCGGAAAAACACAGAGTGCTGCAAACCACAGCGGGAAAACGTAGATTTTGGCAAAGGATCGCAGTAAAATGTGAATTTCAACAAAGAATCGCAGAAAAATAACAAATTTTGTCAAATGATTGCAAAAAAAAAAAAAAATGCAAATTTCTTCAAAAAATTGCGTAAAAAGGGTCAATTTCATGAAATGCAAATTTCGTTAAATTATCTCAGAAAAATGCAGATTTCATCAAATAATTGCAAAAAAAAAAAACACTGATTTTGTCAATTAATCTCGATTAATCGCTGAATTCATCAAAGGATCACATAAAAAATGCGGATTTCGTCAAAGGATCACAGAAAAACACGAATTTTGAAAAGGATCTAGGAAAAGCACGAATTTCATCAAAGGATTGCGATAAAATGCAAATTTCGTCAAAAGGTTGCAATGAAAACGCAAATTTCGTCATAAAATCGCAGTAAAAACACAAATTACTTCAAATGATCACAGAAAAAATGCACAGTTCGTCAAAGGATCACGGAAAAAGTGCGAATTTCCTAAAAGACTAATAAAAAATGCCAATTTCATCAAAGAATTGCGTAAAAAATGCAATTTTCATGGAATGATCGCGGAAAGAACGTGAATTTCGTCTAAGGGTCATTAATGCAAATTTAGCTGAAGGATCGTGGGAAAAATGCAAATTTTGCAAAATGATCGCAGAAAAAATGCGAATTTCGTCACAGGATCGCAGAAATCACGCGAATATTGTAAAAAGATTGTGGTAAAAACACGAATTTCGTCAAATGATTGAAGAAAAAATGCGGTTTCGTCAAAATATCACAGAAAAAACATGAAGTTCGCAAAAGTCTCGCATAAAAAATGCCGTCAAAGAATTGCATATAAAACACATTTTGAGAAATGATCACAGAAAGAACGCAAATTTCATCTAAGGGCCGTTGAAGAAAAGAAAGTTTAGTCGAAGGATCGCAAAAAAAATGCAAATTTTGTAAAATGATCGTGGGAAAAAGCGAATTTTGTCTAAGGAACATTGAAATAATTTGAATTTCATCACAGGACCACGTAAATAAGGTTAATTTCGTCAAAGGATTGCAAAAAAAAAAAAAAAAAAACACGAATTTCTTCAATGGATCACGAGAAAACGCAAATTTCTTTAAAAGATCGTGAAAAAAAAGTGAATTTCATAAAAGGATCACAGAAGAAACACAGCGGTCTCTTTAGAAAACAGCTTATACACAAACATCTAGTTTTATTATTATAGATATATTTAATCTGAAATAATACATGCTGAACTAACTTTTGAAAAATCAAGTTACCCGAACCCAACCAAACACAGAATTAACCCGACCTGCAACAAAAGTAATTAGCGCTGGGGGAGAATTCCCCCCCCCCCCCTTCCCTTCTGCTGAAACATTTCTGGAAATATATTATAGGTAAAAACTGGGAAATTGAGTTAATAGCCAGTGGCCGGTAGACTCAGTTTCATTAGTAGCCACTTTTTAAAGTTAGTGGCCACTATAATGTTTCAAACTTTCTTGACATCTACATAAACTATAATTGTTGTATATATACATATTTTTCTATAAGTCAGAGTTTTATACACACCAATTATTCATGATAAGAACAGGGAAGCAGTCAAAATTCAAGAAAATTACTTTAAAACCACAGAATCTGTTATATTATTTTTTTTAGTTTCTTTGTATTTCATATATATATATACCATCAAAGCAGAATATGCTTATAAATGTGATGTACATCACAAAATATTTCAAATCCTCATTTTCAAGAAAATTCACCATTCAGTCTTAGAAAAAATTGTGAAATTTGCACTCAATGGCTGGAAAAAAAAAAAAAAAAAAAAAAAAAAGCAAAATTCTTTAATTGTTTATTTAAAAAGATTGTGAAATGACAACTGGTCACATGCAAAACTCGTGCAATTCGTCAGTTCATCATGGAGAACAAATCATGAAATTCTTCAGCCTGTTGTGGGAAAACAAAAAATTCAACAAACAGTTGCAGGAAAAAAATCCACGATTTTCGCCAATCAGTTGCAGATAAAAAAACCGTGAAATTTGTCAGTGTACCAAGGAAGAAAACTGTAAAAAAAAACATGATTTTCTCTAATCGATCACAAGAAAAAGCCTCAAAATTTGCCTATGATACAAGGAAAAAAAATCGTGAAATTTGCAAATCGGTCGCGGTTTAAAAAATCGCGAAATTCGTCAATAGATCGTTGGAAGAAACTGCGAAATTCATAGATCAGTAGCAGAAAAAACTCATGATTTTCTCTAAGTGGTCTCAAGAAAAAGCCACAAAAATTTGCCTATTGGTTCAAGAAAAACATTGCGAAATTTAAAAATTGGTCACAGGTTAAAAAAAAAAAAAAATTCATCAGCAGATTGTCAGGAAAAATCAGAAAGTCATTGATCAGTCGTGCACCCCCCCCCCCCCCCTCCTCGAGATTTGGCCGATGAATCGCAAAAAAGCAATGAAGTTTTCCAATCGACTGAAAGAAAATGTTGCGGAATTCACTGATCTGTCGTGGGTAGAATGCAAAATTAGTCGATCAGTTGCACTCACAAAAAAAAAAAAAATAAAACGTGATTTTTACCAATCGTTCGCAAGAAAAAGCGGAAAAAATTGCTAATCAGTAGAAAGAAACTAGTGTGAAATTCATCAGTGTCTCGTCATAAAAGCTGCAAAATTCGTTGATCAGTAGCAGAGAAAATGTACGATTTTCTAAAATTGGTCGCAAGAAGCTGCTGCAAAATTTGCTTATCGGTACAAGGAAAATTTTTCAAAATTCCCCAATCTGTGATGAAAACGGCCTGTGAAAATCGTCAAAAATTGGAAATTCATCGACCAATCATGGAAAAATCCACAATTTTTGCCAATCGGTCGCAAAAAAACCGACAAAGTTTGCCAATAAGTAGAAAGTAAATATCGCAAAATTTGCCAATCAGTCGCGGCTAAAAAATTGCAAAATCCTTTTGTTGATCTTTTAAACAAATCAGAAAATCGTTGATTCAATCAGTCGCAAGAAAAAGAGAAAAAATTTGCCAATCGATAAAAAGAAAATATAATGAAATTTGAATCAGTCACGTGTAAAAAAAAAATTGTCAGAAAAATCACAAAATTCTTTGACCAGTCACGAAAAAAACAATGATTGTTTCCAATCTGTAGCAGGAAAAAGTTGAAACATTTGCCAATCAGTTATTGGTAAAAAACTTGAAATTCATGGATCAGTTATGTGAAAAAAAATACGATTTTCACCAAACGGTCAAAGAAAAATATCGCAAAATTCACCCACCAGTTGCAGTTAAAAAACGCAAAATTTGTCAGTGAATTGTAGAAAATATCTCGAAATTGTTCAACCAGTTGTGGGGAAAAAAAGTCCCACAATTCGATAATTGGGTCCGAGAAAAAAAACGTCAAATCCGCCAGTTGACAGAGGGAAAATTCTGAAATATTGCGAAAATCAATTGATTGTCGGAAAAAACAGTGAAATTCATCATTTGACCACAGTAAAATCACAAAATTTGCCAATAGTTTCTTTCGGTTGAGTATGTCAGCATTTTACAAAATGTATTTTGCATTCCTATAAAAGATGCCATTGCACTTCTTCATGTATTAAGAAAATCTCCCCGCAACTTTCTTTTTTAAAATTCCCACAGAACATTTCTGTTCAGATGAAGTTCGTTGCAGAACATTGCAAAGTATTCTGCTTTGGGGATACAGTACACTCCCTCTAATCCGCACAGGCTGGGACCAAGGATTTTGCAGATTATAGAATTTTGCGGATTATAGGTCATTTCTTTGTTTACATTGTTATATTTGGAATTTATCAACAAATATAGTATCCAGATTGTAAATAAATAACATGGAAATGAAAAAAAAATTGTTTTTCTAATATAAAAAAACTATATTTAGTATTTGAAATAAATATCAATGATATAATAATACAAAATTAATAGAAACATTTCTACAACTTGTTTTTAAATCTCAAATATCACAGTGACAATGGTTTGCTTTACAGCTTTTAATTTATGCTCTGCAATTTAATCTTGAATCCTTTTAAGAATCATGATTTCTTGATCAATAACAAAAGTTTGTTTTTCTAAAATAAATATTTATCCAAAAGAGCTACCCCTTTTCAAAAGCAATTTTACCTTTTATATAGCCAACAAATGTGTTCAAAATATAACAGTCTAATAGTTATTTACAAGATACCCAAAACATTCCCTTCTAATAAATGCAGAAAACATAAAAAATTTTTAGTGCATTTAAAATTAATTAAAATTCTTAATAAAATCATCAGATTAATCAACTTTTATTACAGTCAAAATGTGATTTATCTTGCTTAAAAAAATATTTTAACTCTTTGTTTACATGTTTGTTTACATCTGAAATATAGTGCGGATTATAGGCGTTTGCAGATTATAGAGTTGCGGATTAGAGGGAGTGGACTGTATATACATTTTTGTATGAAACGACAAACAAAATCTTCACTTTGTGCCCCCCTTTGCCTTTCATTCTGGCACCCGGAGCATATACCCCCTCTGCTTCTCTGTACCCCCCTAGTTTCAGCCCTATATAATAAAAATATGATATAAGATGTATAAATGGCATCCAGGAAGTAAATAATATGCATATAATGATACATATGAGACACATATATATGAGCATTAGTAGTACTGTTTCTTTTAGGCCATCATTTAAGGGCGCAGCACCCTGCTTATTCTAAAATTGACAAAATGCATCCTGTCCTTTTTAAAAATTGTGAAATGAACCTCCAGTTGTATCTAGAACATACTAGTAAAAATTTTCCTCATACATTTTTCATGCACACAATAATAAAACAATTCATGTTGTTCAGCAAAATAGTTCAGACTTTTTTTTTTTAAATTATTAGTATTAAGTAAATAAGTTCACATTACAATATGATAATGAATGAATAACATTTGAGTAATGATCTTTCCTTAGAGCACTAGAAAATTTAAAATATAAAAAGTCTGGTGTCTTAGTAAGAACTGGATATCACATAAATTTAAATGTCAAAAAAAGAAGTTGCTATCAAATGGGAAGTTTTTAGAAATTACGTACTTGCAACACATAATATATTAATTGTCAAAGAATTATTTTTTTTAATATGCCCCTAAATCAATGTAAAATTCGTTTCAACCCAATAAATTTTTATTTACTTTTTATAAAACTGCATTATGACCGAGAAAAATCATGTAAACAAAGCATTCTTATTTACGTAATCAAACGCTGATTTCTCCTATCAAAAAGTCCAGACTAAAGTCAAAACTATTGATAAATTAAATACATAACAAAACACAGAATCGTGACAGAAATGTTTTATGTAAAGTATGCACACAAACACAATAAATCTAGAAAACAAAGTCAATTTACTTACCAGCATTCACACTCATTTTCACTATTTCGGCATGGCTTTCATTTCCGCGATGAGATAAACAAATCTTCCACACGTTGATTGATTGATGTGGAGCGTAACTCCACAATGTGATATTCTGATAAAAATAAATGCATTAAATTCCTTACTTGTTGAAAACTGTATAAAAAATTAATAAAACAAACAAAAATAAATAATACAAGTTTCGGTCAATTAGGCCTAAGTCTGTATATGCCGCCATTTTAAGATGGCGGTTGATAGGTTAAGTTTTTGTCCAGATTATGTCCGTACATGGCGAGGTCAGGTTTTTGTCCCGGAATTAACGAAAATTAGATTAGTACTGTTTTCATCCAGTTTAAGTTATTAAAACACAAAATTGGACAAACAGGTGAAGGTTTAGTTTGGGAGTTGACGAAAATTGGATTAGTTGCGTTTTCATCCAATTTATGTTCTTAAACTGATGTCCATATTTTGTAGTTATTTCGTAGTTACGTCTATGTCAAACATTCAACAAATTCTGAACGTATTTTAGCTCGCTGTATACGTCCAAATTACATATATAGACGTATTTCGGAAATGGTGGATGAAAACTGAATATAATCTGGACGTATGTGTTGTGTGGGCTGTTAGTCTGTCTGTCTGTTCCGCGATAACTGCCGCAAAAAGCATCCGATTAGCTTGAAATTAAGTGGGTATGTTGGTGAAGTACCCGGATTTAGCTGTATAGTTTTTTGTTATATTTGGTGCATTCGTTCGGAAAATATAGAATATTTTATTTTGCGCAATAATGCTTTTCTGTAGCAATTCAGACGATTTTTCCATTTTCATTTGTTGAAAGGAAATGGCTAATATGATTGAAGGATTTAAATGGTAAATTATGGATTATGAAATTTCCTAATTAGAACCATACATTATTCATATTAGTTTGAAATTTTGTGTATACATTTGTCAGAGTTTTTTTTTTCGGTGTATAACATATGGAGGGAGTTTATATGTTTGTTCCAATAATATAAAATATTCTCATTTACAAATTTAATTAAAATAAATGCCCATATTTCATTGTTTTAATTTTCTTTTAATTGTAACCTAGCAACGAAATTACACCTAAAATATCGTAAATGTGAAAGTGTGTGTAATTCTTTGAAGTCAAATCAACGTCAAAAGAGATGAATTAATTAATGCCTTTGTGTCTTTACATATAGATGGAATTTACCCCAGAAATAAAGACAGGTTGTGTTCTATTTATTTTGTCCAAATGTTTTTCTTTTAAATTAAAAAGCTCATTATTTTCATAAGGAATAAATTGACATTTTGCTATAAAATATCTTTTTATTTACCGTTGCCAAGGAAATCAGATCGCGGAATAATAATTTATCCTAAACAGTTAATTTTGATTTCAAAGATTTTCATGTACAAGAGGAAAATGAAAAAAAAAAAAGGCATGAATACGTCTTCATATTGGAAATACGAATGTACGAAAAGAAGGTGAATTTGACCTCCTATATGAAAACTAAAACTAATACGCTTTGAGATTGAAATAAACGGGCCTTGTGTTATGATATTAATTCTTATTATTAAAAATAAAATACCAATATCTCACGTTTTATCGTCTGCACGGCTAACAGAAATTTTTAATTTTTAATCGAAAATTTCAATGACAAAAAAAAAAAAAAAAAATCTTTTGAAAAGCAAATAGATAGTAAATGTCAAATGCACCTCAAAATGATCTCTGTCGAAAATGACGTCACTGTATCGGGAAATAAATATTTTCATTCTTGAAAACCAAACATTAACTAGATTGCCTGCAAAAATATTTTTTGACGAGTGTTACTTCTTAATACCTCATTACCTCATTTCAGAAAATATGAATGAAAAGTATTTTATTTTTTAAAGTAAATTACATTTTCGTTCATAAAGCCTAAACTTTTAATGTAATAGCCTCAATGTAAATCCTTTTCTGTCCACCGGTATTGAAAAATAAGGCTCGGAAGTGTAAAAAGAAATCAAAGATTTACAATAACCATTAGCGCAATCAATAAAAAGTTACATATGTAAATTTAATGAGACCACGGGGGCTCCGCCCCCTGAAGAAATCTTCTTTATTATATATAAAAAAAATACCAGAATTTGTAGCTCATGAAAATTTCAAAATATCCTTACATAATGTTTTCAATTTAACGCCTCTAATGTCTGAAAACTTCGTATTTTTTTATTCTTATAAATAATTACTTAATTCGAGAACTTTAAATTGCGTTTCGCAGGAAATGGAATATTACAAAATTGTGTTTTAAAAAAGACTTGCAGAGCTGACATTGAGGCTCCTGATCTGCAGATTTACTAGTTGTCTGAACTCTTTGACAGTTCCATTGGTTTTAAACATAACGGTTTTCAGCCCTCGTAAAAATTTTGTGAAAAAATATTGATTGTTAGTTCTAAAAGAAATATATATTTTTTGCTTTTCTTTCGCGTCGGGTCTTTAACATAACAAAAAACAATAGTTCTTGTCGTCCGAACTCTCTGAAATTTTAATATGTTATAAATATAACTATATCTAAGCCCTCTATAAAATTTTGTGAGAAAACATGCGTGTCTAATCATGTAAGCATGAGCCGAAGCCGCGAGAAGAAGCGCTGAAACAGCCTGCGATTTAGGCTCTCATCGAAAATTTCTGAGATTTAATTTTTTAAAAACACTTTTACGTGTCCGAGCAATTCGAAATTTTTATAGGTGATGTAAATCTGGTCTGTAAAGATACTCTAAAAAGATTGTGTTGAAATACTGCCTAGTTACTATTATCGTAGTAAAAAACATGCGCGAAATGACTTGCAGTCGTGAATTTTTTCGAAAGAATTAAAATGTGTATTTTTCAAAAACGATTTCTCCATCCCTTTTCTAGAAAAAGGTCTCAGGTTTAAATATATATATTTGTTTATCTGTACTTCCAATATTGAGCCCTGAGGACCACTGCCAAAAGAGAGAAAAGGTCAAAAGGGAAAACGATCTTTTTGAATTTTTTTTCAAAGAGTTAACAACAATATTCTTTTAAATTGATTACGGCTTTTAAGACGAAAAGTTTTTTCCGTATCCTGAACGGTTCGGCCGTAGTGCGTTAAGACAAACTCCTAAAAAAGTACAACATTCTGTCCTTCCCTTCTACGTGCTGGGAAAAGAAGGGACTGAGCATGCGCGAGCGCGTCTCCGCTGATTTGCGAAAATGATCTTTTTTTTTTTTTGAAGAATCTTAAAATAATACCTGGGTTGACTATCGAAAAATTAAAGAACTGAGCATCCGGTGCACTAGGACCTGCTTTGGACTGTCCTCATACACATTTTCAGGCCAGATTTCACTAGCCATCGCCAATACAGTGACACACAGACAGAAAAATCTTTTCTTTTATTAGTACAAGGAGTTCCAACCCGGGATTGCCGGGTTACAGAATATAGGTTAAAACCATATGCATATATATATCTATTTTAGTTAAAAACTCTAATAGATATTTTACATTTAATATATGTATATTTTTAGTTTTTTCTTTAACAATACATACAATTATTTTTATTTGAAAAATAGCAATTATGTATTAAAATTAAATTTTGAAATTTATTAAAATCGTTACTTACGTATTGGCCAGGAATTTAACAGTCGAAGAACTCGCAAAATATCGTTAGCCTTTTTTATTCTGATAATTTCAGTGGTTTAAGCGTGGTTCGATTGCCTGCCTTAAATTTGTGTTTTATTTATATTTTATTGGATTTTTTTTTCAAAAGAGGTTGGTTGGTTGGTTGGTCGGTTGTGTTTATGGCAGCAATTATCAACACGAGGGATATAGGCCCTTTTTTCAAAGAGTTAACAACAATATTTTTTTGAATTGACTATGGCTTTTAAGACGTAAGAGTATGAAATATTCTTCCTTTTTTCCGTATCCCGAACGGTTCGACCGTAGTGCGTTAAGACAAACGCATAAAACAGTACAACATTTTGTTCTTCCCTTGTACGTGATGGAAAAAGAAGAGATTGAGCATGCGCAAGCGCGTCTCCGTTGATTTGCGAAATGAGGTTTAAAAAATGAAGATTTAAAAAATAATATCTGGGTCTAATTTATGGATTGTAAAGTTTTAATTTCGTTATGGAATATAAGTCGGAAACAAATGCTAATTTATTTTATTTTTATTCATTTTAGTGCAATCAGGTTTATCGTTTGTAATCGTCTGTCTGCAAGTGAGAGAGATATACATTTAAAAAAAAATCATGCTTGAAAATAATTTTTAAAACATTAAAAAATCAGTAAATTGCGATACAGTATTTAAACAAATTGCTATATAATTTTCAAACAAATTGCATTTGAAAGTACATTATTTTCCTATTCAACGGTGTAAAAATTAAAAATGTGCGATATTTAAAAATTTTAAAAATCATAATAAAATTAAATAAAAGTTAAATTTGATCGTCTGCTGTTGCCATTCGCAAAATGACGTCAGTATTACGCTTAGATGCGTTTGTCCTTTATAATATAGATAGACTGGAAAACCCTGCAGGCACCGCCCGGGCTCACAGAAAGGTACTGTGTATCCTTCGGCATTCCTATTTTATGTATTTTCATTCGGGTCACGAGTTTGGCAAATTTAAACTGCAGAAAATTCGGAAAATTAAAAAATGATCTCTACAAAATAAGTTTTTAAAATAGTAAATATTCATATTTCTTTAACCATTAAATGCGCGATTTCTTATTTTATTTCGAAAAAAATATATTTGATTCATGAAAGGTTTATTACATAGGAAAAATAATGAAAAAAATCAGAGATACATTTTTCATATAATACAACAATTTTTTCTTCTGTTGCACATCTGCAATACAGGTTAAAACTACTGTCGTGTGGCTGTTTTACGCTAAAATATTGCAAAATATTTTAAGAAGTATGTCTCCAAATATCTTATTTTATATAATTATTTATTTTATAAAAAGTAACCTTTAACCTTTAATTCCCCTTATAGAATACGTTCTAAAAATTACGTAGTTCAGAGAATCTGACTTTACACCAGAAAGTTTCAATTTTTAATTTCGCTTTATTTAAATACGGAATGTCTGCTATTAATTACAGCAGATATCACTATTTTAATTTTCTGGTGTGAATTAGGTATATACGAATTTTAAAAATCAAATAAATTCAAAACACTGTTGTTTGCATATATGCAAAGCTGCGCACTAAAGGGTTGATGCTCAATCTAAGTCTCACATCAAAATAGATAGTGAAGATGAAAATGCAAAGCTGCGCACTAAAGGGTTAAATGAAAGATATCGTTTAGAGCAAACATGTATCTTCTATCCTTGTTTTTGTTATTTTGCCTTTCCATCCGGTGTACGGGAATGGGAATATAAAAAGTCCTGAAAAAAAAAATATAATAACGACATCCAGAATTTTTTTTTTTGAAATAATAAATATTTATATATTTTGAATAATATATACCATCAGTACCATGAAAGTAACGACAAGAGATAAGTATTTATTATTATTATTCCTACTAGTCGCGATGATTGTGATTTTAAAATGCGCAAAGACAGAAAATATGAAATGACCTACAGGAACTATATTTTTTAAATAGTAATTATTCACATAAAAAAAATAAGATACTATCATTAACAAGAAAGTACTGACAAGAGGTAGACATTTTTTTTACAACTTCATCTGAACCCCGGCGATTTCGATTTTAAAATGCTGAAAAAAATGGAAAATATGTAAACGAGTTACAGAAAATATTTTTTTATGTAGTAAATATTAATATTTCCTTTAATTAAAGATATTCTAAATACCATGAAATGACCATCTAAAAGTAGGTATTTTTTGCTTTTATTACTCCATCTTGCTGCCGGTGATTGCGATTTTAAAATGAACATAAAATGAAAAATATAAAAGATATTTTTTCTGAAATAGTAACTGTTTATATATTTTTAATTAAAGATACCCTCAGTATGACTAAAGTACTGTCTAAACCTAGTTATTATATGCTTTTTAGAACTCTATCCCTGCCCCGGGAATTGCAATTTTAAAATGAACAAAAAAAATGGAATTTTTTCTCCCGTCTTCGAGTCTGTTCTTGATAAAACCACTTTTCCCCCGGACATGCGTGGAAACCATCATAACTCAGGTAAACTGAGAAAAATTGAAACTTGTTCATTAGCGTTCGATAATGATTTCGAATTGATATATCAGCTAATTATCAGAAATTGAAAATGTTTAAATATCAGGTGAATTGGGACTCATCTTCATCTATTCTTATCGACATTTGCAGACATCTGCATGCGATGGATGTCTTTATACATCGTCAGCAAACGAACACTCGCACACACACAGAGGCAAACATTTTTTTTTTTATTAGATGACATGCAACTGAATATTATATTTGATATAAAATTGAATAAATGTAAACAAAACAATGTAAAATATAAATCTGAAAACAATATCTGGTTAGATATTAATTTTATCATATTAAAATAAATGCACATGAGTGAGGTACACAAGAAGACTTAAACGGTATAAAAAGTCATATCTGCTTAGAGAATAATTTTTTTTGACTTAATAATTTTAAAAACTATTTTAGTAGCTAAAGCAGAAATAGGCATTCTTAATAAAATCATCTATGGAATCTAATATTTTTCCCCCCTGATTAGCCAGAAATCAATTATGTATATCTTCTATTCCAGAATTTTAATTAAAAATATTTACATGTTTAATTAGCAGTTAAGAAATTTCATATAAGCATAAAATTTTGAACTATTCAAGCGCAGATGTCTCTTCATATGACGTTCATTATTTTAATGTTCAAATCTGTATTTCATTTTTGAATATTAAAAGTAACTTTTTGTTACTGTATATTCCCTAATTTTAATGCAAATTCTTCTTTTAAATAAAATTATAAATTTTAAAACAAGTTGTCAAAATTTTAAAAGGATTACGGAAACTGCTAATAAAATGCAAAATAAACACCAATTGACCTTAAAGAAGTTTTTGGGTAAATTACTCGAAAACCTTTAAAGATACGAATGCAAAGGTTTATTTGCTTATGTGACAGTTTCGAATGACATTCTAGTCTGCCTTATATATATATATATATATATATATATATATATTTTTTTTTTTTTATGGAAGAATGTCTCGGTAATGATCAGAAGTTTTAAAAGTGTCATATTAAATTTGACTTTCCAGTTTCTCTAAAGCTATTTTAAAAGCTGTTTTAAATTCTTATGTAATATTCGTAACGGTTCGTTTAAAATGTTTGAAAAAGAATGCAATATTTGGATATTTATATATTTAGTGGTCTAGGCGGTTGATCTGACAAATATTTTTTATATTTGATGATGCAATCATTTTTGAGTTTATAGAAATTGATTTACAGCAAATACGGTGGCACAAGATCCGTAAAAGTAGAAAGAGAAAAAGATAATGGCAAATAAATCAGCGATAGTAATTTGTAGAATTTATTATTAAAAAAAAATCTGATCATTTATCTGCCGATTGTTGACTTTATTAGGCCAATATCCAGAGGAATAAATAAATTTTTCGGAGTTGACTTTTGAAAGGAAAGTAATCAGAATTCACATTTCTGTGCAAGTAAAGACAGGAAAATGGACATAGCCATATCCCATTCAAGCCGTGCATATTGGAACCTACGAACTTCAACTTCAGGCTCCGAAAAATGTGAAAGTTAGTGCAATTTTAGTTTGGTAAAACCTAATGGCACCTAATGGCACTTAATAATTTTAATTAGGTTAGGCACCGTGACCCAAATGTTATACAAACGTCAAAGCATCGTGACACAAATGCAACTCTTACTGTCAACATTGCCGTCACGTGACGTTGAAAATTAGTGACCGTGATGTCAATGTGGCATCTATATTGCACTTTTTGTGAAGATTTGCAAGTGGCACCGTTTTGAAGTCACCTTGCGACGTGCAACTCAAAAATAAGCCACGGTAAGTTCACAATAAAATCATAAATTGATGGTTAGCCTTTAGTCATATTGCGACGAATTGACGAATTGGCAACAGCTTGATCACTGTTCTAACTGTGACTCTTCTGATCGTTTGTTACGTCACAGTGACGTTACATCGACTGCCTGTGCCATTGGGGAAATGGTGATCCACAGAAAGGAGCTTTATAACACTAGGATTTACGGAAGCTGTGAATCTGACAGATTTCCCAAAATGCAAATACGGGGTGGTCATAAAAATCTTCCCCGACATATGAATCCCTAGCGGCTTAACCGATCAACCAATCGAATGGAAATTTCAGATATTATTTGAAGGTATGCACTGATCGTGATGAGTTAAAACAAAAGATCCCTCACGGTTACGGTTACAATGAAAAAATTTCGAAATTATCGAACGGCAACGCCCACTTTTTTCCTGCGCATATTTATCAGCGCATTGAAAACAGACGATGTGGGATATTATTGAAAACAGTGGCAAACGGAGGAATCTGTATAACTTCATGTTTTATGGCATCTTTCAATTCTGATAATTCTCTTGGATGTGTACACCTTCGATTTCAGATAACTCCAGAACCAGAAATCCACCGCAGTGAGATCGGTTGATCGTAGTGGCCACGAAACTGGAAAGGTACGAATTATGACTCTATCAGCAAAGTGCTGTTAGCAGCACTTGTCGAATACAAGTGGTGGCGTGTGGAGGATCACCATCCTGCATCCATACAATGTCATTAGCGGCATTTTTCTGCTGCAATTCCGAAATTACGTAATTCTGAAATACTGTTGTAAACTGAACACTTATGATGGAGTGCGCGTTTTCATACATTTGGAAGAGACCTGTTCGAAGAAGTACGGTCTGGGAACGAGTGTCCTTGCGATGCTGCACCACACAATCACTTTAGCTTCGTGTAAAGGTCTTGGCGCCATATCGTGAGGATTTTCGTCAGCCCAGTGAACGCAGTTCTTGTAGTTTACGCTCTCACTTAAGGCGAAATTTGCCTCATCCGCCGATAATATCCGCAGTGGCCACCTGCTATCTTTATCATATCTAATGAGGAAATAATTCGCAAAGTCGAAACTCTGTTGCTCGTCTCTGGACCCACTTGAATCGATAAGAAAATATCCGCAAAACAGAGCGCAGAATCTTGAGGACTGTGGTTTTCGGTACATCAGAATTGCGGGCAATACTTCTCGCTGAATGCAATGGACCTCCGGTAATCATATTATGCACTTCCGCACCAACTCCAACAGGTCATCCGAATCGCGGTCTATCACATGTTCATCCAGTTTCTTCAAATGTTTTTACCAAATCATGTACAGTTGTTAAGGAACATATGCCTCGTCTTAGCTTATGATTTCGCCGATAAATTCGCACTACTTCGGTAGCATTTTCCCCGTTCTGATAAAACAACTTTGTCTATTTACCTCGTTGTTTCCCTGTAAGTGTCAAATTTTTGGCACGTTCGAACACCTGATTGAAGAAACAGTCTTCCTACACTATTTATTTAAGGTTTCCCACATGCAATGCTTTGCACATGGCGTTCTATGATTATGTGCTTCTTCTATCTATCCCTGGGAATTATGCAAAGTGCGTCAATGCACCTCCTTTTTGTGTTGTCATTGGTCCTTTACAATAACCATCTTAGAAAATGTTTTAGGCTGGCATTTTTCGTTATACGTGTATCGTTCCAACGCCATTTATCGTTTTTCAATGCGCTGACCCCGCTGAAATTAATCTGACGATTACCTGAAGAAATCCCCAGTTTCTTCAGAAATTCTCAGAAATCTGTAGAAATTTTGAAAATTTAGCTTTAGGGCGATTCCGTGCAGAGTGTCACACACGTAATGCAGGCTTTAATTTGCATTTATTCAATTATTTATTAAATTTTAATGTTAGTTCTGATTTTAAGTGGTATGGTAAATAAGTTATTACCATATTTTTAAATTTAAATGTATGGCAATAAAACTCACAGAAGTATATCATTTAATTTCAGTACTCAAAATGTGCCTTTTTCTGAATTAACATTAAAATTTAATAAATAATTAAATAAATGCAAATTAAAGCCTGCGTTACGTGTGTGACACTCTCCACGGAATCGCCCTTGACCTTAAAATTATCTGCAGAAATTTTTAAGATATTCTTAAAAATATCTGCAGAAATTGGCCAATTGCCTACAGATTTTCTACAGATTTTTTTTAGTGGGGATGAATCTGCGCAGTTAAAATGTGGATGTTGCCATTCAAAAATTTCGAAATGTTTTCTGTGTAACCATAACCGTAAGACCTGTTATTGAATTAAATCATCACGATCTCGAGCGTATACCTTCAAATAACAATATCTGAGATTTCGTTTCGATTGGTTAAGCGGTTAGGTCACTAGAAATTCATATATCGGGGAAACTTTTTTTGTCCAACCTGTATACATACATATATATAAAAATAAAGTTAAAAACTCGTCAAAAGCGGTCAGATAAAATTGTTAAAGTGGGTTTTATCTCTAATCATGATTTAGTTTTTGTTGGTGAAATTAGTACTTAATTTCGAAATCTGTCTGCGCTTGTAGGCCGAGCCGCGGCATTTTTGTTTTTAATCTTTAAAGGTCTTAAAGTTTCCTTCAACAATATAATTATAAGTAAATCAAATTTCCCCATAAAGCATTTATCAATTTCTTTACTAAAACCTTTCTTATTTTATAATAAGAAACAAAACAGAATCAACCCGTAAAACATTATTTTAAGTTTATTTGTGGCCAATGCCAAAAAAATCTTAAATATCATAACGTGCCCGTTACACTGAATGTAGAATCGAAAAAAAAGTCTGATCGGGTGTGTTAATTCTAAAACTTTCTCCTATCTCACACATGTTAATACTTCAAAAGAGTGATTTTTTTTAAATTATGCATTTTAAAGATAAAAAATGAGTAGTTAACATATATGTGATTAATTTGTTTATTAGACTTTAAGTTTTTTGTCAATAAATGTTTCAAAACTATGAGGGGAGAGGAGGAAAAAAATCCTAATGAAGTCTAATCAAGGGATAATAGATAAAAAAGCGTCTCCGCTATAATCAAAGCCTTCACACCGATTCAAGATGACCGATCACGAAGTCCTACTTTCCACTTCAATAATATAATATGAGTTTGCGCAAGCCCACACATTAAAGTTGCATTTCCTGTAACTTAAAAATTTTTTAACATTTGTGTTAATTTTCTCATTGAATTAAAAAATCGAATTTCCCTAATATTTATTGATATATTTTTTTTATAATAATCAAGTTAATAATTGTCATTTCCAATAAATGAATGTTGTAATTTAAATATAAAACACCATTGAAACTATTAAATATTAAAAACTAAAATCTTATTTTATTTATTTAATTTTGCATTAGATTTGCATTTATTCCCTTTGAACCAGATTTTTTTTATTCTAATAAGTCTTTTATCTTATTTTTCTGTTTTCATTTAAATCACATTTTTGTTTAAAATAATTTTTTAAAATGGAATTCATTTTTTTTCTATCTCTTTTTAATTTTTTACACAACCATTTCCAATAAAAAGGTTTATAGAGTTAAAAACAGGGACTTTTGACAAGCAAAAAAAAGTTAAGAGGGTAACTTATTGTTTAAAAAATATACAAAAAGGGACTTAAATTACAAAATTTTATAAAAGGCAAAACGAAATTGGATTATACCTTTTGGATTTCTAAATAGATGAGATTTAATTTAAAAATTGGAAACTTCATTTATCTTATCAATACCACACTATTTTAAAAGAGTAAGCATAAAAATAATCTATATTAAAAAATTAAATGAAGTTATGTACTTAAAAAAAATCAGCAAAAATCTTAAGCTGAATTATAACAGTTTATAAATTTTTTCAATAAAATATTCTAAAATTTGCAATTTGAATTAGCTTTATAAACCTGAAGCTAAATTCTTTTATATGACTGGAATTTGATAACTGACTTAATAAACAATTAAATTTAAAAAACAAAAAACCCGACTGCGTAAAAAGCGAACTAATTGATTATTTCTCATCAACGTGAAACCATTTTTCTTTTTTCAATTTCTACTATTAGCTCCCAATCTCGCTATATATATCTTGTTCAAATTTTCAATCGTTAATAAAATACTTATTATTCATCCAATCAAGCTCAAACAATTTTTTTAAACTTGTAGTGGATGACACTTGATGTTAATCCAGTTTTTTTTCAAATATTAATTCATAAATTAAATTAAATTAATTAATTTTCAATAATCGAGACAGCCCACTTCGTGATCAAGGTATTTTAAGACGGAGAGAGCCCTCTTCTTGATAAAGGCATTTTAAGCGCCACTCAAGAGGAAAGAAGAATGGGAGAAAAAATTCTCTTATTGACCTAAGTAGGAATTAACTTAAAATATTTTTTATATTACTTGTTTATATTACTTACCTATTTTTTATTTACTTGTATTGATGACTGTTAAGTTGTGTTTAATTATTAGTTCCTATCTATAAACACTTGTTCTGATGAGGTTTATAGATGTCTATGATTAGAGTTGCAGTAAAGCTAAAGATCCTACATATACAAATTCCAGGTTGTATAATATTTTAACGGAGCTTCTGACTGTAAAATAGTCAATAAAACATCGTCTTCATTTTGAATGACCTATCCAATAATATGCCACTCAATAGGGTGCGTAATTTTTTTTCCGTCTCTACCGCCAATTTGTATTTTACGACTGCCATTTTGAATTTATAAAAACAAAACCTAGCCTATAACCATCGGACCGTTAAGACGAATTGATAGAGACCTCATTCATTAAAATCCATCCAGCCGTTGGGATGTTTCAAGGGTATAAAGAAATCCACATACACAGATACGCGTGAAACACATAACCCTTCTTTTCAGTCGGGTAAAAACAAAAATACAGAGAAAAGTGTATTAAAGTAATATGTTGTGTGACAGACTATGAAAGAAGAAAGAAGAGATATATTTTTTTTTCTCTTCAAATAGTATCCCCTCTCCCCCCTACTCCCATGTACTTTATTTATTTACTTTTTTCTCAGTTGATACTGAGGCATATTTTAAAGACAGGGCACTAAGTGTTATCTAATTTAGTTATATCATTGTTTTGATATCATTATTATGTAACCATTTCCGTTATACATATGTAAGAAATAAATATTTTTCAGTAAATCAAAGCAATAAAAAAAAAGAAAAAAAGATTTGTTTTAATAGATATTAAGCTTTAATTATTTTATTATTCAGTATTTCCTTAGAAGACTCTGTTTATCCATTTGTTTGTATTCGGAAGTTCTTTCTAATCTCAATCATATATACACTGGTGGGAAAACTTAAGGATCAAGAAGAAATGTGCACGTAAATAAGAATCTACAGGACATTGTGAGTCAAGAAGCAAACAATAGTATTAACAGAATGTTACACAGGATTTAATATAAAAATTTTGTTCATAGGATGTATACAGGGTATTATAAGAGGTTCTTTTTCTGAATCGTGAATATTGTCTCAAAACATCGCTGTACAAAGCAAGCAAAATGCTCGCAATTAGCAATCCGCAATGCCATATCAAAAAGGGATGTGACCACCGTTGAATGCGAGACAACTTTTAACACATCGTGGCATACTCAGAACAACATGATTCAGTAGCTGTTGAGGCAAGTTGCCCAATTCCAACTTAACTGCACGGATGAGGGTTTCGTTGTTTGTGATAGGAAATTATCGAGCAGCAATGCGTCTGTCGAAGGCATCCCATACATTTTCGATGGGATACAGGTCATTGGAATGTGCTGTGCAGTCTATGCGATGGATATCTTTGGCCTCAAGACGATCTTGTACAGACTGTGTGCGATGAAAAGGTGCGTTTTCGTCCATAAAACGAAACTTTTCGCCAACAGCACCTCGAAAAAGTCGAACATGTAGAAGCAGGACGTCTTCAATGTACCATCTACTGGTCAATGACCCTTGGGCGAGCACATAAAGATCTGTCCGGCCATTGAACATGATGCCTGCCTTCACCATGGTACTAGAAGTCGTATATTGATCTCTTTCTAGAATATTTTTGCGACAGTAAGCACTACCAACCTCGCGCCATATCAGTTTACATCTACAATCAGACGATAGACTGAATCTATTGTCATCTGCGAAGAGCACCGTAGACCAGTCGTCATCAGTCTAATTGCGATGCATGCGGCACCACTGTAAACGGGCGCTAGTTGGCGTCTCGGGAGTGGGACAAACAAAACAGGTCTTCGGGCGTATAGTCCACCCTTTTTTAAACGTCTTGCAGCAGTTTTCCGCGATAGTTTAGTTCCTGTGGCAGGACAAAATTGATTTGCTAATTGACCAGTTGTGCTGCGTCGGTTCCTTTTTGCCGAAATAACAATATAGCGAGCTTCTTGGGACGTCGTACTGCTAGGACGACCTCCTCCCGTGGGCCTAGTATATATTCCACTCTTTTGGAATGCCATCTATAGCCTAGAAACAATACTGTGCGCGATGTTAAATTCACGCGCAAGATCTCTCCTTTTGCGTCCTTCTTCCAACTTTCCGATTATTCTACCACGAGTAATATCATTAAAATGATGCCTCGAAGACATGTTCAAAATTTCAATGTTCAAGCTTCACTCCATCTACTCCAATTCTTACATCTAATGACAATTCATAGCACCCGCCGATTGCCTAAAATCTCTTATCTCTGCTGTCACGTGATCGACAAAAGCGGAAGTACAAAATCTGCACAAGTTTCACAAAACAGAGTACATTCCGCATTCACGCAAATTTACACGTGCTGCTGCGGATCTATTTGTAACTGTAATAGTTGAAAATAACAGCGGTGCTTAACCCTAGAAAGCTCCTCGGGTCTTTTTAGACCCATACACATGTTTAAGCTTGTGTTACTCAAAAAGTACTCATCAGAATTTTCTGAAATACAATGACTTTTCCTGATTTATTTTTAACTAACACATACTAAAATTTTAAATTAATGCGACTTTTAGTTTTAACACACCAAAAAAACACCTTAATTTGTCCCTCGGGTCTTTTATGTCCAAGCATACAAATACATTCACATAGTTTTTTGAAAACGCCGATGTTGTTTTATTTTTGCTATACAGTTGCAAAAAAGGTAAGGGGGGTAAATGGGTAGAATTATCGGGGAGGGAATGAAGTTATGGGGCATCTGGAACTGGACAAGTCATAGCGGAAATTCATTTTGTTTGTTGTTTTCCTATCAGCTAGAAGTAAAAAGTTTACCTTTTAGAATCAGTTTGAATATTTATTTGAGGAGAACGCTAGTGCATTTTTTATTCGTTATATGAAAGTTTTATTTTGCTTTCATGGAAGGCTATACAGTATACATATGATGAAAATTTGTCTGATGTGGAAGATGCGGCATCGGAAGAAGAGGATCATATATCTATTGATAATTATTCTTCATCAGATGAAGAAATAAGATACTATACATAAAGTACCTGAGATAATGAAGTCCAGAGATGAAAAGATAATGTGGCATGCAAAGTCATATCCAAGTGCTGGTCGATTAGAAAGCAGTAATATTTTGAAACTAACCACTGGCCCAACTCGATTTTCAACAGCACGAATAGAAGACGAATATAGAGCTTTTGAACTGCTTTTTCCCCATAATTTGAAAACCATGATCATAAATTATACGAATTTAGAGGGAAAATGTGTATATGGAGAAAATTGGACTGATCTAAATATCATAGATTTGGATGCATACATAGGCCTTGTAGTGCTTGCGGGTGTGTACAAATCAAGCAACGAATCAAGAACAGGTCTATGGGATGAATTCAAGGGAAGACATTTGTTTAGAGCTACACTGTAAAAAAAAATGGTAACTTTCCATGTAAAATCCAGGAACGTTTCGCCTTTTGTCAGGTTTTCAGAATAATTTAGCTCTTTCCTGTGAAATTCTGGTTTTCTTATCTGAAACGTTCCTGAACAAAAGTTGGAAAGAGCAAAACGCTGCGGCCGCCATTTATTATTTTTTTTTTCCTATAATCCGTTGCTCGCGCGCGAGTGTCGAAAACGAATTCCTTAAATGAATGTAAAAAAAATCAATATGGAATGCAAATAAATCAATAGACTACATAATCCTTTACGTCTCTATTGTCAAGATAATTCAGATGAAAATACAATACCTCTGTGACATCACTAAGAGATTATCTCTCGTACTTGTCTGTGAAATCTTTAACGAGCAGACTGTGTAAAAAAAAAAATACACCTATTATTTGGATCTGCATTAACCAGGGGACAATCAAATATGATTCTCACCTATTTTGATTAATTTAAAGTATGTTTTAGAGTTCTTATCTCTAATTATTCTTGTGAAAGGATTTCTTCAAATGGGCCTTAGATTTTCAGAAATTAGATGCCGAGTTTTAGCATACGTTTCAAATACCCATAAGTTTGCAGCTCTCAATGTGTCTTTCGTGGTGTGGACGCAGAAAGCTTGCACGCCACCCGTACGGCCCGGGTTCGATGCTACCTCTTGACTTTTTTTTTTCTTTTTTAATTAATTTTATATTTTAACACTTTATTACAATTTGATTTAAATTTGACATATATTTGACACTTTGAATTGCTGCAAATTTGAATTTTTTTTTTTATTTTCGGAAAAAATATACAATTACATTTAGGTTTTTTTTTCATGAAAATTTATATGTATTTTATCTAACTTGTAAACTAACATAATCACTGACGAAAATCCAAAATATTTTATGTCTAGATTTTTTTTCTAATTATTATTTACATTTATATATTTTTATATTTTAAGCAAAGTTCAGAAACAATATATCACATATATATTTACTTTATTGAATTTTAACTGAAAATTTATTTTTTCGTGTAAATTATAAATAATAATTTTGATGTCAATTTCAAAATATTTTTTCATTCTAACAAATAATGATAATAAAGCGAAAATTGTCAACTGGAAATGTAAAAATCGTCTGCGGATCCCGCATGCTGTGAAATGTCAGTAATGTCATAATGAAGGGAACGAACATCCAGAGTGAATTATGTCAGCCAGGTATCGGTCCGGATAGCCTAACAGGTAAGGCATTGGCACGGCACGCCAAGTATCCAGGTTCGATCCCTGGTCTGGACATTTTTCGCTCTTGTGCTACTCCAGCCTTGAATATGTCAGTAATGTTTTGCTGTCAACAGAAATATTCCTGGTATTTCGCAGGAAACTTACTGGCATTTCTGTAGAAAGTTTTTAACATATACAGTAAAGTACCAGTCATTTTCAAGAAATGTTTCTTGGAAATAATGGGCAACTCAGCTGCCCATTTTTTCCCAGGAACGTTGCGGAATTTTTTTTACAGTGTACAATGTCTGTAAAGAAATTTAAAATAATATCAAGAGTAATACGATTTGATGACCGGGAAACTCGACAACGAAGAAGATCAAATGACACATTTGCCGCAATTCGAGAATTATGGGATAAATAGGTAGAAATTTTTACCCAATCTTTTCAATCCAGAAGTATATGTAACGGTAGACGAACAACTTATTGCTTTTAGAGGTAAGCGTCTTTTTAGGCAGTACATCCCTACCAAGCCTGCTAAATATGGTGTGAAATTCTGGATTTTGTGCTATAATGGCTAGGAATATATGCAGGGAATATCCAGCCATATTTAGGAAAACAACCAGGAAATGCACCCGAAAAAAAAAAAGGATTGACAGTAGTTTTCGATTTGTCATATGGTTTACCAGGGCATAATATAACTTGTGACAATTTATTTGCATCTTATGATTAGGGTCAAATGTTGCTAAAAAGAGATATAACAATGATTGGTACAATAAGAAAAAATAAATCATCTATTCAAGTAAAAATTTTTAGAAGCAAAAGGAAAATAAAGATACGGTTCAACATTCGCGTTTACTAAAGATACAACGCTTGTGCCTTACATTCCACAAAAAAAAAAAAGTGTTGTTTTTCAAAGCACTTTGCATAAGAATGAGAAAACTGAACGAAGTATTCAAAGAAAACCCGAGATCAACATTGATTATAATAAAACTAAGGGAGCAGTTGATAAGTTGGACAAAATGGTAGCTACTTACACTACAAAAATGAAGACAAACTTTTGGCCATTTGTTGTATTTTGTAATATTTTAGACATATCTGCATATAACGCTTTTGTACTTTATTGCAAAATAAATAAATCATGGAATAAAGACTGTCCTTATAGACAAAGAATTTTTTTGGAAAACTTGGGTGAAAAACTTGTAAAAAAGCATATGGAGACCAGAGAAAATCTTCCAAGAGGGCAAGGAGCAAAACAGATGGTTCAAAGTGCGAAGCGAATCCGCAAAGAAATTGCTAGTACTTCAGTTAAATTGGAAATTGCTAAGGAGCGAGGAAGGTGTCACCTATGCGAAAAAACGGACAATAAATGTACATTTAAGTGTGTAACATGCCACTGCTTTACATGCAAAAAGCTTTGAATACAGTTTGTCACAACTGTTATGAGGGATAATTACTTTTAGATATTTGAAAGATTCCTTTGTGTTTTTTGGACGTACCTATAAACAAGATTTTGTAAGTACTTTTTACTTTTATTTCATCTTTTTACTGTCATCATTTATTTTTTATTTTAGTATTCGTCAACTGTTATTAAGATAATAAATTTATTACTTGTGTACTGCCGAATTTAAGCGCGAAACAAGCATGGGTCTTTTTAGACCCGAGGGACTAATTCGTAGGTACTGAATGAGGAGCATTCTAGGGTTACGTTTTGTCCACCAATGTATACATATACATATCACAACAATTTTAAATTTATTTTCAGTAACTATTTAAAGATTTTTGTTAATTCATTATAGCCATTATCACCCATCCCTCCCTCCCCCCCGCACAGATGTAAAAACTTTCCGGTATTTAAATCATCAAACATAAATAATTAATAATAAGACATTATTGTGCACAACTTGCTCTACAGCAGTAGTTCCCAACGTGGGGCATATGCCCCACAGGGGGCAATATGACTTTTCAGGGGTCAATTTCAGATTTCTTATTAAAAAATTTTCTGTCATTTTTTTCTAATGAAAGTAATGTCTTATTCTAAAAATAGAAATAATAGATGAAAAAATTTAAAAACAACTGAATAAAAATTGATTTTCGAAAGGATCTCATTTAAAAATTCAAAACTCAAACAAATTTCATTGGCACTGGAATAATTATGCGAATATTTTGGATAATTTAACACCTGTTGTATACTAAAAAGTGATTTTAATATTTCTGGTTTTAATATTATTTTAGTAAATTGCACCTCTTTTTTTTATTTTTTTTACTATTTATTTAAAAAAAAAAGTACATCTATTCATAGTGTAATATGCCCCATGAGGGAAATTTTACTTATGAAATTTTGTATTGTATTGAAAAATTGAATATTTGGACATGTTTAATCTAAAAAATGTTTTGAATGATCTAAATGAGGTGCTACATTTATGAAATTAATAAAACTCCGTGAGCATCACGGAAGGAAAGGATTGAAAGTAAACTCCTTATGGCTCTTCTGCAGACCACATACAAAATATGACATTCATGACATATGCATTTTAAAATTTAAAATTGGAGAAAACATGGTGGCCAAATAATAATAATGGAGGGAAAACCCTACTATCAAAGAAGTATGTATGATTGGAAAGAAAAATAGTAACTTAAAATGGATAAAAGCAAGAATCCGGAAATGTTACTTGTGAATTATGTTATCCGTACAGTCTTAGCGATAAACAAATATCACTTATTCTTAATGAAGTGCTAAAATCCATTATAAAATGTACCAATTCCATCAGATGTAATACAAAATATGAGAAGGATTTCAAGAAATTTGACAAAAATAAAAATGTCGACTATTTATTACCTTTAAATTTGAGGTAAGTTGCCAAAAAAACAATAAAACTTTTGTAGATGTAAATACGAAGATCCATGGCATCACTGCATTCATGGAGTTAAGCATACTTGTAATTAAACTAAAATACGATTTTGATAAATTAAAGAATGCGAAATCACTTATCAGAGTTAATGCTATTTTCGGAACCATCCGGGAAAATGGAAGTTTATTTTTTATGTGACAATATTTATATGATGCAGAAGGGAGGGTGGGGGGACATGATGATTTTAGAGATGCTTAGGTGGGGCACGGCCAAAAAAAGTTTGGGAACCACTGCTCTACAGAAACATTTTCATATATATATATATATTTTTTTTTTGCTAAAATAATTCTATAAATCAATATTAGATATCGTCAGGGGCATAAAAAGAAAAAAAAAAGGTCAAACAACTTTTATCAATCTATAAATTGTTTTTAAATTACTATTGTTATGATAAATTATTATTAAAAAAATCTGTTCCCATAAAAATAACTTTAAAATTAAGAGTACATATAAAAAGAAAAAAAAGATAATTGTGTAATTGTCAAAAGCAATAAGAGCTGGTGCTAATTAATGTACTAATGAATGCTGCGATAGCAGTAAACAAACTCTTGGAATGTTTTATGAATTAATTTCATAGCTGCCAACTTGTACGGATTTTTGCTACCACTAAAATTTAATAGAAAAATTTGCCTAATTCAATCGCCAAATTGCAGTGAATGTTGATAATTAAATATGACAGAGATTTCTGTTAAATTTTAGTGGTAGCAAAAATCCGTACAAGTTGGCAGCTATGTAATTTAAACAGCGCATCCAGAATACTCATAGTAAATGATTTTAAACTGACAGAGTATAAAATTATATAATTTGATAAGTACAAACTAATAAACTGGAGCTTAGAAAATACTTAATAAACAAAGATATAAACCATAGCTAAAGGGAAGAGATTTTCTTATAAACATATATTATGCATAAATAATAACAAAGTCCTGTGAGGAAATACTGAAAGTTAAAATAAACTGGATAAAAACCAAATAGAAGAAAATTACATTTTTTTTATTATTATTTAAGACAAAATACTAATTCTAGGTATAGGTAAATGTCTTGAAAGCTATTGTCGTAATATACACGTTGCTTGAAAATATCTGGTAATCTTACAAATATATATAACAGAAATTATATTAAAACATTGTTATTAAAACAATGATATAAGGAAGCAAAGATAAAACTTACTTTTATTCTTTAAAATATCCCATTGCACAATACAACCTAGAACTGAAAATGGCGAAACACGAGGCAGAAGCATGCACTACTAGCACTGGTTATTAACCTGAAGATCAACGGTAACGAGGAAATTATCGGACTACATCGGACTGAGCCATATTGGCATTTCCGGGATTCACCGTGAAGGCTTTGACTATAAGGGTGTTGGCCGTCCCGAAAATCAAATAAAAATCACTATCACGACAACATCTTCAAGCCAATTTTTTCCAAACTATTATTCAAACCTCGGCCTATAACATTACATCTAAATATAAAATATTCATCGAAAAATATTCTTAAATACTTCACTTAAGCAGCGAAAAATCGAGAAAATTGCAAAAATCGCTATCACAGCGTCCTCTTCCGGCAGAATATCGAAATTTTCAACTGGGAGCTAATGGCAAAAACATATATATGAAGTTTGTTTAATTTTTGTGCATAGTTTCATACGTTTCCCGATGATACAAAGGAAAAATCGCACCTGAATTTGGTATTATAGTGCCATCTTCACGCCGATTTTCTCCAAAATGTTATACAAACCTTGGCTTATAACATTACATCTAAATAGAAAATTTCGTTGAAAAATATTCATATATTCTTCACTTAAACTGCAAAAAATCGGGAAAATCGCACAAAAATCGGTATTACAGCGACCCCTTCTGGGGAAATATCCCCATTTTTAACTGGGGCCTGACGTGCATAGTCAAACATGCATATATGAAGTTTGGTTCATTTGCATCCATGTCTTCGTACACTTTCTGATGATACAAAAGGAAAATCGCACAAAAATCGCTATCGCAGCGCCCTCTTCCAGGGGAATATTCCCAATTTTAACTGGAGCCTGCTTGCCAAAAACATATATATGAAGTTTGGCTTTTTTCTATACGTTACTTCATACACTTTTCGATGATACAAGAGTACACACAGATACACGGTCAGACAGATATTATGTAAAAACATATTTTTAGGGATTTCTGACTCATAAATTTGTAAATCATTCGAAGAAAATTTCGATTACAGTACTTTCTCCTATTATAAATAGAAAAAAGTAAAAAGAAATAGAGTACACCTCACGTATTTTAATCCGAAAATTGCCCGAGGGCAGAAAAAAACGGAAATAGCCATTCGATTGGAAATAATGCCTTCTTTCAATTTTTTTATGAAAATTAGCCCAAAGGCGAAATATCTTCATAGGGAAATTATACCCAAACTCTGAAATTTTCAATACTAAAACTTAATTTTGACATCATATATGGCGTTTTTCGGTAAATTTTACCTTTGTATATTTAACGGGAAATCATTTGATCGGGTAGTGTAAGATTTATGAAGGTTTAAAATTAGGAATTCTTAGTGTCAATTGCATTTGTAACCGTTTCAAAAAAGATTGCAATGCAGGTAGTTTTTTAAGCATAACACAAAAACTACTAATCGGAATGCGCTGTAATTTTGGATTCACATATTTGAAGTTTCTAGAATTTGATTTCTAATGAAAAATTCACAGGTTACATTTCTTATTTTTGTCGGAAATTTATTTAAAAAAATATATATATTTAAATTAATTTTCGAAAAAATGAATGACATCTAAAAGTACAATCAACCACTGTTTTTGCTGAAACTTGAGTGATAAATATTTTTTGGTGCTATTATTATTAACACGTTCTCAGCAGAAATATGGATATAAATCATTATCACCTACTGACCTCCAGCAAGAGGACATTCTACATCACTGAATCTGCGTGCCGATCTGTGACATCAACATAGCAGCTACAGTAACGCTAGCATTTTTCCGGAGCCACGCTCCAAAGAACTGATCGTTTGCGTTGCTGCTTAAACTTCGGTGTTGTGATGGGAAACGGTATTATTCGTTGCCGTTGGTCGCTGATGATCTGGTATATATATATAAGAAAAATGAAAAAATACGAAAAACACGAAGAAATTACTTAAATTTTAACAAAAATACAAACAATACAAGTACAAACAATAACATGAATTTTATTTCGAATTTAGGGAAATTATTAAGGAGAGACGATACGCAAAAATATCAGCAAAATAGGGTAAAAATTTGACATGTAGATTTAAATAAATCACAGAACCTCTGCCCTTTTTACGAAAAAATAAAATTTTCCTCATCTCTGTTCTGTTTAATAGCAATAACGGTGATTTTTCCTCTAAATATATCTTCGACATTATATATTTGGAAAGTAATATGATTGATAAATACCGATCACAGCATCCTGTAATAGAGTAAAATAGTCACGTAAACCTACAACAAAAGTTTACTTCAACAGTCTATTATTAATGTATATATTATACAGTAAAACCTCTGAAATCCAAACCTTTATAGTCAAAACTAGTTGGATGTGCCAGTCCCAAATCTTTCTTCTATCTCATGTCAGTATTTCATTATAATTAGTTTTATTAGTATTTTTATTAGAACTAAGCATAACTTCATACCCTTTTCGATGGTGCAATATTGAAAATTGCACAAAAATCACTGTTACAGCGCCCCCTCCCGGCGGAATTTTTCAAAATTCAGGGAGGACCTTCTTACCACGGCCAAAAAATACACAAGAAATTTGGTTCAATTCTATGCATAACTTCATACACTTTTTCGATGTTACAACATTCAAAATGCACAAAAATCGCTATTACAGCGCTCGCTACCGGCAGATTTCTTCCAAATTAATGGAGGACCTCCTTGTCATAGCCAAAAACTAAAAAAAAAAAATTGGTTCAATTCTATGCATAACTTCATACAATTTTTGATGGTACAATGGCGACACACGGACACACGGATTGACAGACAGACATTTTGTATAAACATGTTTTTTGTGATCTCTGACCCCTAAAACGTGTAAATCCGTCGAAAACCGGAAGTCGAAAAAATTTCGATTACAATACTTTCTTCTATTGAAGATAGAAGAAAGTAAAAGTAAAAAAGAGGGGGGGAGGGAGTGCTCTGAGGAAAATTTGTTTAAAACGGTATTTTTTCTTTGTCTCTGGCGATTCCTTTTTGAGAGGATTTGCTGTACTTAAACATACGTTCAGTGCTTTAAGTCATGTCCATAAATGTTAAATTCATTAAACTAATTTTTCAGCTGACAACGCCTTAAGATATAGTAGCAACATGTATAAAGTGCAACCTGTGAAAACGGAAATTGTCTATAACCAAGTTTTACCAGAAACGAAAGTAATTATAGTACAAGGGAAAGGAATACAATGCAACTGCAATAGACGGCGTATCTCATAACACGGACACCTGAATCTGAAACTAAATTTTCTCTGGTTTCTAGTGATTCCGTCTTAGCAGGTTTTACTTTATATGCATGCTTGATGTGTAAAAATAATTATAAATAAAATTTTAGGAAAAACAATAATTGGCAACATGTTTCGACGTCATTATATATTACTGTGTTTAATTTCAAATCTAATAATTCAGTAACTTCGCCACATGAATGAACCAATTATTGCTGTACGTTGCAACCCGAATAATTTTAAATTCTGACATTTTTGTTCAATTAGAACTACTAAAAAGAAATTAATTATAAGATTTTTTCATTTTTAATATAATATAGTAATTCAAATATTAGGAAAATGTATATTTCATTCTATATAAAGTTATCCTAAAGAAATGTTTTCATTTCCTTTTTTTCAGAATTATTAATCATGTTAGTATGGGACCTTTATAAATTACCTTCAACAATGCGTAGAAAAATATCCTAACGAGGCTAAGCAATATCTAAATATTAGAAAAATAGGTTAGGAATTATTAAAATGAACCCAAGTATAAAAATTTTTATTTTAAATTACAAAAATTTTGAAGAAATTTCTAAAATTTTCCGTTACTCTTTAACCATAAATTACGAATACAGTTTGATATAAAAGTATGCAGCCTTAATTAACATTTCTTTCTTACTCAGTAATTGCTTCAAACGAAAATTAGAATTGAATCTGAAAATTTAGCGAAATAAATAATATACAAATTAGCGTATCAAACAGCACTGCATCAGAAAGCGAGACGACAAAGGCATCAAATATTCATCAAGAAGTTGTGTCATTTAGCTAAAGGAGCTGATAGAAAAGGAGTCTTTAAACTCGGCTTTTAACACGACAGCTAAGCGCGCCCCGTAAATTTAGGTATAATTAGCACGGAGGAAAAGGCTGACAAAATAGCAGCTTATATTTTAATCCCCTTTGCTCTGACTATCAAGTAGCGGTTGAATCCAAACCGAAAATAATTAAACCAAAATCTGCATGCATCTGTTAACTTTTTAAGGGATTAGTAGACTTCTCGGACAGTTGCAAATTTAAACTCTAGGCCGAGCTGATACGCGAGGTGTAAAGCTTTAACAGACGTTAAAGGGTGACGCAAAACGGGCAGAGCGCCCTTATCTGAGTTCCAGGAGGAATCTGCTGGGGCGGCGCGGATCATCAAATATATCACATACTCCGACAGCTGGACCTTATCTCTGTGTTCCACGCAGCCGCCTTTAGATCACTGTTGGGGGATGTTCTCAGGAAGTCCACGACGAGCGCCTCGCTTAAAAAGGGCTAGGGCGTGTTTTTTCGCCGTAATTTAAATTTAATCAGAAAATGCAGGGCGCTTTTAGATTTCTGTTGTTACTTTAGCTCATGCCTCAGAATATTGTTAGTAATTTATTTGTGGATCAATTTTTGTTGAGAATGTATGAGTTTTAAATTAGTAAAGTTTGACTTTTTTGAGAATAAATTAGTGAAAGCTGTTGTAGAGTTTAAAACTTTTGAAAATTTTGGCAGGTGTTGTAAAAGTTATGACAAATGTTTTCAGTTGAAAGGTTAAAAGCATATATGAAGCAATTTTGCATATATTTTTTATGAATAATTGAACCTGTGTTTAAAAAAAATTATAATATTCAAGATAATTTTAAAGAATACACCGGAATTCGATAAATCTAATTATGTAATGTTTTTAAATTGTTTTATGTTAAAGAAGAATCCATTCATTTAGAAAGCTTTTTAATGAACCAAATATGTTTTTCTCAAAATAAATTTATAAAAACAAACCAAACTAAATAAAAATATTACATAGGGCATGTATTGAGAAAAGAATAATAAAAAGATAAACCTACAATCCATATTTACAGAGCTGGTCCCAATTAACTAAAATTTGCACATACGGATTAAAAAGTTTATTACCTCCAATCAAAATAATAAAGTGCAATTTAACAACCACGACCACAACAAGAACAAAAAATAGTTTTTAACGGGCCGTTTAAAACTACACTAACTTAGCCCAGTAATCATAACCACCAATAATAATTAACGTTATGTCACTGAAGATGCATGCTACTGTAGCATGCTCTTTTTTACCATTTTTTTTAAATTGAAAATTGACTTAAAAAGTATGTATGGCGGAAAAAAGAAAAAAAATAGATTTACTTATATCTGAGTTTCATTAATAGCTGCATAATTTCCTAAAAAAAAAAAGAAAATAAGTTATATAAAACAGTAAAATTCGTTTATAAAACTCGTGAAATATAAGATCGACTTATGGTTATGAACATGAGATGTTCAGCTCTGCAACAATTCTATTTGATAGCTGTTGCGTGTTTCTTATCTATCGGAGGTGATAATTGCTACCGACTATGAAACGTATACATGCGGTATACTCGACTCAGTGCCTGGTGAAAGGGCCACTAGCCGCATCATCCTCGCTACGGCTTTTACGTTCTTCAGTTAAATTCATAGGATTTTATTCAAACTTATTTAATTTCTAAATAGGTTGCCAAACGACGAGTGCCAGCAATTTATAATTCGAAGGACATGAACTTAAGAAACACTTTACATTTTGTACTTCATGAACAATGTCACCCGTACCCCAAACGAGTCATGTCTTTCAACGGAATATACACCTTGCTATATCGCTAAGTTTTTCATAGTGTTATTTAGCCTAATAACTACACAAATGAACCCAGTATCCCATTTTATTGAGTTTCCGAGGAGAGATAGGAGTTTTAGATAAATATTAAAATTACATTACTTTCAAACATTCTTAAAACAAAAGAATCTACTAAAAACTATATCAGAACTTAACTTCATTTATGTTTAGAAGCACAAAATCAGAATACAATATAGCGGCTTGCTACTTCTTTAAATTTATGAACTCTTGTATAAGAATGAAACATTTGACCACATTTGAGAAACATATGAATTATTTATGTTGAAGAATTTTCTGAATGCATTAAATTGTCCCAAGAATCCAGATGTAATCGGTCTGGAAAGTTACGAGGTCAATGTGCAACAATAATTGAAAGTGACTAAGAGCTAAAATCTGCTCATTGAAAACTTGTCAAGTAACCAGCATGCCTGACAGACTGGAATATATTTTGTTATTTTATTGTTATTTAGAAAAGTTTAGATACATGGGGTGGCAAAATGAACATAAAGAAAAGCAGAAATGACAAGAAAATGCAACATATAGTAGTCTCGAAACCTCAGAAAAGAAAATCGTCTTCACTGCAAAATACAACAAAAAGAGAGAATGACAACTGAGATCATTACTGCCTAATGGCGAGAATCATAAAAGAGTTTTATAACTTAAGGCTCTCTGCTATACACTCTAAATAAAAAGGTTTGACTATTCACTCCTCTATCGCAGAGTCAAAATATGCCCAACCTCCTTAGAGTGACTATTCACTCTGAGCCAAAGTGAAATTTTTGACTCTCTGAAAGAGTGAATAGTCACTCCTGGCAAGTGAATATTCCCTCTAAACAGGGGTGGATAATCCCTTTTTTGGAGGAGTGACTATTCACTCTTGCTAAAGGAGTGCGGTTTTTCACTCCAGGTAGGAGATAATAGTCACTCTTTCATAGGATTGAATTTTCATTCTTTTTGTAGTCGATTATTTTTTCTTATTTTGCTTTTATGGTCATTTTAAAAGAATCACATCTTTTACAGCATGCAATGAAAAAGATACAAGCGCGGTAAAGATTGGAATAAAATACTTTATTAGTAATATTTATTTAATTCATAGTTTGTAACAGTAATTGAACTTTTAAGGAAAAATTCAGTTAAAGTTACATACGAATTTAAATTAGATTACTGACAGAAATAAACTAATATTTTTTATTCCAATCTTATCCTTTATGTTTGCTTTTATTGCATGCCCTATAAAAATATTACTTTTATTATAAGTTAGTATAAGTTAGTATAAGTTAATATAAGTTTTATTAATAACTTTTTAATAGATAGATGTTATATGTTTCACAATGTTTGATTTGATTTTAATTTTTGTTTTAAATATAAAATCGTACTTTTTCCTTAAATTATTGCTATTTTTGCAAAGTCCTATTGTTCTAAAATATTTTTAATTTTTTCATTTAAAAAACAATGCTTATAAACTCCCATCTTTTTTAAATAAGTTCTAAGCATGATTTAAATATTAAGAATGTATATATATATATATATATATATATATATATATATATATATTATCCGCTGTCACTTGCCTTTGTTTTATTTAATATGAACATGTTGTCTAAATTTTAAGTTCTCTGGAATATGTATATATTTTATATATTTTTCTTTTAAACATATTCCTTAACTTAATCATGATTTCTAATTTTCGTCCGGTATTGCTGAAAAATGGAAGCCATATTTAATTTAAATTTTTTATTCGCATAGATATTGTATTTTGTGAATATGAGCAAAATAGATTTTATATGTTTTATAGGAAAAGATTGACCTCGGAAATAGAAACAAGTTGGAAATTGCTTGTCAAACGTGGCAAATGAGGTGCGTTCGTACTATAACTACTTTTATAAAAAAATTTTGCACCGCATATTGTACTGAATGTATATTTTAGTGACCTTTATAAGTGCATATCAATTTCATTCTGTTCGAAAGACTGTAACATCATTAAAATGCTCTTAAAATATTTTTCCCCATTGACCTTAATGTAGCGGAAAGCTTTTGACTGTCCCTGTAATTAAACTGTACATCCGATTTTCATAAAATTTTGAACGACTCGACAAAATTTTGCAACAATTATATAGGGTAGATGTGCCAGTGATGGACACCCTTAAGGAATTTCTTTTAAAATTATTATTTTTATTAATAGTTATAATTATTATATTCCAGTTTTTTCAATATTATATTAATCTATCAACAATATTTAACCATTCTTATAGTCTCATTTCCCAATATGAATCGAAATTTAACTTTAAATAACAGAAATATATCAAAACACCCAAAAGCCCAGTAATGGACACCCCATAAAAAGTAATAAATATAACTGTTTTTATGACTGTATTTAGAACCAGAATTTAATGAATACATACTAATGAAACAAAATAATTATTTTCAAATAAATTTAACAATAAGGATACCAGTACTTAATAAAATATTTGTGATAATCATTTACTGTTTGCATCAATTATTGTAATTATCAGAAGATCAATGTTTTAATTATTTTAAATGGATAGTTTAAAATACTAAATATCAGGCAATTACAGCTATCAAATTATTGAAACAGTGGGGGACTTCAAAAGTTAATAATAATAAAAAAAAGTTTTGGAATGTCAGTGTTTAGTTTTGTCTCGCTATTTTTAACAATTAATCTTCCAGAGACTACTTGATATATCATTTATAATAATTAATATTACAAATGTGAAAGAAATGATATTGTGAGATGAATATTTTAAATGCTATGTAAAATAATTTCAAAATAAAACTGTAGAACTGATGTTTGAGGCCACTGATCTCCAGATTTACTAGTTTCATGAATATTGCCTATAAATTAATGAATATTACTTTTTTTTTCTTTTTTTCGTCAGAGGTGAATAAGGAAACATTTTAGACAGAAAATAGATTTTTAATAGCTTCTGTAACTTAATTGTTTTTATTTAAACGGAGAGGTATTAAGCCCTATGAGCCCCTCTTTGAGTGTGCTCTTAAACAACATTTTCTGCTTCCTAGCTGGTTTGATTGCCAGATTTTTAAATAGCAAGGTATATATACATAAAAAAAGAATAAAATATTGAAATTTTATTAATCACATAAAATAACTTAAAAGCAGCTATTTATAAAAGTTTTGGTGGAAAATGACTAATTAACCATTCCAGTAATGGACACCCCTATTAAAACCTTAAAAAATAAAGGAAATTTCGTAAATGACCGTTAGTATATAAAAGTCTAAGTTTTCTATTGCTACTCAAACAAAAGCATTCAAATTTTTCAAGAAAATAAATAATATATAAATTAATTAAACGAAGCCAGTTCTTAGCCTCTTCATTAAGATTTTCACAGAGAAACAGCAAAACTTTGAAACATTATTTTCTGCTTCCTAATTGGTTTGATTAAAAGTGTCAACAATAACCCAGTTTTATAAAACACGCAAGGGGAAATTATAAAAAAATTAATTAAAGTTAAATATTTATTAGTTATTTTTTATGAACAAGAAACATCAAGGGGTGTCCATTACTGGTACATCTACACTATTTAAAATTTCAGACCGTTCGGAAGGCTGTAACATAATTAAAATGCACTTGAAATATTTTTTCCCATTGGCCGAAATGTAACGGAAAACTTTTGACTGCCCCTGTAATTAAACTATAAATCCGATTTTCATAAAATTTGAAATGACGCGACAGAATTATGCAACAATTATATATTTTAAATTTCAAACGATTCGGTTGGGCAGTTTTTGCGCTGTTATATGCGGGCAGACGGACAGACAGACAGGTGGACGGACTGAACGACGACTATAGGTGCTACGTATTTCTATAATTACGAACGCACCGAAAAATCAACTTTTACGTTTTTATATCATTAAATAATTTAAACTTTTGTCTTTCCAAAGACGTGTCACACATGTTTATACATAAAAAAACAAGTGTTGAAATTATTCATTCTTTCTAAGAGTGCTTCACAGCTTAATGGCCATTTAAATCTTTAATTTTTCCTGTTTATGCTCCTTTTTTAGATGCGTCCGTAATTATATAAATACGTAGCACCTATAGTCTTCGTTCAGTCCGTCTGTCCCAGTGTTGATTTCAGGGGGTGACCCGGGGGGGGGGACATTTCCCCCCCGGAGCAATGAGATGTCCCCCCGGAAGATTTCAGATTTTGTGTTTTGAATGGTCAAAAAGTGCAATTTCCCCCCCGGAATTCTATAATTCCCTGCCCCCACGGAGCCACAGAAAACCCTCCCGGAGAAAAGTGTCTGAATTCAACACTGCGTCCGCATATAACAGAGCAAAAACTACCCAATCGAATGGTCTGAAATTTTAAATATATAATTGTTGCAAACTTTTGTCGAGTCATTTCAAATTTTATGAAAATCGGATGTATAGTTTAATTACAGGGACATTCAAAAGTTTTCCGTTACATTACGGCCAATGGGAAAAATTATTGCAGTACATTTTAATAACGTTACAGCCTTCCGAATGATCTGAAATTTTAAATATATAATTGTTGCAAAATTTTGAAGACTCATTTCAAATTTCAGGAAAATCGGATGCATAGTTTAATTACAGGGACAGTCAAAAGTTTTCCGTTACATGACGGCCAATGTGGAAAAAAAAATCAAGTGCATTTTAATGATGTTACAGCCTTTCAGAACAGAATGAAATGGATATACACTTATGTATTGCACTAAAATATACATTCAGTACAATATGCGGTGAAAAAAATATTTCTAAAACTAGTTATAGTACGAACGCACCTCATTTGCCACGCTTGAGGAGCAATTTCCAACTTGTTTCAATATCTATTAAACTTAAGAACTCAGATTTTTTTAATACTTATATTATGTTGTATTGTATAATTTAACACAGGGATTTAATGATTTGTTGAGAATTATTTATTTTAGGCAGTGAAATCTTACAAAAAATGCTAATTTAAAAATGACTTTCAATAAATAATTAATATTTAATTTTGAATTTCACTTAGAACGAAAATGGTCTGTTAAAATACGTAAAGCATGTTATTCGAACTACTCTAAAAAATCTAGACCTCTATCTTTCACCATTTCTGAGAAAAATGTACATAAATTTGGTGAATTTAACATGGCGGAGATACGGCTTTCCCGGTACCCTTAAAACAATTACATTTCAGACCGCTACATGAAGAAATCTCACAATCACTTTAGAACGAAAATGGTTTGTTAAAATACGTAAAGCATGTTATTCAAACTACTCTAAAAAATCTAGACCTCTATCTTTCACCATTTCTGAGAAAAGGTACATAAAATTGGTGAATTTAACATGGCGGAGATACGGCTTTCCCGGTCCTATTAAAACAATTACATTTCAGACAGCTACATGAAGAAATCTCACAATCGCTTTTGAATACTCGGCGATCAATCTTTTTCTATACAACATACAACTATTTAGCTCATAATAGTAACATTCCACATATCTACATGGATAAATGCTTAAAATTAAATAAGACTTACCTTTATTTTATGTATTCCATAAAGAATAATTTTAATGATATCCTAATCCGTTAATCTTAAAATGGCGAACGAAAAAGTGATCATTTTTCTTATCTTTTAAGGGTGTCGTCGCCTTGCTGTTCTGATTGGTTAATAAGCAATGCATACGTAAGTCACACTTTCAGGAATGAGACATTTCACTCCTTTCCAGAGAGGGGAAAATTCCACTCTTTAAGGTGTGTATTTTTTAAAAATTCACTCCAAAAAGAGTAAAAATGCCTGTCACTCTTTCAAATAATGAACTTTTCACTCCTCCCAATTTTAGAGTGTAAAGGTGTCTGTTAATGTTGGTGTTTCTCCTATCCCCTTTTCAAAAACTTTTATCGAGAAAGGGACTCTTTCAACCCAGTTGATTAAAATGCTAACCAGAAATATGAAAAGATTAAAGCTGAAATCCGTGGGCTTGGTTCTGTTTGTGCTATTTGACTGTGTAAGTTTTTTAAGGTTTTCCCCCAGACAAAATTGAATTTCGTACCAGTTTTCCATGTCTAAAGGCATTTAGTTTAAAATTAACATAACCAAACGTGCTGATTCCTCCTTACGCCTTATCATTGTGCGGCGAGTTCATTTTGAAAGATTTAAAACAGATCCATGCCAGACATTTTATGTTTTAGTGCTATTCTTTTAGTTCGTTTTTATATTCGTCCAAAATTTCGAATTAATCTTAATTAATATAACTTTTTGGGTCTTAGCACTTCAGATTTTCATTGTTACTCATAATACGAAAGGATAGTAGGCACAGAAATTTAGTTACTTTTCTAAATGTTTTGTTTATTGTGAAATACCTGGGTAGCATCTGCGAAAATAATTAATGGAAAGATCCAATTTCATTTCAAAGACAAAATTTTGACATTTGCATGGTTAAAAATTGAGCCAATTAAAATTAAAATTAACAACAAATTTATATTAAATTAAACCTTTTTTTTAATAAATGTAAACTGATTCATATATATATAAAATATTCGAAAATCTTAAGCTTGTATTTATTTTAGCAATATATTTTTATTTATTTAGATAATAATATTAAATGACATTTTTCTAAATAATACATTTTAAAAGCAAGTGAATAAATGTGAATATTTCATTTAGATATTAATACATAATTAAAAAAAGCATTTATCTTTAGTTAAGTTTTATTGATGAGATTAAAAAAAAAAGCCTGTTGCAAAATTTTCATGCATATTTCTTTTGTAAATTTTTAATCTGATTTAAGCGAATGAACAATGTAATTCATTTTTGGGAGGAAAATCGCACCAAATCATTTGAGAGTAATTTTGGAGAGGATTTCTCTAATATAGAAAAACATTTTTCGCTTCATGTTTCTCTTTTTATTATGCCAAGGGATGATATAAAATACATTTAATTTTAATTCTTTTTGAACGAATAATTTTCGGGAGTATTTTCTTCTAACTGATATTCAGTTGAATGGCTAAATAAATAAAATATAATCATATTAAAAACATTTGAAAACTCTGAAATAGATTTTTGAAAACATGAATCTTAGAAAACGAAACTTTTTTTTTTGCTTTTATTAACATTTTAAATGTAAATGAACTAACATAAACATGTTAATAGACCGAGACAAAAACAAATCGAAAGTTTTAAGCTTCTCTTTGTTTTAGCGGTATTTTTTTGTTTAATTAACTAATAACAAGAACAGTTTATAAATAATACATTTTTAAATCGATGAGTAAGTCAGAATATTTTATTTGGATATTAATACACAATTACAAAAAGAAATAAATTATCCTTGAGTATGGTTTTTTTTTGATGCTATAAAAAAAATCCTGTAGTGTTTTCATACATTTTTAGGGTTCCGTACTTAAAAGTACAAACGGAATCATTATAAGATCACTTCTATGTCTATCTGTTCGTCTGTCACAGGCAATTTACTAATAAACTATGGAACGAGGAAAGTTCAAATTGGCTGAAGTATTTAAGGCTATTGACCCACATATTTTTAGATTGTTAAGGGTGTTCTCAAATCCAAAAGGACTGACATAAGTTTTAATTTATTTTTGTTCGAAAATGCATGAAACTAGCTGGTGTTGTTGTTCAGAAACTATGTGATCGAGCTGTTTTTTCCATTTTTTTTGCAAACGCAATAGAACTTTCGGAAAAGAGTGTCAAAGTGGGCGTTTTGAACCGAATTTCCACGTTAAGGGAGAAAGAGCACTCAAGAGCGGGCGAAAAACGTGTTTGTCACGTGATCGGATTCGCTTATAACTTAATAGGTAAAGGATTCATCAAAAAATGGAAAACACAGTTCAATTCCAAATCACTTCCTTATCCAGGCTTTCCAATTTTATATCTTTCAGTTAAAAAATGAATTTGTAAATATATCAAAACTTTTTGCATTTGTTGAGCAGCGTAGTTAAGAACAGCCTTAAGCATTCACAAATATAGTTAGGAAAAATGTAGAATGGATAATTAAGTTACTTGATAACAAAGATCTTTTCTTTGTATATCGTGTGGGGTATCGTGTGAAAGCTCTCATAACGCCGAACTCAAAAATACATTTCTTTTAATTTTAGGTAATTTATTTGAGAGATATCGTCAAAAATGTAATGCAAAAATATTTCTCCACCCCCTCTATTTCCATACTGGTACTAAAATTATGAAAAAAAAGGGGTAGTAGAAGTTTATTTAAACCTTGCAGGAAAACTATAGTGATAGCCCTAGGTCACATAGTTTTTGAGAAAATCATATTTTTCCGTTACGCACAAATTTCGATTTGTGGACGTTCAGCAAAGGAATTCAGGAGCGCTGGAAGTACCTATCGTAGCTTAAGTATAAAAGGATTGTTAATAATGATTTTCGAAAAAAAAAGTCAGTAATTAGCCGAGATATTAACCATTAAAGACACGGACAGTTTGGACATAAAGACACAGGCAGCGTATTCTATGCGCCATCGGCTTTTAAAGCCTAAATAACAACTTTTATTGATATATTTGTGTAATGCAATGCCCAGTTACTAATTCATATATTTATTGTACGGAACCCCGTGTGAGCGAGTAATACTCGCACTTGACCGGTTATTTATTATAAAATTTTAATCGAATATAAATGCGGATAAACAATGTAATTTTGATATAAAAATCCCACCAAATCTTTTAAAAGTCTTCTTGGTGAAGATTTTCACAATAAAAGCACACGTTTGTTTTCATGTTTCTTTTTTTCTTATGTCAAAGTGTGATATAAACAGATTTTAATTAAAATTATATTTCGAAGAATGATTCTTGGAAAGGTTTTATTCTAGCTGAAAAATCGACTAATAGACTAATGAATGATCGACTAATTAAATAAAAAATAATCCTAATGAAAAGATTAAACAATTTTGAAATAGGTTGCTGAAAACATGAATATTAGAGAATCGAAAAATACTTCGGTAATGATTAACATTTTAAAAACACACATTTTAAAAACAAAACAAAAACCTCCGTGTTTATAAAAAAAATAATTTTTATTGATTTTTCAAGTAGCAAGAAATACTCTATCTAAGTAGATCCAGTCAATAATTTGTCAAACTTAAAAAAATTAATAAGCCAGAATTAAGAAAATATAAATCATTTTGGTACGCTTTAAGATTTTCCTTTAGCAACATTTAGCTAAATGTCTAATTAAATGAATCATGTTAAAAATGTTTGAAATTTTCGAAATCGATTTATAAAATTATAATTTTTTTAAATCAAAATGCTTTTTTCGTTTTCTGTTGGTTGATATTTTTTAATTAAAAGATAAAGAATAACCTTTCGATAAATATTTGGATTTGTTTAATACTTTGAAATATACGCCGTAGTTCTTCTATGGTTATTCAGTCAACAATTAAACAATACATGTAAATAGATGAAGGTGTTGCATGATTAACGTCTAAGCCAAATTATACTGAAACAACAAATTTAAAATAAATGAAATCTGCTATTATTATTTAATATAAATTGATTACGAGACATAAATATATATATTAAATTTTTTTTAACTTTTATTTGTTTTAGAAGTATTGTTTGTCTACTTAAATAAAAAGATAAAAGACATTTTTCTAAATAATACATTTTTAAAGCGACTAATAAAGCTGAATATTTTATATTGATATTGAAAGATTATTACAAAAAATATCTTTGAATTATTTTCAATGATGCGTTAAAAAATGCGAAATGCACAATTTTCACGCATATTTCTTTTATAAATATCTTATGAAACAGCTGATAAAAAATGCATTTCATCTATGTGAGGAAAATCGCAAATAATCTTTTGAGAGACATTTTAGAGAGGATTCCTACAATAGAAAAACACTTTTCGATTCATGTTTCTTTTCTTTTTATTGTGTCTAGAGATAATATAAAATTATTTTAAATAAAATTCAATTAAATTAAAAAAATAAATTCTAAAATTCTAAATAATAGTGAAATAAAATGTTTTTTGGTGTTGTTGAATGTTTTAATTAAAAAAAAATCCGATCTTTACAAATAAAATAAATTTTGTTGATTTTTTCAAATGTGTCAGTAATGGTATGTCTAAGTATACCCAGTCGATATTTATTCAAACTTAAATAAAATAATAAAGACACAGTTAAGATAATAAAAAACTGCGGAGCAAATAATTCCCTTAAGGGTTTCTTTCAGCTAATTTCTAATAAATGACTAATTGAATAGATCACATTAAAAATATTTCAAAATTTGAGATAGGATTTCTAAAATTATTAAATTTGTTGAAACAAATTGTTTATTGTTGTTAGTTTTGGTTCATATTTTCTAATTAAAATAATAAAAGTATTTGTATAAAAAGTTGAGCTTGGTTAATATTTTCAAATGTGTCTGCTGTGGTTAATTTATGAATATTCAGTCGATAAGAATAGAATCATTATAAATTAATGAAGAGGGAGTTGAGTTAATAAATTTTTTGGAATCAACGATTGTGAGTAGGATTTGCCTAAAGCAAATGTTAGTTAGTTAAATGAACCACATTAGAAACATTTAAAAATTTCCATAGAGTCTTTCTAAAACATGAATTTTATCGAAACAAAATACTTTTTTGTTGTTAATTAAAATTTTATAAAAATATAAACAAGTATATATACATAAATCAAAAAGAAGAACGAATGATTATAGTTTCGCTGCAAATTATTTTGCACTTAAAATTATACTTGCATATACAGTACGAATTTCAATTTGCGATAAACGAAATAGTCTTGTGTTTAAAATTAATCATATTTTCCTCTAATATTCATAAACGTACCTATATATATATATATATATATATGTGTGTGTGTGTGTGTGTGTGTGTGTGTCATTACTAGCCAAATACACCGTTTTTAGAATCTGTACTAGTAAAAGTTTGTTTAGTAAAGAATTGTTTTATTCTATTAGTAATTTATTTTACAATAATAATATACCTCTTAATTAATATATATATATATATATATATATATATATATATATATATATATATATTCGTTTTTTGCAGCTTACCCCCATTATTGATTGATTGCCTTTGATCGACACTAAATGACTCGTATTACCTAAACCCTTTACAAGGATGGTTTTATGATGATGACGGTGTTCAATGGCATCAGACTTGGAATGAATTTGGATTAGTTGCTAGAAAATCGTTCTGTTTGTTTATTTTACTTTGTTTTTTTGATGTGGTAACATGTCTCAGATTGTAGAGTGTACTTGTTCACAGGGCATGGATTTCATTTGCAGCTCCTTTTAGTGATACAGCAATAAATTCTTATTGTAGTGATGGCAGGGTGCGGGAGAGTCTAGTATGAGGCTTCCAAATGTATTTTTGAACATTACAATTTTGCTACGCAGCATTCTGGCCTGAAACTACCATTACAAATACATTTACTTTTTAAATACAACTTCTATTTTTAATTAGGTTGCTCTTGGAATTTAACCCACTGCCGATGATGCCGTATCCTGTGTGGTTGTATCAGTGTGTTTTAATGTTGTACTTTTCATATTTTCATTTGTATATTTTATGTTTCCTTTTTTGGTGGTTGTTGTGGTGGGGGATGCTAATGCAGATCAAATAGTTTGTTTGATTCTATATACATATATATACAATCGAACTCGTTTAATACGAGCAACGAGCACTGCTACAACGAAGACACGGTTAATACGAGCAATTTGCACATTAAAAATAGTTCATAATTTGAAATACATTAAAATTTTCACGCTTTTTTTACGAGCTGTAGAAGCAGTATCACGGCTAACACGAGCAAAACATCTTTCCATTTCAATGTTATTTTCGACGAAATGTAGGGTAGAATTAGGAACGAAATACCTTTCTTATCTCTGAGTAATAATATTACTAGATTACAATTGGCTACCAGAATGGTGTAATTTATCAGATGTACTAGACAGAATTTCAACCTTTAAGGTTACGTTTACTCAAGAAAATGTCAAAGAATGTTATTATGTCTTGAAACGGTGAAAGAAAGAAAAGGGAGATAAGGATGTTTCAAATACCGCTTCATTTGTAAGATTTGCAACTGAGTCATGGAAACGAAAGGACGTAGAAAAAAACCATTATTTGTTTCTTTCTTTAAATCCGAACTCTGGGCGGTATTAATCCACTTTGTCTTTTATTGCATTGTTAAAATGAAAAGCACATGGGAAATCAATAGCTAGAAAACTGCAGCGACTATTGCAAAGTTAGTCAAGTTTTTTCGGAACAAAAGAAGTGATCAGATGCATTACTATAAGCTGTTCATGCCCTGTGGAATTATTAATTCTTTAGTGGCTTTGATCTCAGTACTGTGATTTTGTATAAAGCAAAGAACCGTCTAAAGAAAATTACACTCATAATGATAAGACTGAATATTTTACAATAACTTCATTATATTAAGCTAATTTTAATATTCAGATATTTAGAGCATATAAAAGTAGTAATTAGTTTAATTATACAGTGCTCAGCAAAAGTTTAGACAATGATCGATTATGCTTCTGTACTGAGAAGTATGTAACGAATTGTTGTAACTCAACTGTCATATATTATTGGGGACTTATCTTTCCTACACAAACAATACATTTTAATTTATGCACTTTACATAATATATAATGACAAAAATTTTAACATTGTGGCAAAAGTATAGACAATTTGTCCGTTAAGAGAAAAATATCCATAAATTAAAATCGAACTGCACCTTCATTGTCTGCTCTTAATGCAAAAAAGTGACTTCCCATCGAAGAAACTAAATCCTGCATCACTTGGGGGTCTATTTCGTACCAAACACGTTCAAAATCAGATCGAAGTTCATTTACAAAAGAGTATTGTCAAAAAATTGCATAAGCCGTATGAGATATGATGCCACAAAAGTTTTCGATTGGGTTCAGACCAGGGCTACACGCAGGCCAGTCGAGAACAGTAATATTTTGAGAGTTAAACCAATTTTTTGATTTGTATGCAACATGAATAGACGCATTATCTTGCTCAAATACATACTTTGGAAGAGCTAAAAGTTCACCAAATAACTGTAAATTGTTTTCCAATGTATGTATGTAGTCTTACGCTGCGTGGCGACCATTGAGAAACTCCAGAGATACTTGAGAATTAAAACAAATTGAGGCCCAAATCATTAACTCTTTCGAGGACGGTGTCCTTAAAAAGGGCCCCTAATTTTAATTCCAAAACTGACAGACGGCACCAAGAAGATTTAATTAATTTTTTTCCTTTTATAATGTATGTGAAAATAAGCAAGTTCGTATTTTCTAATAAATTCGTTTATAAATTCTGGTTTCAGTGCATTATTTCATCAGTTTTATAAACAGTAATTACTCCGTGACGAAAAGGGGTCAATTTGTTGTGAGATTTCAAGGCTGGTTGTTTTATCATTTTCATGTAAACGAATGTACATCTTTCTATAATTCATCTACGAAAGTATCCGTTGACGCAGAAAGCTCTGACTCACTTTTAATGCGATTGGCAGCCATCATTTGTCTAGATGCCAGTTTATGGATCCTTCTATAATCTCGTTTCCTGGACACACGAAGGCTTCCAGATTTATGTTTTGCTTTGAAAGAGTCACCCTTAGACAGCACTTAATAGACAGACTTCTTTGGACGATTCAAAGTAGCTGTAATTTCTGCCCTTTCGATTTCAGCTTCCATGCTTTAATTACTTCATCTGCCTGAAAATTTCTAGCTCGCGGCATGTTCACTAACCGATACTATCGCGAGGTGCACTTAAATACTTCATGCATGTGACGTCATAAGTTTGAAATTTGCGTTTTACCGTGAACAGTTGCCTAAAAATCACAAAAGTGTCTAAACTTTTGCAATATGCAAATTTCCCTTTTAAGTTAAATTAAATAATATCCTACATTAAAACCGTTATTTCTGTCCTAAAACGTTAAAAATATATTTAAAAATAAGTACAGCCATTTGTATAACCCAAATGTTCGTATTTTTTATTTAAAGGTTAAAAATCACCAGTGTCTAAACTTTTGCTGAGGACTGTATCTGTGATTTTAAGATTTTTACTATCTTCATGCGTATTAAGAGTTACAATTAGTACGAGGATGTTTAGAATACCCTTGCTTCTTGTAACCGAACTTTAGCCCTTTTCTCTGCTTTAGAATTGAAAATAGGACAATAAAAATATGTAATCATACTTACAGGAAAGTAAAAGATGTATTTAAAATTAAACATAAGATTAAGAGAATGTAATTTGTATATTTTATATTTAGAAGCGGCCACTTGCTTTTTTAAAAATAAAAATGAAATAATTTTATAAATTTCAATATTTTAAAATTCAACAATTTTTATATAGGTTTTTCACGAATTAAAATGCATTTCAGATAGTTCAATACATTTAATATATCAAAAAAGCTTTTGTAGCTTTTTGTTTTAATTTTTTTTTATATTTTAAAAACAGATGAATTTTAAATATTTTTTTAAAGAGAAGTGAACATAAATTTTGTGATTAAATAAAATACAATTTCTTTATTAGATAAATATTCCACAAATTACATTTAATGAACGTTTAAGATATTCAAGAAGCAAGAATGTTTTATTTGATAATATTCGCTTTCATTTCCAATAAAATGATTACCCTAATATTTCTCCTGATAAAATAAGTAACTGTTGTTACGCATCCATTTAAATTCGTTGTGACTTAAAAATTTGTAGCACAGAAAACAAAAACAGAAGAAAAGTTATTGATAGGTGAATACAAAATACATATAGAATAACGTAGCTTCTTGAATTTATTTTATATATCAGAAACTAACATATATGTTCCTAGGAAATAAAGTTCATCATTTCAAATAAGTGAAACGGCTCAAAATATCTTCTGACTTAGATTACTTTTGACGTAAGTTATTTCTGACATAACATGTCGTTGAGTAAGATTAACTTTTACGACAAGGCAAATAAGCAGATTAAATGAGATTTAATAAAACAAAGTTAAGACAAGCTTATTTTTTGAATAAAAAGTTTTAGATGCGCTGAAAATGGCGTTATTTGGTTTTATTTTCTTGACAAAAATGTACTTAAGTGGTTAGATTTAGTATTTTGTTTGTTAAATGATTATTTTATGCAAAACTACAAACACAAAATTTTAAAATTGATGCAGGTAAATTGTAATTTCTTATTTAATTATGTGTGGTTATTTTTCGTTATATTTTTTCGTCAAATTAGGTATGAAGTCTGATATATTTCTGACAGCTTTTCTTTAATGTTTTGTTACAATAGCTTTTATTGAAGCCGACAGCAACATTTGCGAAAGCATATGAATATTGATTTATATTTTTGTAGGGAACTACTGCATTGATTTAAATATTTTTATTTATTTTCCGTTTCATAAATGTTAAAATTATGTACGTAATATTAAAATGTCAGTAATTAAAATAAATTCTGAAGATTTTTGTTTCTGAAATCGCGTAACTATCACATTTTTAACTTTTATTTCTTGCCTAACAATCATTTGTAGTTTAGCTACTTCAAAACTAATAAATAAAGTATTGAAATTGTTTCAGTAGTTCCCAATGAAAAGTTACGTTAATAAAATATTTTTTACTCAGGATTTCTCAAGAGTTGTTTTTCCCTTAACCCTTTCTGGACAATGGGTGCATATGTGCACCCTCAAAAACAGCATACAGAACTTGTTTTTTGCATCAGTAAAAAAGAAAAGTAATATTAGCTTACTTTAATTGAAGCACTTTCGTGTTTATTTAAGTAGTGGTAACTGTTTTTTTTAAAATGGTACCGGCCGAATAAAATTTTTGTAAAAGGCGTCGTTCCCGTAGGGGTTACATATAAGAATCTTATAAAACATAAATTTGAAATGAAAACCAAACTATCCAATCCGTCCGTGATGGCTTAAACTGTATTCTTATATTAATAAAAATGTCCACTGCTTAACGTTTTCATGTAAACTAGTACACTAAAATAGAGCAGTAAATTAGAGAAGTGAGTTTCCATGCTTAAAATATGTCTTTGGAAGTTACTAAAATTGCAGATTTATTATTTACTATTAGCTATTGTAAAAGACAAACCATAAATTTGGTAAAAAGAATAAACATGCACTTCAATGAAGTGAATGAAATAATTAAATACGACAATTAGATGAGTAGATCTCATTTTTTCCTCCATAAAGTGATTAATAACACGCGATTATAGTTTAGAGAACAATTAATTAGTAGTTCTCCTCATCATGTTAAAATAACGGAGAAAGTAGTTCACCGAACAAGAGTAAAATACTATCTACAAAGAGATTTTTAATTTAATGGTATAAATATGGAAACAAATAGGGGAGAAGATAAACACCCCGAGAAAGCTATAAAGCTGTTAATATGCACTGAGGGTTCTAGAAAGAATCTATGGGGGAAAAGGCCACCCATTCAGTACATTTCTAAAGGAAGTTAAAATATATACCTTAAACAGTCTAAATGACTGACGCATATTTAAATATCAACGAATGAAAAATACTCAGGAAAACGAGTTAAAACGTAGTTATAAAACTGACAACCAGTAAAAGAACATGATAATAATGCATACTGAAAGAAAGGAAAAATATTTATTATTCAAAGAGGAAGAATATAGAAATGTAGAAAATTATATATTAATAGATTGGCTGTTCTAAATTACTGGAGAACCAGGCAAATATAAAGACTGTAACATGGTAAGATGTTTTCAAAATAATTAATTTATTGAAAAGATATTATTTTTTTTCACAAAGGTTTAGAAACAGTTCAGAAAGAATTTTCTCAAGTTTTTCGTTAACAATTTTACTTGAAGTAAAATAAACTTTCTAAAAATTCCAAATCATTAAATTGCGTGCACTATGAATAATTTTAATATCGAAGAAATTAGAGACATGGCTTTGTTGCCATGGGTACCCTGTTAGGGCAGATTTGCATAATTGCTGTTTTTTTAACGTAATTTTTGTGCTCAGTTATTCTTCTAATAAAGGGACATTTAGTTTGATCGAGGTACAATAATCTTCAATTATTGCTAGGAATATTATAAACCACAGCTTTATGATCCATTGGAATAACAGATTTAGTAGAAGGAAAATGGATTTTATTAATAATTTGAAATAATATTAAAGTTAGAACATTATACAATTTTTGCTGTTAAAGGTGGGAAAATGGGAGATCAACGGTTTTTTCAAGAATTATTTTCGATGGAGGGGGGGGGGGGGGAGGGTGAAATTAGTAAAAGGCATACGAATTTTTTCACAGCTTTGTCAATTATAGGAGGGCTGAAACTTGTGATAAATTCTATAGATTTCAAACAATTTAGTTGTTTAGAAAGTGAATTAGCATTTGAAAAAATATTGAATGCACGATACACGGTTAGGCCACCATTTCACATTTAGTAATGTGGTTTGACAAGGCATGTGGTGGCATTAATGCGGCAAAGCTTTTTCTGAAAATGGAAGTTTGAAAATGGGATTAAAATCTGGTAACTAAGACATCTTTACCATCCTTCTTCCATAGGAATTTCCACTAAATAGTTGATTAGAAAAAATATTGTTGATGGTTCTTTCCCATTCCTTCCTGTACAGGGCAATACCATAACAACTTAATTTGTAATACTGCAATGACTCTTCAATTTCATTCTTCCCATCAATCCTTGGTTTGCTAGACCTTTGCTGCTTGTCGGATTGTAGTCTATGAGAACTTTTGGTAGACGGTCATCATTCATTATGCGAACATATTCATATCATCAAAGTTCATTAAGCTCGATCGTCTTGTCTGTCCGAGATGGATAGCTCAGGCGAGGAAACCAAGTCTGTAGAGTTTCTATTCCGGTGCCCTTTATTAGGGTCTTAAAAACGGAAAAAAGAGAAAAATACAAAATTTAGCCGGAGCTGAACCTGTCGATAAACGTTACAGAAGATGGGATGGAAGATAAGTAGAGCCGCCAAGATCGCGGCAAAGGGTGGCCAATAGAGTTATAAAATAACAATATTAATACTATAAAAGAAAATAAAAATGTCTGTGAACAAAAGTCAGCCATAGCTGAGCCCACCGTAAAGTGCGACAAAGGACAGGGTGGGGAACAGTAGATAAATGTAAATAACAAAACAACATTTGTGAAAAAGACTAATATAACTACCGGAGAAGAGAAAACGCCAACTCGGCAATGGACGGTTAATAACGGGAAACCGAGTCCCCAGATCAGCAATGGATTAAAATAGTAAGGGTATATAGAATGTTAACGATGTTTTTAAGCTTTGAGAGCAAAGCCGGGAGCAATAAACCATTAGCCAGGAATTCACCCGGAAGGACAAGAAGACGGCGCATGTGCCAGCGAGCTTTTAAAAGACAGTTATAAAAGTAATGAGAGGCAAGAGCAACATTACTGAACTCACAAAGAGGAGAACGGGCTCTTTTTAATTTGAAGAGGTACATGTCAAAGGGACCATGGCTGGTAAGGAAAGCTGTAGTGGATGGAGTGACATCAAGGATACCACTGGGACCAAATCATAAAAATAGCTCTCTTTATCCAAGTAGTCCCACTCATCTTGCAACTGCTTCATAAAATGACGAAGATGTCTTTTGATGTGTGAATGCGGTACTGGAATTGTTAAATCAACTGATAATATAGAAGTTGTTTACTATTCCAAAATATCCAGCGTTTCATTACCCAGGATATTCTAATAGGCTGAAACGTTGCCTAAATGGGTTTAAAAGAACATATTTCTGTGAAGTGATTTACTCTCAGAAACTTGAGGATTCGTTGATCTAAATGCATAGTTTGCTAGGCTAGAAAGAATATCTGTAAAAATTGGAATTAAAAAAATAAGCTTTGTTGAGAAATCCACTCAAACGTTTTACAAATGGCTAAGAGTTCTGTTTGGAAAATAGAATTATTGTCATCCAACCTGCAGGCCCACCGGTGAGTCACTCCACTCTCTTCCGTAGCACAGAAAGCTGTGCCTACGCCAGTATCATTATTTGAGCCATCAATGAAAACCATAATATTTTGAGAGAAAGAGTAAGAATTTATCGCAGGATTTACTTGGAGGTGGGAAGCTCATCTTCCAGGTAAAACTGCCAGCCCTGAATCTTAGGCAGAATTGTCTTTTGTTGCAAGATAGATTCATTCTCCAAACGGAGAATGTTACTTTTAGGGAACTCATATTTAATGGCAATGAAAATAAGTGGAATACCTGTCAAGATATTGAGAGAATAGTTGGAAATTGTTCTATAACCCCTTGAGATCGGCCAAAAATATCTTTTGAAAGAAAATAAAATATTTTCTTTCAAAGTTCGATCGTCTGTAAGCGATCCTGTTCGACCTCTATGATTTTACGTATTTTTTAATACATTTATTTTTTGTCAGCCTGGATGGGCTTGCTGATCTTCGCTAAAAGTCTATTTCGGTAAAGAAGTGGGTTTTTTGAGGGAGAGATTTAAGATTCATGGGGTCCCCGAGCCATCCAGTGCACGATTGCACTATAAATTAGTAATTTAGTTTTATGGAAAAAATTACTACCCCACAGAACATAACTGAACATCTACATTGCTTTTCTGCCTTCTCCACACCTATTTGACATAATCCATCCTGATGAATGATGGATCCAAGGTATTAGAATTCCTCATTAGTTTTGATTTTATATCTATACCATGAAATAATGCATATGCATTCAAACTGTTTTGTTAAGTGCTTAGTTTTATTCACATTTGTATTTAATCTCTATTCCTCATAAGTGTCATTTAATTTGCTGATGATGTAGGGGCAGGAAGGATAAAGTGGCCCTCAAGGGAAAAGTGGGCATTTGAGTTTTTTCTGCTGTGTATTGCCCCTGCTGCGGAGTGACGATGGGATACAGTCGTCACAGATGCTGGTAGTATTATCTGTGACTTTGAAGCGGAAGAATACATTTTTCAATCGCATTTTTTATTTTAGATAATTGGTACAATTTTTTGACTATAGCTAAATAATATATTGTGTTAAATTATTTGCCCGTATGCTGTTTCGTGTGAAGTAACCTTTTAAATGATGCGTGCTTGAAAACTCTAAGTTATGTAGATTAGATGCTAGGCCACAGTTTTTGTAATGGTGTAATTCCAGGCAAAATAGCCACAGAGAGATAGGGCAAAATGAACAGATGGCTACTTTGTCCGAATACGATATGTAACTCATTGTTCATAACAAAATACTATCCAAAAATATTTTCTTTGAAATAAAGACGTCAGTTCGGGACAAAAATGTCTGCAGAGAAAGAATTACTCTCGACATTTGCAGTCTGTATGTCTGTTGGGGCACTTGTATTCTTCCATCCGTCATATTGATACTCATTACTGATCATTTTTTCTTGCAACGATTTAATACTTAAAATATTACAAAACATAATACTTATTCTTAATGTGTGTTACTTTAGCTTGTGTTGATTTTAAAATATACACCCTGAATCAATATGATTTGTTCATTTATCTATGTTGGTCACTTTATCCAACCTAGGCGGGGAAAGTGTCCATTTTGAAATTTTTCTTTTAAAGTAACCTGTACATTTTAAAATAAATTTTAAAAAGTAAAGTAGCAATTGAAACTAAAGTTATTATAGTTACTATTGGTACTTGTTTCTAGAACTTTACTGATTTAAAAGTTATAATAAAAATTCACCAAACCTTAGCATGGCCCCTTTATCCTTCCTTCCCCTACGTAGCGCCTTCTTCATCTTTTACTATGAGGACTTGATCCTCGGTGAATGATAAATAATGGTTGTATTCACTATCTTTCAGTTCCAATACTTTATGATATTTCCTCATCCATTGTCTGAGACAGTTATCAATATGCATTTTAAACGAAGTTCGTGAAAGACAGCAACCTTGCAAAGTGGGTGTGTTCTAGGTAACTAAGATATTGAAAATAAATCTTATTTGAGTTTCAGCAGAAAACTACGGAATTTTAGATATTTAAATAGGAGGTTAATAGAATTATCAATTAAAATGGACGCGCCATCAGCATACCTTAACCAGGATATAGAAGTAAGTATACTAAATAATTTTTCACAGAAAAATGCATATAAATGCCAGAAAATACGAATGAAATTCAAACGCCCATGGCGAAGCCATCCGATAATTTGTATATTTTATCATAAAAGATGAAGATCGTTTGTTCTATACACAATTTAGTGTATCATGTACTTTAATAGTATTTCTCATATTAATTGCTACAGACTACATAGTCTACGGCCTTTTTTTCTTTAATCAAATAAGGATGGTTCTATTTCAGATCTCACAGAATCTGACTTAATCACTTTTTGTTGAGAAAGGACTTAGATAATATGCAAAAAAATATTATTTGATGATAAACATGGAGGACATATCATAAATATGCAATTCAAAAGATAATGCAGATAAATTATTTCAAATGTTACAATCAGCTGTTACAGTGATATTATCTCGAATACTTTTAAGTTATGCCTTTTATAAATTTGGCATAATGATTATGGATTCGCAACATTATGAAGAGTCTATAAAAATGAATTTGCTACTGTTTCTTTTGGAGATAAATATGTCACTGTGTATATATATTACTCTAATACTTGGTGCGAAAAAACGCACTATATAGTTACTATATGTTTTCTGCTCATCGCAAATGGAAAGGAAAAATTAAGTGATGACTAAAAGGGATAGCAGTCAGAACAATGTTCAATTTTCCTCTACGCATGTACTGCGTACATGTACCGAACTGCATTGTATTTGCCAGAGTGAAGCGACTTTAATATGTTTATCTCTGGAAAAAAAGCGTGGGGTTGCCTGTCTTTATAACGGTGGAAATCAAAGTTAAGTTCTACTAAAGAAACAATCTGTTGCTATTCGATGTTTATTTTATTGTTGTGTTAGATGACAAAATTGGGTACTATAAATCGACTGCAAATTTGAAACAACAATTATAATAAAAGACGGAAAGTTCCGGGAATGTAATCAAAAATTCCAGTGTGACGTCGTGATGTTACTTCACAGCTGATACTGAATATAAGGGAAAACGTTTGAAAATTGTTAATAAATTTCATTACGGTATATATTTATGTTCGGTAATACTTGCGTGTTGTCATACATACTTTTACGTAAACATGCTCAAGAAATTGCCGCTAAGCTGTGCGTTACTTCGCAAAATATGTTCCAAATATGGCATCAGAAATAAATTGCCATAAACAAAAGGAAATAGATGCTAACTGGTTAATTTGGTAAAATATCCACTGAAATTTAGTACCAACCAAAATTAGAAACCTTCTATAATTGAGATCCATCTAAAACGTGTGAATTTTATCTGTCGTGGAAAATTATCTGAATTTTTATAACCAAAGTTGAATGTTTGTGGCAAAAAATACTCTTTACTGGATTGCAATTGTTCTTACGTTGCTCAGAGGTACGTTTCGTTTCTTACATTTTACAACATTATAAGCAACTGCATTGATTTCCAACAACCTTTTGCCGACATCGATTAAGCTTGTCGTTCAAACCTTGGCATGGATACCGGTTGCGCAAAATTATACTCAAAACTTTATTGAACAATAGTTTTATATTTTACATGTATTTTGTGAAATATAAATAGATTGTGAACATTTTGTACAATCTAAGACTTATAGAAGAAAAAAGCCTAAAAGCTATAGTAGACAGATAGTTTTATTGTATATCTGTAAGACTTTCCAGTAAATATTACGGGTCAATATATACTGACGGAAAAAAATATCCCAACACCAAGGAAAACTTGTGTTAGATAAACGAAAATTGGCAGGCGTGTTTATATATCTGAAAGATGACATGGATTAGAATTTCACGCTTCGCGGATAAGTGTGGCGCTAGCAGCGCCATTCAGAACTTGCAAATCAGATATTCTTTAAATGCATACTGTAAAGTTAGTGAGCGTTATTTATCTTCGAAATGTGACGTATTTAGTTGATGTTAGCCTAGAATGTCTTTAAGAAGACGAAGAAGCCATTATAGACAGCTCACCGAGATGGAACGAGGTCACATAATAGGGCTACGAGAAGGTGGATTTTCTTTCCGCGATATTGCGGAAAGACTTGGCCGGAATGTATCCACTGTGCATGATTGTTGGGAGCAGTGGGCAAGGGATGGTACTGTCTCAAGACCAGGTTCCGGGCGGTCAAGAAGACCAGGTTCCGGGCGGTTTCGTGACACTACTGAAAGGGAAGACCGCCGTATTCGGCGTACGGCTGTGGCGCATAGTACTGCGTCTGCGTCAGAAATTCGAGCTACAGTTGGTACCACAGTGACACACAAACTGTTAGAAATCGGCTACTTCAAGCACAGATCCGAGCCAGGCGACCTGTAGCGTGCATTCTGCTGACTCCAAGCCATTGCCCTTTGCGACGCCATTGGTGCCAAGCCAGAGCTCATTGGAGGACGGAGCGAGGATCAGTTGTCTTTTATGAAAAACAAACACAATAGATCTCCAATCCGTCGTCCAATGAGCTCTGGCTTGACACGAATGGCGTCGGAAACGGCAATGGCTTAGAGTCAGTGGAACGCACGCTACAGGGTGCCTAGCTTGGAGCTGTGCTTGAGGTAACCGATTTCTAACAGCTCGTTGTGTCACTGTTGTAACAGCTGCAGCTCGAATTTCTGCCGAAGATGAAGTACGATGCGGCACAGCCTTACACTGAATACGGCGGTCTTCCCTCTCAGCAGTGTTACGTGACCACCCGGAACCCGGTCTTCTTCAGGCAGTATCATACCTTGACCACTGCTCCCAACAATAATGCACAGTGGATACATTCCGGCCAAGTCTTTCTGCAATATCGCGGAAAGAAAATCCACCTTCTCGTAGTCCTGTTACTTGACCGCGTTCCAACTCGATAAGCTGTTGATAATGACTTCTTCGTCTTCTCAAAGGCATTCTTGACTAACATCAACTCAATACGTGACATTTGGAAGATAAATAACGCCCACAAACTTTATAGCACGCATTTAAAGCAAACCTGGCTTGCAAGCTCTGAGTGGCGCTACTAGCGCCACACTTATGCTCAAAGCGCGAAATTTGAATAAATGTCATCTTTCAGATGTATAAACACGCCTACCAAATTTCGTTTATCACAAGTCTTTCTTGGTGTTGGTATTTTTTTCCGTCAGTGTATATTGTTTAATTTTCTTTTAAATGTTTCGTTTCAGCCAGTATATTTGACGGGGTTCAACCTAGTTTAATATAACAGCAACATGGAATATGCAACTTGCGTACACTTTATTATTTCATATCCGTTGTTTATTTCTTTTAATTAAATGTTCTTCGTGTTGTTAAATATAAGACTATTTTGTGGTCAATTTACTGATTATATTATGAAATGCACACGTAATACTGATTTTTCAAAAACATGTATTTGTGTAATTTTTTTTGACATTATGAGTTATTTTTACATAATTAGAGATTTTATTTCCATTTTAATACACATTAATTTTCTTGAAAACATTTATATTTTAAAAATATAAAACAATGTAAAAATAATACTAGTATTTTGATTTTGCGTTTATGTTAACACCAGGAGGCGTTTTTAAGGGCTCAGTTTTTTATGCTTTTGCATTTTATCGAATATACCATGAACAAAATTTTTCAAAACACGATAATCTTTTTCACATAATACGAAAGAATTACACAGTTTACAAAATTTCATTTTGAAAATAGATTATTATAGGTTCGTTCTATAATAGCATTATAAATATCTAAATAGGTATTATTTCTTTTATCTTAATATCTTTTATGCAGGGTTGAGTATATTGCTTAATAATTCAAATTTCATCAGTAAAACTACTTTTGTTTTAAATTTCCTTTCTGCTGAAAATACTTCCCCAAAATGATAATCCATAATCCATAAAGCGAAAGGAAACTTTACAAAAAGTCATAAGTCTTTAAAACTATTAAGAATATGTTTTCCTTTGTTATGAATTATTTAAAGAAAGTCATTTGTATGAACTTTTGAGTTTAAGTGCATGACGTGAAAATTAAATAGTAAAAGAATATGATCACGAAGAACATAAATATGAATAAAGTGACTATTTTTTTGTGCGTCTTTTTTTTCTTCTAATATAAAAGCAGTTAACTCTGTAAAATTTTTTTAGAAACAGAAAATTATTTATCAACTTGCACCAAATAGATGTAATAAATGTTATCTTGACACAGTTTGGTTGTGATCCAGAAACATTTACCATTTTAAACAGTTAGATTTTTACTTGATCATTTGAGATTTTGTGAATGAAGAATTATGAAAATAAAAAAAGATATATTTTATCAGAATTATGTGTCGTTCATAATTTATGGTTTGAATTTATTCAATTTAATTTAATCTTAAAGAGCCTTATTTTATAGAAACTTAAAAGAAGTAGGTCTTTTTTTAATGAAGTATTATCTGTTTTTAAGACAAGATTATGATTAAACATTTTAATATATCACGAATTTTTTAAGATACATAGAGATGTGTAAAAAGATAAATTTATTCCTATTTTACATTTTATTTTTAAATACAATTTGTTTTGGAAAATTAAGATAAAATATAGGGTAAGATTCTGATATAAGCAGGTCTAATGTCTAGTCCATGTGCTAGTTGTCGAATCTTTACCTGTAACCGCGTTTTACAGGGTGTTCCAAAAATGACCGACGATTTTAAAATTCAATAACTTCCAAACGGTGACAGATATTTAAAAAAAATTCTTTCAGGAGGGTTACGTATGATGTCACGAGTTTTTTTACTGTGATTATTGATTTTAGTTCGAATTAAAAAAAATAGATGGCGCTGACAACGATTGGCGTTCGGTTGAGGCCGAAACTGACGTCATTCAGCATTGATGTGAAGGAAGGAGATTGAGGTTATGGAATGGGTCTTATTCGTCAGTGCAATCTTGCTTTTAGGCTCCGATTCTGACTTCATTCGATATGATTTCAATGGAATGCCTTTTTGCCATGGAAACAACAAAATTTTTGGTAGTGGAATGCAGCCTTCAGAACTGCATTGTTTCGTGTATTTCGATTTGGCCGTGGTCATAAAAAGGAAAAGGGGCCGTGGAAAAATAACCTTTATTTTTCAAATAAGATTTTTTCTCTAAAATTGAGCATTTATGGATGAAAAACAAAAATAAAGTTTCACATTTAAAATCCAAATTCATCGAATTTCAGTTTTTATTTTTATACGTTCTTTTAATGAAAAATTATTTTTTCATATGTTTGGATAATATTGTAATATATATTCTTTATATTCTATTATTCTGTAATTAAAATATTTTAAAATAGTCATGCATCGGGTTTTACATCCAATTTCAATGCCAGCCCCGCGGATAGAATATGTTGCTGAAATTGATTCACTATTTATGTCTCAAAAGAAAGAGAATCTTCTGGTTAAATCCAAATTCACCCATTTTTAGTTTATATTTTTATGCCTTATTTTGATGAAAAATTAATTTTCAGATGTTCGGGTAATATTGGAATACTTTAGTTTTAATTTATTATTATTTTATAATTTATTAAAAAGAGTTCTGTAATGAGACAAGTAACTTGATTTTTACAACAGAATTGGGGAGTGGTGGAATCATTAAATCATCAGAAAAATCATTAGATTTTTCTGCAGATCTGCGATTTTCTTCTTTTTTGACATTTTGTTATCATTAAAAAGAAATATATTTTAAGATTTTATTTTATTTTCTAATTTTACAGTGTGTCAAAACTCGCGAAAAAATCAGCAATTTCATAAATGTTCTCCGAGGTTCACACTTTCAATCTTTCTCCATTCACTGTACGAATGTCCGCATCTGAGTTAAATAAATTTTATTATAATCTAAAAGTTAAAAGGAAATAAAAGTGCACCTTATTTCTCATACATTCCCACTTTTTTTACACTTTTCTTATAGTAAATACCCAGTTAAATTCACCATTGAATTCGTTGAACTTGGTTAGTTTTTACCCCAATAAGTTTTTAATTTTGTGTCTGTAAAAAAAGAAAAGAGTGCGTGTCTTATTAGCAATGAGGCGTTATTTGGAAAAACTAGGGGAAGTCCCCCTCCCCTCTCATTAAGAAATTTCGATTACAGCGACCATAACATGTCAGACCAAAATAAAAATAAAAAATCTTTTTTTTTTTAAATATTTTTTAAAGAATGAGTTTATAAAATGTATTAAAATATGCCACTAATTTTTAAAATGGAAAAAAAAAAGAGCGTCTTGGGGCATTCAAAGATTTTTGATTTGTAAAATATTACCTTCTTTCAAAGGTATTTGAAAAATTAAAAGCTAAGTATACTAAATAATACAGGAGGGGGGGGGATGCAAAAAGACAGTAAATTGTTACTAAAAATTCAAAAATAGGCTTCCATATTCTAAATGGTAAAATTTGTGAAATCGCGATTTAGTGCTAAATCTTGATATTAGGTGGATGATAAATCAATTTAAGAAATTTCTATAACGCCAGCCCTACTGGTTACCTAAGTAGAATGCAGAAAACCGTACATTTCGATCGCCATCCGTTTTTCTTTAATTAAATTTTCCAATCGTCGGTCATTTTTGGGACACCAAGTATACTATAAGAAATTTTAGATCTTTTAAGGAAGTTCGTCAGTAGACTTTTAAGAATGTTGAAAAATGGTCGTGAAAATGGTTAATAGTATATTGTTGTTCAAAATAACTACGTCAAAACAAACAACAGAAGTTGCCTTGTTTAACCAATTCAGAACGTTGTATTCCCCTATCAAAGAATTTGTTGTTTCCATGGCAACATGGCATTCCATTGAAATCATATCGAATGAGTTCAGATTCGGGGTCTAAGAGCAAGATTGCACTGGCGAATGTAAGTAAGTAAGTAATCACCCACCCTGGGAACCCGCTTTTGGCTTATGGTTAGGTGTAACCCCCGAGCCCAGGGCAGGGAAACGTTTTACTACTTGCGGAACACCTTGAATGATTTTTTTTAAATTTAATTTAATTTATTTTAATTTTTTTTTTTTTTTTACACTTTAGAAGAAATAGCAATGACAATTATTGATAATATATAACATATTATGAATATATGACAATTATTGTCAGTGAGCGCAATAAATATTTACAGATGACCCCTATAATTACATTTGAGAGAAATATTCATTATTATAACATGTAAATATGCATAGTTTTTAGAATTTGATATTAAACTTTTTTTTTATCACAATTACCTACATATTTACAACACTTTTATGCTATTTTCAGGATTCACAATACTAACATCAATTTAAACCATATTCAAATGTGTAACTGGGGGCAAAGATTAAGCTAAGAAATATAATATAAATGAAAAGATTTAGAAGATATAATTATTGAGAGAAATTTGCTAAATATGAAATGCCCAGCCTGCCAAAACGTGCTAATATATTTACGTAAGAATTATTCAAGTATTAAAATCAGATTAACAAAATATTAAAATGAGTAAAATAATTATGTAGGCTATTTATGATAAAAGGTGTTAAATATCGCTATTTACAATCGAGGATATATTGAGAACCCACAACATAATTTTTAAAGTTTTTAATTTTATGTAATATTTCGTGTAAAAGTTCATGTATTTTATAAGTAATATTGTGTAAGTCCCATCATCACCAACCACCACCGCCAAAGCCACTATTATTTAAACTGGAACTTTTATTCCTGTACTTTATATGATTAATGAAGGTAAGACATAGCGGTGAGTTAGCTGTATGCTTTTGATAGTTTGATGAATATAAACAATTTGCACAGTTCCTTAATTCCAATTTGTCTGTATTTATGCATTTTGAAATATTATGTCCTATCGCACAGAATGCACATATAGAGTTTCTTCTACAGCGGCTCTCAGGGTGTCCATACAACTGACAATTAGCACATCTGACAACCGGCCTTAAAGATGTATCCCACAGTTACGTAATCCACCATTTAAATATCCCATACGCAGAAGAATTACTGAGGTCGTGTCATCTACCTCAAGGACCAGCTGATAATATTATGATGTGGTTTTTTGTATAACTTTTTGTATCTTGATGTAAGGATTATTCTTCATTTTTGGATGTAACTTTATTAAATTAGTGAAGTATTCACTTTTTGTGTCCTTTGGGATTCCTGTTATGATAATTCTTTTGGTATTATGTTGTCTGTATTGAATTTCTGCTTTGTTTTTTATTTCGTCTATTTTTTCTATTTATTGTTGTAATTCCAGTAGTTGCTTTTCTGATTATGTTTTTATGATGATTACTTTTCTATTTCTGGATGTTATGCTAAAAAATATTGGTAGTTGTTCTTGTTCTAGCAATTTTATACTTATTAGTTCTTGTAATTCTGATATCTTAACTCCCTCCAGACACTTTATGAGAATTGCTGCATCTATGTAGTTATTTTGTTCCCATGTATCGTTTTCTATTAATGTTTCTTCTCTACAGCTATTTGTCATTTTTATCATTGTATCTTCTAACACTTTCTCCAACTTATGAAGTTGTTCTTCGATTTTAATAAATTCCATTTCTTTTATTGTTCTTATACTCAGCTGCTCCTCCAGGGGGCTATGTTCTCGTTTTTCGTTCTCTACTTCCCTCTGATCCGATTCTACCTTTTCTTTATCTCTCTGCAGATGTGTATCATTACTGTTAATTTCTTTAGTTTTTTCTTCGTCTTTGTTTTTAGTTGTTTGGGTACTTCTATTTGTGTTTTTAAATTTGATTGTTGTTGTTCTTTTATTTTGAAATTGTTTTCTATTATTCTTGATTTTTTGTTCATTTTGAAGTTCTTTGTGCAAGTTGTCGATTTTTGTAGTTTTGTTTGCTATTTCATTTTGTTTTTCTCTTATTAAATGTCTCTCTTGTTAAATTTATCTGTTAGTTGTATATTGTTCTCTTTTTGTTCTTCATAACTTTTTTGTAGTTCATACATTTGCTTTTCAATTTTGTTAATCTGCCAAATTTTTTCTTCTAATTCTTGTTGTTCTGTCATTTTTTTTTAAAAGTTTTTCTTCTTTTTCATCTAGTAGGTCTTTATATCTTTGTATTTCATTTTGCTTGTCCCATATTACTTTTTCTAATACTATTTTCTCGTTATTTGCAAAATTTATTTTATCTTCCAGTATAATTATCTGATTTAGTTTGTCTTCCTTCCATTTTAGCTTTACTGTACACATCTGCTCATTCACCTTCTCTTCATTGTCAATTTCTTTCTCATTATCTTCAATATCACCTTCCTCACCTTCTTCTGAAGATTTATCACCTTTATTCTCTAGGTCGGATACTTCTCATTTACTTATGTCCTCGCATCCAGTGTCCTCGTCACTCGAGGGAAGTTGTTTGTCGTTGTCATTACTAGATTCTTCTTCTGTCTCTTCGTCAGATTCATCAGAACTATTTTTCGAATATTGCTGGAAGTCTGTGTCAAATTCATCTTCACTGAGACTGGCAATCTGATCAAGATATTTGGATTTGTCTGTTTCAATGATTTTTTTCATTTACTTCGTGGTATGTTCTTATCAAAATTAGATGATCGTATAATGCAATGTTTGAATTCTCTCTTGTATCTATATATTCATATTTATCATGTATTCTAGCTGCACGATATTCTGTGATATTATTATGTAGTTTATGCACCTCTTCTTCCTGTGCTTTGTAGTATGGACTTTCATTATGTTTTCTTGTTTCCATTGCAATTCCGTGCTCTAATTGTAGCAGAAAAAAGTTTACTGTTTTGTGCCATTTGTTATTTTTGTTTTCATAATTGTATAGTCTTTTCAGAATCATATGAATTGGTATATTGTAGTTATGCATCTGTAATTCGTTATATGGACTTTTTCCATAATCATCATTTTCCACCGCCTTGATGTGCGCCAATTGTCTCAGTAATTCCTCCCTGTATACTTCATACTTTATTTTGTTAACCTTTTTGTAAATTTTTATAAGTTCTTTCGTACCTTCATACGTAAAGAAAGCACCTATATTCTCTCTTTTTTCTCGATTACTTATTGAGTTTGCTAAGGCCATGTCAACCTATGCAACCGGTGATGGGGAAGGCATATCCATTATGGTGGCTGTAGATCTATAGTAATGTCCCAGTTATTTCATTTCAGTTGCAATACTTAAGAGAGATAGCTTTTCTTGAATGTATTAGATTGATTAAGAATCTTACAAATTGATTAATAATTGAAGTTTAGTACAACTTGAAAAAGCACACTATCCTTTATAGAGAAGCTTTGCCCCTGTATTTTAACGATTATGAAAATATTTATAGTTAGAGATTATATTAAAGATATGGTAATATTTTATAAGATGACTGGATTGGAGACTCACTAGGCCCCTGTCATACATCTTTGAAGGAAAGGTTTATAGAAAGTAAAAAGCAAAAACCGGTAGTCGTAACTACCGAAAATGACTAAGAGAAAAATAGTGCCTAATAGAGGGAGAATTTTGAATAATAAATAAAATAAAATGAAATAAAATTATTGATAGCAAAATAAAATTACCAAAATATGAAAGGGGGAAATGTATGTGTTATTGCCTCCTCTGCCCAAAAGATCATACACTATAATACCTTATTTGATATGTTATTTCTCATTTCCATTATTATCAATATTCCTTTTCTGACAATGCACTTCTTACATACAATTATTCAATACATTATAAGATACTTTGTGAAATATTATGAAGTATAACATGATGAAATGTAATATGATATGTAATATAATAAGTAAGATATATACAAATATGTGTGGTTTATAGAAAATAGATTGTTAGTGAGTCAACAGGCAGCCCTACTGCCACATAGCTTGTCCGGACCTCCCATAGTAAATTTAAAATAAAACTAAGCAAAAGATAATCAAATATGGGTTAGCTGGGTGGACCATAGAGTTATTAGAAACCACTGCTCAAAAAGAGCAATCAGTGTCCACCCAACCACTCCAGAACAGAAAATACCAATTTTAAAATTAAATTTAAAAATACTTAATGATATGACATTTTAAAACAAGTTATGCACTAAGAAGATTGAAGTTTTGGCTAACTGATTATATAAATAGTTAAGAGATTTAGATAAAATTAATAGTTGAAAAAATGGTTTATAAAAGTAAACACCGTAATGATAACCTATGGGAAATCCGAACGTTCCAAAAAATTTTTAAGCACCATTTAAGAATTTTTTAAATATATCTAGAGTGTCCCAGGAAAACACGGGGGGAGGCGGAGAAAAGCTTAAGGTTTATATTATTCAAATCTGAGATTATATTTACAAAATAGTTAAGAAAAGTTGAAAAACAAGCTAAGTTAAAAATGGTAAACAAACGCGAGATCCCGATGTTTTCCCATGGACAAGGGTTACTTCAGCAATACAAAAGAACAGAATATAACACTTTTTAAAATATTCATTTAACACAGCAAAACACTATAATATTTTAGATAATTGGTACCAAATTAAAGCTTATACTTTGAACTAAGTGAATCATGCAATATATTTTCGTTTTGAACACTTTAATGTAGTTTAAAAAGTAATGGAATACCATTGTTTATCCCATGTTAAGTCTATGGGAAAAAATTACCAAAACAACACTTTTAAATCAATGTTTAAAGTAGGGGGGCAACCTTTTTAAGAGAAGGGCCACTTACAAAAATGTCTGGGTTGTCGAGGGCTACACCAGTAACACAGAGAGGATTCTATTACGGGGGGGGGTGATCTATGGCCTATAATCAGATAAAGGCTAGTGCCAAAAAAATGTGAACTTTATGAACGAAGGGGGGGGGGGGAGGAGCCTATCAACGAAATTTGAGATTTTTCCCCGCCTGATCGACAAAATTCGCAATTTTTCCACACCCGATCGAAGAAATTTGCTATTTTCCACACCCGATAAAAAAAATTTGCGACTTTTTCGCTCATGATCGTCACAATTTGCAATTTTTTCGCGCCTGACCGACGAAATTCGCAATTTTTTCGTTCTCAACCAACGAAATTGGCGATTTTTCGGAGCTCGATTGACAAAACTTACAAATTTTCCCTGCCAGATCAACGAAATTCCCAATTTTTCCGAGCCTCAAAGACGAAATTTGCAATTTTTCTGCCCCCGATCAATGAAATTCGCGATTTTTTCTCATGATAAACAGAGAAAACACGTGATTGTCTCGAAGCGGATCAACAAAATTTGAGATTTTCCCGCTCCTAATTGACAAAATTCGCATTTTTCCTCGCCCAATCGACGAAATTCGCGAATTTTAACTAACTGTCGAGAATATGTGATTTTTTCCTTTGCAAATTGACGAAATTCGAGATTTTTTCTCGCGACTGACGAAACTCACGATTTTCTCGCAACCGATCAACAAAATTTGGAATTCTTCTGCGCATCTTCAACAAAATTGACGATTTTTCCGTGTCCGATCAACGAAATTTGGATTTTTTTTCGCGCCTGATTGACAAAGTTCATGATTTTTCCGTGCCCGACCAACGAAATTCACGATTTTTTCGAGTCCGATCGCCAAAACTCGCGATTTTTCCTTGTCCGATCAACGAAATTTGCGATTTTTCTAAGCCTGATCGACAAAACTCGCGATTTCCCCGAACCTGATCGACAAAACTCGCGATTTTTCCCGTGTCCGATCAGCGAAATTTGCGACTTTTTCCGCGCCTTATCGACAAAATTCACGAATTTACAGTATTCAATCAACGAAATTTGTGATTTTTTTCCTCGCCCGATCGAAAAAATTCACGATTCTTAACTGACTGACGAAATGTTCAAATTTTCCCGCCAAAAATTGATGAAATTCACGATTTTTTTCCTGCGACCATATGGACAAAAATTGCAATTTTTTCCAGTTATAAATTGACGACGTTCGCGGGCCACACGTTAACCCCTCGCGGGCCACTTTTGGCTCGAGGGCCACAGGTTGTGCATCCCTAGTTTAAAGGATTACAATTTGTTGATAACTTAGAAAAAATGGTACTAAAAGAATCTACAAACTTTAATTTACATAATTTAAGCCATAGTTTTTAGTTTTCGGTAAGTTTTATTAGTAAATTAAGCATTTGAAAAACGTTAAAATTTGAAAATGGCTCTACAAGTTTAAAAGTAAATAAGCAGAAAAGGGTTAATTGTTTTATGAAAGAAGTATCGCCGAGATACAAAATAGGTATTAAATTAAAGTTTAGGAACTATGTAAGGTAAAACGTGCAGTATATTTTCATTTTGAGTAATTTAACACAGTTTAATAAGTAATAGAATACCATTGTTTATCCCATGTTAAGTCTATGGGAGAAAAATCATCAAACAACACTTTTCAAAATAGTTATTAAAGGGTTAAAAATAGTTGAAAACTTAATAAAAATGGTACCAAAATGATCTACATACTTTAAAATACCTGAAATGAGCCATTGTTTGTAGTTATCAGTAAGTTATATACATAATTATACATACTATATATCAATTTGTTAAGCATACAAAGAGAAAAAGAAAGATTTATAACACAAGGCTCTAGCTTACCCCATTCCTGAAAAATTTACAAAGACATCGGGAGCAAATTTGTCACGACACTACACTGCACGAGGCGACGCAACGCACTGGCAAATGAGACCCGCTCCATAAGCTTAATCTCTTTCGTTCGCATCAATTCTGAATGACATCAGTTTCGGCTTCGACTGAGAGCCAATCGCTCTCAGCGCCATCTATTGTTTGAACTATTGTCGAACTAAAATCAAAAATCGCAGTCAAAAAAAAAACCACCTGACATCATACATAACCCTCCTGGAAAGAATTTTTTAAAAATCTGTCACCGTTTGGAACTTATTGAATTTTAAAACCGTCGGTTATTTTTGGGACACCCGGTACAATTTATTAAACTAGTACATTTTAATTAGTATGATTATATTAGTAATAAAAAGAAATGTGCCCAGTTAAACTGATGGCATTGAGCTCACAGGCTATTCACACTAACTGCATATTATACTCTTATTTCATAGAATAATGACCCTCCAAAAATAAATGAAGGGGGATTAGACCCCGTATCCCCCCTTTATACTTAACCAATTAACCTCCAAATCTAATCAGGGAAGCTCCTTAACATAATAAACCGGTATACCAAATTTGAAGCAAATCAGATAATTCAGCATGAAAAAACCATATCGCTAAATTAAAGGGGGAGTCTAACCCCTTTTCCCCCTTTATACTTAACTAATGAGCCTCCAAATCTAATAGGGAAACTTCCTTATCAGAATGAACATAAAAAATGAAAGTAAATTGGATATTTCTGCATGAAAATCCATTTATCTAAATTAAGGGAGGGGACTTGCCCCCCTTTCCCCCTTTTATACTTAACAAATGAACCTCCAAATCTAATGAAGGAAGCGCCATAACAGTTGGTTGGTTGTGTCTATGACGGCCAATTATGAACACGAGGGATATGGGCCCTAAAGGGGGGGAGTGCCCTTCGTGGGGGTCTTTCTAAGGGAACCTAATCCGTATTAACGCTTGGAAATCCAAGGTTCGAAGAAAACCACGAAAACTCCGAACGATTAGGCCGACGCGCGCGATTGGGTTCGAACCCAGCACCTCCCGTCTGCCAGCTTCGGCGCCATAACGGAATAAGCCGGTATCAAATTTGAAGCAAATCGAATAATTCTGCATGAAAACCCAATTTAACTAAATTAAGGGGAAACTATCCCGCCCCCCCGTTTATACTTAACCAATAGACCTACAAATCTAATCAAGGCAGCTTCTTAACATAATAAACCGGTATAGTAAATTTGGAGCAAATCGAATAACTCTACATGAAAAACCCATTTATCTAAATTAAGAGGGGGGGGATCTAGCCCCCCCTTCCCCTCTTTGTACTTAACTAATGAACCTCCAAATCTAATCAAGGCAGCTTCTTAACATAAGCCGGTACACCAAATCTGGAGCAAATCGAATAATTCTGCATGAAAAACCCATTTATTAAAATTAAGTGGGGGGTCTAGCCTCCCTTTCCCCCTTTATATTTAACCAATGAACTCCCAAAACTAATCAGGGAAGCTCATAATAAACTGGTATACCAAATTTGGAGCAAATCGAATAATTATGCATGAAAAACCCATTTATTTAAATTAAGGGGGGTTAGCACCCTTTTCCCCTTTATATTTAACCAATGAACTCCCAAAACTAATCAGGGAAGCTCATAATAAACTGGTATACCAAATTTGGAGCAAATCGAATAATTCTGCATGAAAAACCCATTTGTTTAAATTAAGGGGGGTTAGCACCCTTTCCCCCTATATACTTAACTAATGAACCTCCAAATTTAATCAGGGAAGCTCCTTAACATAATAAAATGGTATACCAAATTTGGAGCAAATCGATTAATTCTGCATGAAAAACCCATTTATCTAAATTAAGGGGGAGGGGATTAGTCCCCCGGACCCCCTATATACTTAACTAATGAACCTTCAAATTTAATCAGGGAACCTGCTTAACATAATAAACTGGTATACCAAATTTGGAGCAAATCGAATAATTCTACATGAAAAATCCATTTATTTAACTTAAGGGGGGGTTAGCGGGGGTCGTCGCGAAACAACTTTCTTCTCTACGGGCCTGCTTCAAGAATAAGATAAGTCACGCAAGAGATCTGAGTTAGCAAAGGAACCAAGTCGAATAGTTGTATGTATGCATCAGAAACAGTGCTATAATTTTCCGTTTTGTAATATTTCGTTATGGCTGTTTGAATTAAACATTCAATAATTAAACATCGACGGGTCACTAAAGAGGTACTTTCTTTCTTTTTTCTTTTTTTGCTTCTTTTTGCCCTTTGATTTAAAGTATATTCGAAAACATTTGATTCGCGGTTTTTATCTATGATTTTAACTTGAAATATACATTTATGACAAAGTTCCCTTTAAAAATTTCTTACATTAAAATGCCTTAATTTAAAATTATAAATATCAGGATTGATATTCCATAAACTCATAAATAAAAATGTTATATTTTTTTATTAATTAAAACAAAAATTTATCAATAAAAAATTTAATTTTCATAATGTATGCATAACTTAAAATACACATTCCGTTGGTAGGTGTTAAAACTAAAATAGCATTTTTCACTAACAGTAAGCACATACTTACAGTAATTTAAAAAATATATGGTATTTAATATTGCATAAAAAAATAATCTCACTTAAACAGACAAGTATTAAGGAAGTTGAAATATCTGGAAACTTATCAACGACTGTTACATGTTTGTTAATACATGTGATTTTATTTTATTAGCAGTGAGTTTTCTGTTGTCATTCTTGACTTTTGCATAGTTATTTATTTTATTAATATATTTGCAATTCCTGACAAACACATAACTTAAGGGGACAGTTCACCTGAAAATTAACCCAAAAAATCGATTTTTTATATTTAAAAAAAAAATTAAATGGAAGCTTTTTAATTATGAATATTGTAACACCTCATTTTTACCCATACGGCGATTATAACGCCAGATATTGTAAATTTCATTAATACACCCAGCGCAATTACCCAGAAACAACCAGCTTTAAATGTTTTTTTTTTATTTTCTTTTTTGGCTATGTTCCTGTTTCTCCACTTTCATGTTTTAAAAATGCTAAGAAATTTTTTTCGTATTTCAGATATAGTTTTAAACTTTTTTGTACATGTTCTTTATTATATATGTGAAAAATATGAGCATGGAATTGTTCTTCATGGTTTTATTTTATTTATTTTTTTAATAAAAGTATATGAAGATGTATTAAATTTCACTCTTTTACGCTATGTATATCAGTGAAAAAATTATATTAAATGTAACATTTGGTTTATCTAAAACTCCATGCTCAGTCTTGCGTAATACACATTTGAAAATCTTTTTAAAAAAATGGACAAAAATATTAATATTTAAAAAAGTAGAATTTAAAAAAATTCAAAATATTTTAAACTATTTTAATTTTTTAACTAAATATGCAGTTAAAAAACATTTTTTTAAATGTACTTTTAGTTGAACATTGAAATGCAGTGACTTATTGCACCATTTGAATCATTTATTTAAATTTAAAAAAAAATGTTGAAAAGGTAAACTGCTTCCTTAAATATATAGCAACGTTAGCTTCCACACTTGCATTTACTTATGAAATCCAGACCTAAATTTTCAGTCTTTTCAATAGTGAGTTGTACAATAAGATTTTGGTCTCTTGGAATTTTAGGAAAGTACTTTTGTAAATATACTATTGTAAAAGTGTTTTTAAAAAATAATTATAATTAGTTTTTAAAAATTTGAAAACCATTTACAATTAGAAATAATAACATTTCCTGGAGCCATTTTATTTTACCACTATCTGCCTACATTATGTGCTTATACCCTTTATTCGGGCAATCTCATTCTAAAATTAAAATTTTCATTGATAAATAGAATTTTTTGTTTTAATTGTTTAAAAAAATTAATATCTTTATTTTTGATTTTATATAATATCAATCCTGAAATTTATACTTTTAAATTAAGACGTATTTATTTTTAAAAAGAAATTTATTTATTATCTGCTAAAATTGTGTTATTTTAATACATGATATCTCCTTGAAATGTATGTTTCAAGTTAAACTCTCCGAAAAATACCATGAATCCCAGTTCTTTATCTATTTTTGTATTTTTATTTTTTCATGATAAAGTTGATAATTTTAAAGTATGATTTTTTCTGCCATAAATGTATATTTCAAGTTAAAATCTCCGATAAAAACGGCGAATCAAATGTATTTGAATATATTTTAAAACAAAGGAGAAAAAAAAAGCACCTGTTTAATGACCCTTCTCTGTTTAATTATTGAATGTATAAATCAAATAGATCTAAAACAAGCCACAAATTGCTCAATAAAATATTCTAAAACGGAAATTTCTAGCACTTTTTTTGATACAAATATACAACTATCCGACCTATTTCGTTTGCTACTCAGATCTCTTGCGCCGCCATCTTGCTGTACATTTTCGTCTTGAAGCAGGCCCGTAAGAGAAGGAAGTTGCTTCGCAACGGCCCCGGGTTAGCCCCCCTTTCCCCCTATATACTTAACTAATGAACCTCCAAATTTAATAAGGGAAGCTCCTTAACATAATAAACTGGTATACCAAATTTGGAGCAAATCGATTAATTCTGCATGAAAAACCCATTTATCGAAATTAAGGGGGGAGACTAGCCCCCTTTTCCCCCTTTATATTTAACCAATGAACCCCCAAAACTAATCAGGGAAGCGCCTTATCAGAATGCACCTAGAAAAAAAAATTGAAGCAAATCGGATGTTTCTACCAAGAGTTATCGCGTTACATACATACGTACATACATACATGGCTAATTCCATGAAAACTTGTCATGTCTGTCACAGACTACGATTTTTGGCTACCAGTATTTCAGAACAGAAAAATGTGACTTGTTTTACCGGAGGTATCTCATCAATTGACTAACGCAAGCAAACATTTCGAAAATAACGGTGGCCAACAAGCATAGTGATTTTTAGCTGTGTGACAGACATGACAGGTTTTCATGGAATTAGCCACATACATACATACAGAACCGGCGGGTACATTAGCTCTCAGGCTTTGATTGCCTGTGAGCTAATAAAAAGGGTTTTAATACTGATGGATATGATATCATGAAGCTATAGCGCCCAGAATCTTCAATATGGCTACTGAAAAAAAGAAGAAAATTGTGAAACACAATAAACTACATATAACAATGAAAGTGTAAAAATAACAGCAATGTACTGCAACAGAAAAGGTCTCATAGCATAATGCTATTTTTCGACCTACCTCTACTCTTTCAGTAATTGAAAGTATTTTAATCTGTAACAGAGTTTGTTTTGAAACACATGACACTTTTTGCACATTTTATTGGGCTATTTATAAAGTATTGTAAATAATTAATTGCATATGATGTTTCTCAATATGGCCACTGCTTAAGTAATCTGATTGCGCAAAAGGAAAATGTCTTTCTACGATCGAAATATTTCCAGAGAGGCATTATTAAACTATTCAAGGCATTATTAAACTGACAACTTCTAACTAATACAAGATCTATCCAGTCAGGGGATTTTTTTACTATGTTAAAGAAGAAAATGAGGTGAGACTTGTTATAGAATATGCAACAGTATATAACAAACCACTTATAGCACCAGAAGATCTACTAAAATTGCAGAGTTGTTTCGGTAATATTAATCTCATTGCCATCAGTGCAAATATAATTCCTTGTCAATTTAATTCGCCATGCGGAGAATGTTATCAAAATCATGAACAAAGGATCATACATTGATGATACTTTTATCTTAATTGGCGCCTCTGTTCATAATATTAATAATATCCTCTTAATAATGAACTCAATCGACAACACTATTGAATTTACTTATGAAATGGAAACAACGGTTCGCTCTTTTTCCTCGATACACTTTCAGCTTCAATGAAAAATGTCTTTTTACTTCTGTCTATCCCAAAAGATTTAATGTCTATCACTTCATGCTTATTCGTGTCATATTGACATCATGAATATGTCATCATCATGTCTTATTCTTATTGTAAAAACAGCCAACCTCAGAACTTTTATAAACCATACACTACAGGATTGTTCAGATTATTATTCACTTAAATCTGAAAATCAATATCTTAAAGCGTTTGTTATTGATAGAAATTATCAAACTCCCATCATTGATACCGCTCTATATAAAACACAACTGCACCGTTCCCATGCTCAAGTCAATCTTCTCTTTCTAATATTAAAACCGTTATACCTGGTTTTCCCTTGCAAAGTCTTACCATAGCTAAAATTATTGAACAGCATGATTTCAAACTAATTTTCATTTCCGTCAATACACACTCTCTCTCTCGATATGGAAAGATGTTATAGTCGTTTTTGATTTTTAGGGTATTTTCAGGGTATCTTTTGTTTTATGAGGTACGTTGTAATTTAGTTTTTATAGCGTTACTTGTCAATGAGGCCTTTTAGGTTTATAAACTAAACGTAGTTTAAAATTCCAAATAAAAGAACACTTATCTTATATTTGTAAGCAAAAAACGACAAATCTTATATTGCACGACATTATTTTTGGACATGAAGCATACTTTTAATTTTGATTCTGTTAAAATAATCTGTAAAGCTACTTCCACAGTTCATTTTGAATTTCTAGATGCTTTTCATATTCACAAAAAATTATAAAATGGTTGCTGATAGTGATTTAGCTTTTCCAGCTTTTTTTAAAGATTGTTAGAAGACTTAATAGATAAGATAAATTCCCTCTCTTTTTTAATTCTCACCAGCTATTTTCGTACCGACTATAAACAATTAACAGAAAAATTACTGATGCAACATTACAAAAAAGTCCTTCCGGCCAGTGCCGGGAGGAAGAGGTAGCTTTCAAATACCTTATTTTAAAAAAGCCAACTTATATTATTCAAACACACGAAGCTCAATTTAGTGGAAACCGAATATAGGAGATTCAATACTAATTTCTATCAATACTAAATCATTATGAATGAAAATTTCACGAAATTAGTCAGCTTTATCCAAACTGCTTTTATTTAAAGTAACTTATATTTGGCTGAGATGTTGATGTATACTATCCACATGCTTTCTCACATGGAAATAGGCGAATACGTGTGTTATCGCGTGACAAATACAAGATCGTTTCAAAATGTTAGCCATACTAGAAATTCAAAGTGCTATAATTCAACCATTTTTTAAGATATAAACAAAAGAACAAATTTTCAGAAACAAAATCTGCTCCGGAATCTTTGTATCAAGGCCAAACACATAAAAAAATCTTTTTCATTTTGCAATTTTTTAATACCTCATTTAGGTAGCTTTCTTTACAAAAAGCTACCTATTGCAGCCGTTCGGAGGAAAGCGATTTAAAAAAATTTTAGTATATTTTCATCGATCATGACCCCCAGACCCCGAAAGCACCCTCCGTTCAAAATTGATATATATATATATATATATATATCAATATATATATATATATATATATATATATATATATATATAATATATATCTGACCTATGTCACACTGTAACTCTCGTATTTATGAACCGATTTGGATGTAATTCGGTGTGTACATAGTAAATACCAATGTCTCGACCGAGTTCGTTGGCCAGCTTCATCCGCCATTTTGTTTCAAAATGGCGGCCATTTAAATTTTTTTTAAAAATTTAAAATTTGAAATGTGGTACCAAAAAATTGAAAACGGAAAAATATTTTTTTTTATGTATTTGACCTTTATACAAAGAATCCGTAGCAGTTTTTGTTTCGTCTATATCTTACAAAATGGCTGAGTTATAGCATTTTGAATTTCTAGCGAAGCTGACATTTTGAAACGTCCTGAATTTTGTCACGCGATAAAAGGCGTATTTATGAACCGATTTGGATGTAACTTCGTTTATACATAGCACAGACCAATGTCTCGAACGAGTGCTTTGGCCAGCTCCATCCGCCATCTTGTTTAAAAATGGCGGCCATTTAAAATTTTAAGAAAAATTTAAATTTGAAATGTGGTACCAAAAAATTGAAAATTGAAAAAATATTTTTTTCTTATGTGTTTGACCTTGATAAAAAGATTCGGGAGCAGTTTTTGTTTCGTCTATATCTTAAAAAATGGCTGAGTTATAGAATTTTGAATTTCTAGCGTGGCTGACATTTTGAAACGTCCTGATATTTGCCACGTGATAACAGACGTATTTATGAACCGATTTGGATGTACCTTGGTGTGTACATAGTACATACAAATAACTCAACCGAGTTCGTTGGCCAGCTTCATTCGCCATCTTGTTTCAAAATGGCGGACATTTAAAAAAATTTAAATTTAAAATGAGATACCAAAAAATTGGAAAATGAAAAAGAATTTTTTGTATGTGTTTGACCTTAATACAAAGATTCCGGAACAGGTTTTGTTTCGTCTACATCTAAAAAAATTGCTGAGTTATAACATTTTGAATTTCTATTGTGGCTGACATTTTAAAACGACCTGCTTTTTGTTACGCGATGACAGGCGTATTTATGAACCGATATGAATGTAATTTGGTCTGTACATAGTACATACCAATGTCTCGACCGAGTTCGTTGGCCAGCTTCATTCGCCATCTTGTATCAAAAGGTTTGCCATTTTTAAAAAAAAATGTAATTTAAAATTTAAAATGAGGTATTAAAAAACTGGAAAATGAAAAAGATTTTTTTTATGTGTTTGGCCATGATACAAAGATTCTGGAGCAGTTTTTGTTTCTGAAAATTTGTTCTTTTGTTTATATCTTAAAAAGTGGTTGAATTATAGCACTTTGAATTTCTATCATGGCTAACACTTTGAAACGATCTTGTATTTGTCACGCTATACCACACGTATTCGCCTATTTCGATGGAAGAAGGCATGTGGATAGTATATATCAATATCTCGTCCAAGTTCGCTGGCCAGCTTCATCAGCCATCTTGTTTCAAAATGGCGGCCATTAAATTAAATAAATTATATTTAAAGTGAGGTGCAAAAAAATTAGAAATTGAAAAAGGTTTCTTTCTTAAGTATTTGACCTTGATATAAGGTTTCAGGAGCACTTTTTGTTTGTCTTTATCTTAAAAAATTGCTCAGATATAGCAGTTTCAATTTCTAAAGTGGGTGCATTTTGAAAAATCTGATTTTTTGCCTGCGATAGCACTCGTATATATAAATCGATTCCAATATGAGTGAGCATGTGCACAGCAATTACGAGGGTCTCGACCAAGTTCACTGGTTAGCCTCATCTACCATGTTGTCTTAAAATGGCAGGCACTTTAGGAAATCGCCGAATTTGGCAGCCAAATATAAGTGACTTTAAATAAAAGCAGCTTGGATAAAGCTGACTAATTTCGCGAAATTCTCATTCATAATGATTTAGCATTGATAAAAGTTAGTATTGAATCTCCTACATTCGGTTTCCACTTAACTGAGCTTCGTGTGTTTGAATAATATAAGTTGGCTTTTTTTAAATAAGGAATATGAAAGCTACCTCTTCCTCCCGGCACTGGCCGGAAGGACTTTTTAAATTTTAAATTTAATTTTTTTTTAATGGCAACCCTTTTGAAACAAGATGGCGAATAAAGCTGGCCAACGAACTCGGTTGAGACATTGGTATGTAGTATGTACAGACGAAGTAACATCCAAATCGGTTCATAAATACGCTTGTTATCGTGTGACAAAAATCAGGTCGTTTTAAAATGTCAGCCACAATAGAAATTCAAAACGCTATAACTCAGCCATTTTTTTAGATATAGGCAAAACAAAAACTGTTCCGGGATCTTTGTATTAAGGTCAAACACATACAAAAAAATATTTTTCATTTTCTAATATTTTGGTATCTCATTTTAAATTTTAAATTTTTTAAATTTTTTTAAATGGCCGCCATTTTGAAACAAGATGGCGGATGAAGCTGGCCAACGAACTCCGTCGAGATATTTGTATGTACTATGTACACACCAAAGTACATCCAAATCGGTTCATAAATACGCCTTTTATCACGTGACAAATATCAGGACGTTTCAAAATGTCAGCCACGCTAGAAATTCAAAATGCTATAACTCAGCCATTTTTTGAGATATAGACGAAACAAAAACTGCTCCCAAATCTTTGTATCAAGGTCAAATACATAAAGAAAAAATATTTTTTCAATTTTCAATTTTTTGGTACCACATTTCAAATTTAATTTTTTCTTAAAAATTTAAATGGCTGCCATTTTTAAACAAGATGGCGGATGAAGCTGGCCAACGAACTCGGTCGAGACATTGGTATGTACTATGTACAAACGAAGTTACATCCAAATCGGTTCATAAATACGCCTTTTATCGCGTGACAAAATTCAGGACGTTTCAAAATGTCAGCCACGCTAGAAATTCAAAATGCTATAACTCAGCCATTTTTTAAGATATAGACGAAACAAAAACTGCTCCGGAATCTTTGTATAAAGGTCAAATACATAAGAAAAAAATATTTTTCCATTTTCAATTCTTTGGTACCACATTTCAAATTTAAAATTTTTAAGAAACATTTAAATGTCCGCCATTTTGAAACAAAATGGCGGATGAAACTGGCCAACGAACTCGGTCGAGACATTGGTATGTACTATGTACATACCGAATTACATCCAAATCGGTTCATAAATTCGAGAGTTACAGTATGACAAAGGTCAGATATATATATATATATATATATGGATATATATATATATATATATATATATATATATATATATATATATATATATATATATATATATATATATATCAACTTTTGAACGAAGGGTGGTTTCGGGGTCTGGGGGTCATGATCGATGAAAATATACCAAATTTTTTTGAAATCGCTTTCCTCCGAACGGCTGCAATAGGTAGCTTTTTGTAATGAAAGCTACCTAAAACAACAACAATAATAATAATGATAAAAGGATGCGTGAAAAATATTGTTTAACCGTTTTTACAGCAGTTCTAACAGACATCATTGATGCGCTATATTTTGAATATGCTAGAAGGTTTAGCAATACTTGAAACAATATTTTCAACTGAAAGTAAAAAAAAAAAAAAAAAACGATCAAACGGAAGCATTTATTAAACTGTGGTTGACTAGATTAGTTTCATAAATAGATAAATTATTTTATTGAAATCTAACTTTTTATGATTATTAATTTAAACCGCATGGATTTAAAAGAAATACGATAAAGTAGTCAATAAACGTAAGTGGAAAATGATAAAATTAAAACATTCAAAAGGGATTTATTTAGAGCTAAGGGCTTGTTTTGATAGCAAAATATAAAATGCATTAGTGCATTCACTTAAATCCACATTTTCGATGATGAATCCTTTTTCGTGAATTACAGTTGAGCATCCTTCTAAATTGTTAGTTTAAATCAATGCTCTGCAAAATTTTGCATAAAGAAGATATAACCATAAATTTCTACAAAGTACTCCGCATTTTTTATTTCTATTTTCGATATTAAATCCGATATCAGAAATATAACATTCAGTAAAACATACACTACAAAAGCATATATATTCTAAATATGTTTTTCGCATTTTATCCTGGCAATATCTAGAAAAATGTGCGATCAAGGGATTCAAGGATGATCTATGAAAATGGCGAGGGTTATTCAGAAAGATATTGAACCCATTTAAAGATAAAGAATATAAAAAATAATAACTTTCTTTGGCTAATACTTTCTACATTCATAGCTCGCTAAGAAAATTTTGAGGAAAATAAAAGACACGAAAAAAGTTTGCTTGAAATATTTATAACCTGAGACGTGTAAAAAAGATGCACCGTCAGCATATTATACTCGGTGAAAAATGAAATTGGTGTTTTTCATGGCCCTAAACATGTAGCTTTTTTTTTTTTTTGGCACAAATAAAACACTTACGATCCAATGTAAAATTTACGTTGTGTTTTTTCTTAGCATAAAAATTTATAAAGTAACATCAAATACACTTTTAAATGTGTAAAAATATTTTTATGACACGATTACTTAACAAATGTAAAGGTTTAAAGAAGATAAGAAAATTGATAAGAATTCCATGAAAATAATATTAGAAATATATTATTCAATCCTTTATAAATTAAAAAAAATAATAACTATTAATGGTGGATAGGAAGGAAAATTAAAAACTGAATTTTTCCTAATATATTCATAGTTAGGATTATTAACAGATTTAAATAATGGTGATCAGTTCAATCTCAAAATGTAGACTCTTTTCGTGTGTTTTTTATTTTAAAAAATTGCACATGTCAATATAGACACAAAATTGGTAAAAAATAAAATAAAACGTTTTCTTTTTTCTTAAATTTAAGGTCAAAAATTGTTTGAATCTTCATTTTTAACGTTTTTTTAGTAGTTGTAGCTTATTTTTTTTTAATGTCATTGCCTCCAAAACCATTGATATTTTCCGTGTTGTAGAATTAGGATTAGATCCATATAATCTTCATAGATTTTCCAATGGCTTTTAGAATTTGCTCTTCATATTGATTATGGAATGATGCACGCTCGCGTTGTTATTTCATTTTTAACCAAATTCTAAGAACAAAGGTTATACAATTAATTTTTATGTTATTTTTATGGCATGTCCACGCATAACTTTTGAACAGATGCTTCTCTTTCGATACTTCTTTTTTGCTCGAAAGGGCTCGTTCTGCTTATCGTCCCGATTCAATGACATTGGGATATAAAAATAGTATGTATGTCTTTCTGTCTGTTTCCTTATCTTTTTTGTGCTTTATATAGGCTTACTTTAGTAAAAATTGGAAAATCATCACGTATATTGAATGTGCTGTTAAGGTATACAGTTGGTCAAGAACAAAATTACAATCCCATATGTTTTATTGGCAAACAGACGCAAGGAAAGTCTAAAACTCAGCTGAAAAATGTCTTCTTTAAATGTATGTTAAATAAAATTTGCTTGGAAGCCTGCCTTCATTCATATATTGTATGAAACGTTGAAATTTTCAATGTGAACACCTACTTTCAACATAATATTTGGATTTTTTGATAAATTTTATCTTTCGATGCCAAACGGGAATTTATTTGGTGAAGTAGCTACTTTAAGAAATATACAGATGTAAAGATTAGTATCCTTAGGTAGGTCTCGCACAAGCGGAAAATGAAGTGCGACATAGGAGAAAAAACTGGTCGAAAGAAATGAGAAAGCCGTTTCAAACCTATTTTAAACCTGTTTTTTGCCCGAAATCGTGCAGCATGTTGCATGGGTCACTTTAGTGTGCGACCTGCTTTAACATTAAATTCATTTTTTAAGTAGCAAAACAAAACCCAAAGATAAGCCAAATGTCTTTTCAGCATAAGTATAAAACTACTTGGCGGAATAAAATAAAATTTTGGATTCGCATATTTGAAGCTTCTAGAAATCGATTTTTTAAAAATTGTTTATTGATTACGATGCATATAATAATAACATAAATTACTAAATTAATATTTGATAAAAATATGCATTTTAAACTATACGAATTTTAACAGAAATGTATTTGCAGATAATTCAAATATGCAAATCCAAAACTTAATTTAACACTAGAACCGCCGAACATTTTCCTCAGTTTTTATAAAAAAGTGTTTCACACCAGAATTTTTATTTAAAACTACTTAACTTATTCAACTAACCTAGTTTTCTGCTTCATACATATAACATATCTTATGAAAAAATTTCTGGTTCGAATCGACTATTATCAATTTTAGCAGGGGTCAAAATGACCCCTAACGGCGGTTCTAGTGTTAATTCCGCCCAGTAGTTTTTCAGTAATGGTGAATAAATACTTGCTTGAAACTTTTTTTTCCATCTAACAGGCAATTTTGAAACTAAAGAATCCAATCGACTTCAAGTAAATGTTTCTTAATAAGCAACTTGCTTGAAATAGTGCAAAAAACTTATGTTATTAGCATTGCCTGTTTATTTACTTATTTATTTATTGAGCGCCAGTTGTCACATTTTAATGCGAATGATTTGGAACAAGAGAGTATTCTTTGTGACAACAACATTCGATTTAAAAATTTGTATCACCCCGTTCCATATCTACAACATATCCAAAAGTCAATGTTACTTATAGAGTGTACTTTAAGAGACATTTTTTTTATTGCTGCTATCTTCCAACACAGAAGTTAATTTCATTTGTTCATAAATATCTGAACAGGCGACGATACTGAGTTATTTTTTCTTGTGAAAGGTTTATTTACCATTTGAACGATTTCAAATCTTTATTGCTAAAATGAACTTCGTAAATTTGACTAAATTAAAAAGGCTGGAGACGTTCAAAAATAGATTTCTTACATAGGTAATGTATAATTTATTGCATTATGAAATTGACAATATTTATGAGAAGTATGTAATTTTCTGTTTATTATAGATGTAGAAAAAATAACCTTTTGGTCAATAATTTTAATTTTTATGTTCAGTATGTTTTAAATTATTGTTTAAATGCTTAAAATTCTAACATCAGATCAAATATTTTTCAAATCGAAGTTGTTGAGTTACAAAGGATTAACCTATGGTATCATTGTTTCAGGGTCTTTACAAATAAGAGTGGCGGCATGCGCACACGGAGCATGCTCAGATTAGAAGTTTTTGTCTAAATTGTCACACCCTACATTCCAGATATGTTCTATTAAATGAATGAAACAAGTTAACAAACATTAGCTTGGAAATAATAGGCTCGTCTAGTTTTTGTTCGAAATCCTCTCGGCTAATCTCATATTACTGCTGATATGTCGACACTCTCTTTTATATATATATATATATATATGAACCAAGGTGCTCGCGATTTCGGCCAGAATTCCCTCGACCAATAAAATTTTATTGCTCATAAGTCGCTACTTTCTTATGTATAAAGGCACTTTAGTTGCTCATCGCTCAAGATTGTGTTCAACATACTTTCGACCTATCAAACTTTATTTCTCGTTTGCCATCTGGCTCATATTTATAAAAGCAATCTATTGCTCATCACTCACGTCTGAAACTCAGTAGACAAATAAAAATATTTAACAAGTCCCTGTAAAAAAATATATATATATATTTATACGATACGATGAATCTCTTTAGCTTAAAACTTTTCCTGGTGTACGGCAATTGTAGTGCAAAAGTTTATCCAAATCCGTTCAGTGTTTGTTGTGAAAATAGAAGACATACATACAAGAATACATACACACATACATCACGACGAAAAACAAAATCGCTTAAAAATTTTTTAATTTAGGAGTTGAAATCTTTATATCTTCACAATCTTCAAACTACTCAACCGATTGACTTTCCGTTCAATATCCCACGGTAAAATTTATTAATAAATCAAAATATGATGTCAAAATTAGGTGTTCGTTTTAAAATTGTCGATGTTTGATACAATTTCTGTATGAAGACGGACCCCTAGGCTGATTTTTTTTTTTTTTTTACATTCATTTAAAAAAGACATAATTCCCAATCGAATGATTATTTTTGTTTTTCTCCGCGTCTATTTACAGATGAAATAGAGGTGGGAGGGGAATCTTTTTCAACCGACTGTATTACTTTATGCTTTTAAAATAGTCGTCGTATAATATGTAAATTTTACTTACAGGGCCATGTAAAAAAAAAAAAAAAATGTATCATCATCATCTACATTTAAAAAGGAATTGCAATGAGTTGCAAAGAAATATATTTGCAACAATTGGGTTTAAAATTAATATATGTATAATAAATAACAAAGACTTGCTGCAAGACTGTTTGTTGTCCTAAAAACATCCACTAATTTTCGACAACTTGGGTGCAATACCTAGATATCAGTGAGCAATTGAATTTCACGACTAAAGCCTTAAATAATTTCTTTTTCAAAGGCTTTGTAGTTAGGCGTAAGCTTTTTTGCCACCCTTGAGAGGTTTTAAAGCATAGCGTGAAAAATTAACAGAAGAAATTCTTTTCAGAAGAAGTGATAAAAATACTCTTCTACACAGACGTGAGTTTCTTGGGGGCAAAGTCTAAATGACCGCGTCTAACAATCTAAAAAAATAATTTCGACGCTGTCGCCTTCGGTCTGCCTGACTAAAACAGCCAAATCATATTTGAAAGTATCGTGAAACTTTAAAGATAATATGAATCTTTTCTTCATACAAGAGGACTGAAATCACGTCATGAAGGGTTATTATATGTTTCATCATTGTTCATGTAAGTCGATAAATTCCTATCAGACTGAGAAGGCAGGCAAAACTTCAAATTCTATGTCAATCTAAATTCATTTTCCACTTTCTTCTACTACGCTATCTGTTAGGTATATATCAGTGAAGCTTTTTCTGTCAGGTGTAAAAAATTGTAGTTAAAGATTCACGTACAAAAGTCTAATCACATTGCATTTTCAAGAAACATTTGCAGGCTGAAATTCTTGATGAGATTAAAGTTTCACTCCCGTAGCAGGTGTGATTGCGCTTTTTCTTTTTCTCTTTATTTCTCCAACACTTTAACTCTATATTGGTTCTGTATTTATATTTTTGAGTCAGACATTTCATCAATATTATTGCATAAATTGGTGCATTTACGAAGGTTCTCATCAGATGAAAACTCGCTATAAATTGGAATAGTCTAGACAGAAGCAAATAACTTCTTTATTAGCAAATAACTTCTTTATTAGCAAATAACTTCTCCATTCTTTCACTGAGGGGTTTCGCAACTTGAACACAACCTATCTTTTAAAAGTACTTTAATACGAAAACTTCCTTTTACCTTAATATTTTCCAGATATGTAATTTTTCCTTTCTTTAAAGTTTTTGAAACCGCTATTGGAAAAGAGAATTTTATGAGAGATGAACATCATTAGTATTATAAGTAATTATGGGGTATTGTGAATTATTATTAATTATAATTATAATTTCCCATTTATTTGTCGTGTACACTTATCACTGATAAATGCTTTCTGTTGTATTGAAAGCTTTTTCGCCTGTTAGTTCTAAAATTTCTGTATTCACAATTTATTTTGTAAATTACACTTCTATTTACGTATTTGGTTAAATTTCTGCAATTATATTTTGGCATATATCATGAGACTTCCTCTATTCTTTATTCATTATTTGAATGGTAAATAATATAAACATGCACTGCAAATAAAGGCGTCTTAAATTAAGATACATATGTGACTGAAAAAGAATTTCAGACACTTAAGTGTCTGAATCTGAAAATTCAGTCACAATAGATGTCTTAATTTAAAACACCTAAGTGTATTACTATGATCATAGTGTACACGAACTGATAAAAGTGTCTAAAAAATCTGCAAGTGTCTAATTTTAAGACACTTTGTAACTCCGCTCCGCATTCACCAGGGGGCACTCTCCGTTGCGCATGCGTCTTCCTTTCGAACTCGATGTTCGTTTATAATTCAAACTGAATGCTTGTTTTTATGAACGCGTACATTTTAAGTAATAATTTATTTTGACTTGATTGTTTTTTGTGGAATGTGAAGTTCCGGGATTTAATTTCTATCGACATAGTGGTACTCCGTATTAATATTTATCTATAAAACTAATACAGTGTTCTTCATCTCGTCAAATTTGTAAAGAGAACTGTTGTCTGGCGGGCTATGTTTTCAGGATGGAAATTTTCCATCCTTTTAACAGAGCTAGCCGGATGTGCAAGGGGATTTTATTTTTTAAATATCCAAGTCTGCCTAATTAACGGATACTAACGTAGCCTCCAATCCGGACGTCCTCTGGGCGAATGTGCTTTTGGAATAATCAGACCTTTTCCCAGGTAAGTGGGGTCTTAACTATGTATTTAAAACTCTCTGTGATTGTTTTCTCTTTAAATGAAGACCTCACACGAGTCTATACCTTTATTAGTTCCTGAGTTATGCCAAAATATGTTCAAAGCATTTTGCCTATGGTATTTCCATGTTAAAATTTTATTTTGCTAATATTTAAATTTCTACTCTTCAAATCATCTGCAATCATATTTCTGTATTATTTTCTATCCAATGTTATCTTTAAAATAAATTTAGGTGTCTCTGCATGGTGTATATTAGCGGTTACTGAATTTATTAATTTTACATCTTCCTAAGCCTTTTCTTATGTAGCCATTACTTTAAAAATCGCAGTGACATCGCCTATTGATTGGCTCATACTTCTTAATTACCATCAAGACTACCTTAATAGTATTTTTTGGTGTAATTATTACTCTGAAGTACCCTTTTTAGTTATTTATTTACGTATACAATATTTTTATAAGCATTTAATGCGGCAGCATTTGTAATGTTTACATCGATTTTTACATTTCTGATAGATTTATTATGTGTTATGTACTGGAATTCAAAAGCATTTATAGTAAACATTCCTGTTAATAGCTGCTTATTTATGCTTTTCTTGTCTAATGAAGTTTTCTTCTGCCTCATAGTGTGTACATCATAAATTTTAAAAAAGAATATAGTTCGAATATCCTTCCATTCATTGATTCCCCCATATATTTAATACAGCGAATTACTTGTGTTCATTTATTTATTTTAAAATGTTTTGACTGATAAAACTCATTAAATCCGGTCATTCTAATTAAAAGATTTCTCTTTGCTATAATTTTAGTGTTTCCGAGTATTTTAGAAATATCCCATTTGCCATACTGAAAATAGTCAACATGTAATCTTTTTATGATTCAAAAGTCAAAAACCACAGTGATTGTTTGAACGGAAATTGACGTCACTAATGTAGACGTTGAATCAGAAAAAAATTTGTTGATGTCAACAAAGATTTAGAAAAAGGATCTCGCGTTATCTGTAGTCACTTTGTTAAATTTTAATGATTATTTTTAGATTCTTAAATTCATGTAATCATGTACCGTTAACGTAATTGTAAGAATGCGGTAAAAATATACAGATATATTTCATTTGAAATAATTATATAATATTGATTTTTTGATTACTTTTAGTTAAAAAGTAATTTGAAATTAAAAATGAATACAAAGTAAAGAGGTAGATTTTTATAGCTAGATTTTGCACTTAAAACTGACACGTACATTTATCGAATCATAATACAGGGTTGGACTTTTTCCAGAAGGAGGGCCTGATTAAAGCATGGGCAGTTCCTCCCCCCCCCCCTACGATTTTACGTGCTCCAAATTCGATATGGATTTTTTTTTTAAAGCTTATATTTTAAATGTGTTTCAACATTCTATTGATTATAATCAGCATTTTGAACTTTAAAAGTAGAATTAGATTAAAAACTAAATAAAAAAATAAATACAGTAAAAACTCTCAATCGCGGCCACCTCGCGAATTGAACGCGTTTTGGAAGTTGAATTTGCCTGCTATTCGATTGTGTTCGCTTTTATGAGGTAAAAAAAATGTATTTATCTTGAAAAAGGTCAGTGTTCGCTGAAGAAAATTGTCCTATGAAAGTTTTGTTGTAAAATCTCCATAACGGACACTCCTACATAGAGGACACAACTATTTAAGAAGCACATTTTTTATTAACAACATGCACATATTTTATATTTTTTACCTCAGAAAAACAGACACTTCCGAATGGCGAACAAATTCCACGGTTCTAAGGTGCCTACTATTGAGAGGTTTTACTGTATTGTGACAAATATTTTAATTTTTAATCTTATTCTACTCTATAAATTCAAAATATTGATTATAATCAGTACAAAGTCGAAAAAGATTTCAATTATCAGCTTTATGAAAATTGCATACCATATTTTGGAGCCCCTAAAATTAGGCTGTGTGTGTAGGGGGGGGGAGGGAGAGTAGAGCAGAATAATGGCCATATACTTTTCTAGGATCAACGTGGTCAAACATGGCTACGTGTAGTGCTTTAAAAAAATGGCTGCGATTCAGACGTTTGAAGTGTCTAAAATTCAGACGCAAAAAGTGTCTGAAAAAATTCAGACATTTTAAAATGTCTGAAAATTGAACACTCCGTTTCAGACACTTAAGTGTCTGAATTTAAGACATTTCGATTTAGAGTGTGGTTGTCTGAAACTATCTTTATTATTCTACAGGGTGACAAAAAATAACTTACGCAAACGTTTTAGCTTATAATTCATTTAAAAAGCACAGAAATAAGAATTCAGTGTGCTAATTGACAAAGTATAGAGATGCGAATTACAGAAAACTGCAGATTTCAAAAGTTGATGCTTTTTTAACACTTTCCAACACAGTTGAAAAGTATTTTAAATTCGGTTTGTATGTCCGCGCTTTAATTCCATTAAAGGGGTCTGGGGCTAAAAATTCTCAAAAAAATGCAATTTTTTTTTATTGGCTTGAAAAAATACTGAGTTTTTAGCGTTAAATACCGCAAACCGCATGCTTTTATCTTCAGTAGATATAACACCTTTTGCCTTGAAAAGCGATGTATCAGCTGCCCGCTGACGAGAACTTAGCTCCATTTATCTCAGACTGCCACTCATCCGCCAATAGTGGAGCCCATTACACCTGAAGATTTTTTTCGGACTCCAAACTTACGAGATGCTTAGAGGAAACACATTTTTGTAAGATGAGTTTACAAAATAAGTCATCTGACTGAGATCTAGAGAGTACTAGGGCCATTTCGGGCTCTCAAGAAGTCTGGCAAATGGGACGTTCACGATTCCTGTAATCGTCTTGTTCTGTGTGCTTAAGCAGAATCTTGATGAAGAGTTTCATATTTCTTTTTTCAAATGCACTTGGTACGAGGGAAAAAAATATTTTCCCCGATGTTTTAATAGTACGTTTAATGGCTGATTTTGCGCTTTTATAATAAAAACAATGGGGTTTTGATAGTTGAAAATTTCACACCAAGCCATAATGAACTGTGCGTTTTGTCATCTTTTGATAATGGCTGTGGTGTAAAAGTATCTTTCGATCGATTTTCATTGCTGTTTCGATTATGACCTAGTTTGATTGCGAAAATTTTGAAGAATCTTTTTGCCCATGATTATCAGAGGCCCGCTTCATTGATTCTACACATATTTTAAGTTTTGCCTTTTTGTTGGCCGCTTTAAATGTATATGGCGCTGTTTTTCCTTTTGCAAGGCTGGCATCCAAGGAATTCTTTCACACTTTCTCCCGAATTATGATCACCTCGTTCTTTGTTATTTCAAACGATGTGAGTGTATTCAGTATTCCTTATGGTCATTTTGAGTTTTCTGGAAATGGTTTCTGTTAATTCTTTACCTCTGTTTAATCTAACCCTATTATGGGCAAAATTTTAGTATCCTTTTACGGCATCTGATGCATCCTAATTTTCAGCACACGAATGAACTCTCATTATAATTTTCAACCAGCATGTAATAGAAAAATCGCATTTTTTCGAGAGATAATTATTACAAAGCTCAAACAATCTGTAGTGAGTAAGATCGGATGTTAATTTGTCCGTGTGTCTTTTCTCAACCTATAAAAAGAGTGCTTAAATTAGAGTGAGGTTTTCGTTCGATGAAATCTCATAAAACTGTGATAAATGCAGCAAGTATAAACACATATGTAATACATAGTTTATTATTTAGAAGGTAATTAAATATTTAAAATTTTTATTTATAATACAGAATGGTCTAAAAATGATTACCCATTGAAACCTGGTAAGTTGGCCACTCTTGTAACTTGGTCTACCTGTGTAATTTGGACCAGATTTAAGAAAACGAATAACCCAATACAAAATATATTAAAGCCCCATTGTACAGTTGGCCAACTATCTATCTTGAATGTTGGCCAGTTAAATGTAATACATTTTGTTTTACTCAGTGTTATAGTATAGGTTTTCCCCCGCATTTTCACACTGGTCATTGCCATTTAAATATAGTATTTGTTAGCACAAAAACAGTAGAATTGTGTAGGGATTTACATTCTGGGATAATCTACTGCAGTCAAAATTACTGACATGTGAGAAATTTTTACTTACAATGGAAAAAGAGAATAAAAGTTTATATATGCGGAGCACAGGGAAAGTGTGGATTATGACAGCAGTTTAATGGCTTAGGGCAATCCGCTGTTCCTCATTAGATCAAATAATGATGTTAATCTCATTATACGTGTTAGGCTATCGATCTCTTTCAATATCTTTAGTTTTTGTAGTTTTTCACTTTGTTTATTACTGCATTTCCTTTACTAGATTTTTGAATATTGATTTATCCAGGCTAATTTATACTTATTGAAAACAAAATATATAAATTAACAGCATTTATAGGAAATTTTGTACGCTTTTAATTAAGTAGGTATCCAACTTGTTTACTTAGAAAAATTCTTATGCATACAAAGTGAAAGTTAGTGGAATTAATTATTGAAGGAAAATGATATTTTAGAAAAAATTTAAGAGGAATAATTCAAAGCAATATAGCAACTGGAAAAATGTTGTTAAAAGTATTATTGGAAATATTTCAAAAATAGAGATTAAATTATTGAAAATGGGTTAGGTAATTGCAATGAAGGAAGAGGAAAAATAAATGAAAAAACTGTCCATTAAGGGGTAAATGTTGTTATCTTATAATTTTTTAGAAGATATTAAGATTAAAAAATATTCCTATCTAAGGTCTCATGTTACAAATTAAGCAACAGAAAATACAAATTACTTGAGAATCAATAACTTTTAAGCCAGTAATGAATGGACAGAAGCAGTGTTGACAGATGCTTTCTTTTCAGGTTACTTGATTGCTACTCGTTATATTCGCCTAAGTAGTTAATAATTTAATGACAGATTACATAAGGTGAGTTATATCGTTTCAAAAAGGGGTAGCAGTTAATGAATCTGAAAAAAAAGTATAGTCCAACTGGCAACACTGGTCAGATGCCGTTTGTGTGGGAAACAATATACAATTTCATGTGTTATGTGGTGAATCAGATTCAGCTGATTAAAATGTGACAGAAGATTAGAAGTTTAAACTGAGATGAAATTTGAAAAGGTATTTCAGTTGAAAATGAATTTAATGCAGATCGAAACAGATTTTTTTTTAATAGCTGCCTACAAAATCTCTTGTTGAGAAATGAAAACAATTTCTGTGGGAAATAGTCAAAGTAAAGACTTTCTGTGCTTTTCCTTTGCAGTACTAGATATGAAAATTTAAAATCTCTGTTAATTAAAAATGCTATTAATATCCGAGCTTTTAGTGAGAATGGATTAAACAAAGCGAAAATTTCCAGTGATACGGAAAGGTAATAAGATGTCTTGGACGTATTGAAGGATTTTTAGAAATGTATAAAATCTGTCAATGCAAACAGAAACCTGGAGGAGATTTAAAAAAAAATTGATAATGTGTATAGTAATACTTGAATGAACACTAAAAGTAAAGTACAAATTCAATTTTTGGCTCCAAATTTAAAATTAATATTTTAACATCTTGATCAAAGTACAATTCTTACAGTGAAACAAAATTATCTTCAATTAATCTTGAACTCTCTTAAAACAAAATCCCAAGAATGTAAAATTATTTAATCTGTCATTAAATAAGGCGAAAAGTGTGTTCCATTTTACAAAATCAGTGACTTTATGTGATGCCATTTGCTGGATAAATGCAATTTGGAACAGTTTATCAAATTCAACGATTGTGAAACCTTTTCAAATGGTTATACTTCCTAAACTACAAGCAGAAGTAGAAAACTGTAAAAATCAAACTGCAGAAAAATTTAAGTGTTTTGTAACGTTATTGATAAAGAGTATTAAAAATGAATTTGTAATAAAGGAAACCTACATTTCTCTGTTTGAGGATCAGCTACTCATTCTTGAAGATAATAGATGATGTCTGTCTAATTAAATACCTTATACATTACTATTACAAAACAAAATGTTTGATTATGCACTATTTAAAAATGAGAACAATAATGATGAATAAAAATATTTTAAAGCCTCAATAAACTTTAAAGAATCTTTAATTTAATAAAAAATTGAAGCATTTCGCATCATTGAAGCAATCTGAAAATATGGAGAAAATATGTGTTTAGAGTAAAACATAGAAAAATTGGGTATAGTCGAAACTACAAGCATTTCACGAGACTATTATCTCTGTTGTTTCTAAAAATTACTAATACCTTCAAATCGTTCAGCTGTAATGCTCACATGGTTTTAAAAAAGAAAATATACAAATATTTAAAAATAATTTGCTTATTTATTTATTTTTCTGTGATGTGCTTGGTTATTTCAATAATTTTTGTACTTTTATTACCTATAGCGAAAATATTGCTCCTTTATTTCATTATTTAAATATGTTTTAAATTTCCATTGAACATATATGCATATTTCACTTGTGTAAAGTAAATTATTTTGCTGTATCCTCGTTTTTAACCTTTATACATCGGCCTTCCATATTGGAGCGAAAAGCTGTTGAAACATTTGATTGCCAACTTTTACAGGTTTCACTGGAATAAAATCAAAAGTGATTAATGATGAAAAGTAAAATCAACCTGTATATTTATGTATGGATTTATAAATTTTAAATAAAATGCTTATCAATATTAACTGCAAATTTTAACATAAGATGAAATTGTACAATTCATGCTTCCATAATGTAGAATGTTCATAAAATGGCAATTTAAAAATTTATCAACCAACCTAAAAATTTAAATTATTTTCATTTTTCAACAAATGTTTATCAGAATAGTATTATTGATAGTTCCAACTTAAGACTCATTTTTGTTCCCGATTAGACCAAGCTTCGGTCCAAAATCTATGTTTAAGTGCAGATTAAGTTTCGGTGAAAAACAGCCGAGCTTTAGATGCATTCCAAAATTACAGTCGAGTCTTGTGGAAACATAGTAATAGAAGGATCTAATTTTTTTAATTATCCTTCGTTAATTTGAATACTAATGGTGTTAAGTAAGTACATTGTGAGAAAGATAATTGGTGCTTGTCTTAAATAATAAAAAAGTTATCCATGCATAAAACATAGTAAGAGAAAAACTTTAAAAGTGTAATGAGTATAAATTCCAGAAATACATGATGTTCAATTAACCTTTCGACCTAATGACAATATTCAATTAACCTTTAACTGATGTGACTAAAATTTGTCACACAACTGATGTGATCCGGTCTCTCAGACCCCTCGAATAAAATGAATAAAAAAAAAATAACTCAAATGGTTGAATTTACTTAAATTTTGTCCTAACAATATCGTTGTACTTCTCTTAGGAGTATGTGAATTAAATTGCATGAAAAAAGTATTTTATTCATATTATTTAACTTCAGTACAAAAAAGTAAAAAGCTGTAAAAGTGTTTACAGCTGGGAGTGGCGGGGTCTGGGAGACCGCGTGACATCAGTTAAAGGTTAATAAGAGTGATCCACTCCCTTTCCATCATACGCTTCATCCACTCTCCTTTCCTCTCTTCCGTACAACGAGAAAAAATAATTTATTTGATTGTAGAATGGGGTAGGAAAACATTAGCAACTGCGATAGTGGAGTGAAACAAAAAATGCAAGTCTTTTTAATAGAGCCATATTATAAAGAGTTTTAAGGTGGTTCGGTACACTTTGATTTTTATTATTATTATTTGAGTAATTTATAATAGATTTTCGACGCATTATTGAATGTTTTTATGAAGGAAAATGATTTAATTGACACAAAATGCAATACTGATCGTAAATTTTGAAAATTAATATTATAAAAATTAAGAACATTTTAAAACCACACTTCTGCTACACTTATGAAATTCTTTACAGTTTTTTTTCATATTTTTCATAGAAATGTTTAATAGTGTGTAAGATAGCTGTAATGACCAAAAGCTTAAAACTTTAAGGAAAAAATAAAACGAATGTCATGACAAATGCAAAAATACATAAAAATGGCTATTTAAGTAACATTTTATTTATTTTTTTAAATAAACTATATATTACTAAAAATCCTTTCACAATTTTAGAAAACGCAGCATGAGGACAGCTCATTTGAAAAATCGAGTCAAATGGAAAATATATGTGAAAGTTTTAGCATTTGATCATATTGATATATAATGCTAAATTCAATATTTATTGCATAACAATATGCAATGCAGGTAGATTTTTAAACATAACTCAAAATCTACTTGGTAGAATGAGCTTTAATTTTGAATTCCTATATTTGAAGCTTCTAAAAATCGACTTGTGTTAAAAAATTCATATTTTACAATTCACATGTTTTTCGAAAATATATAGTTTCAAAATTAATTTTTGAAAAAAATATGAATTGTAGCCAATAAATTTTTCAACCGAAATCTATTTTTAGAAGCATAAAATATGCGAATTTAAAAATAAAGCTCATTCTTTCAAGTAGTTTTTGAGTTATGCCCAAAAAACTATCCGCATCTTAATCTGTTTCGCAATGATTACCAATTAATTCAATATTATTAGTTCGAAACTTTAAACTTTCATAGTTCTTAGACTACGTGACCAAACGACTTCTTGTTTGGTCTCCCAAGGTAAAACGCATCGAAAAATCCAAATAATATGTAAAAATTAGGTGTTTCTATTGAAAAATTTAAAAAGTTTGGTGCATTTTCAGTATGAAGACGATCCATTAACCCTGTTTTATTCAAACTTAATTGAAAGAAGACAATTTTCATTCGAATGGCTTTATTTCTTCTGTGGAAACTAGTATATTAAAATGTATGGGGGTGTTGACATTTTTTGATTGACTATATATCCGTAACTTCCAGAGGCATTTGCGATGAAATTTCAGCATAAAAAAAAATCATGAAACATTTGTTCAGTTTATGAATAGTTATCGGAAACCTTTCTAAAAAAATTATTGAAAGAAATACACGCGAAAATGTGTTGAAAGCACAAGAGACACGGGAATAAATGTGAATAAAACATTTAAAAAAGGAGAAGCGACAGAGAAACTTTTTCTAGAGAAGTGTAAGCCGATTTTCAAATTGTTGTTGAAATTCAAAAGTACATGCCAGCGCGGAGATTCTTGAGAAACTCTGATGATTATTCTTTCGTAAATAAAAATATCAGAATCATAGAGGGCCGGCTAGACAAATTTTTCTGGCGAACAGAGCATTAAATCTTCGTAACGGAATATATATTTATATGGTCGGTTGTTAACTTGTGGTCTGTAAAACTTGGCAAGGATAACGTTTGTCTAAAATATTGAGAATGAAAAATGATTGAATGAAGAAGCTGTAGACTTTAAGAATATATTCCGCGAAAGCCCTGTTTATTCTACGTTTTCTTAAGTGTTGTGTATTTTAACTTTATAGTTACAGCATTGTGATTTGATTAGCAGCATTAGATTAATTTAGTCTTGTTTATTTCACACATGTAGAACATTAAAAATCTCACAACTAAACTTTATGTGAAACTGACAAATTTGTATAGTGGTGTGGGGATAAGAATAATTAAACTGTTCAGCTTTAAAATTTTTATATAGAAATTATTAAAATAATTTAGACGTTTTAAAGATTTGAATATATTTAATAATTTCTGCATGATGCTTTTATATTGTTTTGTAATACCTGACTCCGAAACAAATAAAAATAGATAATATTAATTTATACGTTGACTATATAAAATAACATGGATATTTTACAGATTTAAACACAAATTGCTAAATTATTCAATTACAATCCTATAAAAAGTAATCCATACAATGATTAAGTTATACAATCGTGTGGATTAGTTAAAATTATTAAAAACGATAAAGGTACAATGTAATAAAAATATTTTAAACGTAACAGTTAAAAGTTTTAAATTCTGCTTTTAAAAGGTTTCAAGCATGATACTTCAAATTCTAAAATTTTAAACTCATTATTTTAAATATGTAAGATTATATTAGGCTAAAAAAGAAAGGTAAAGAGAGATCTTAATGGAAAAGTCTTTTATGGTTATAAGTCATTCCATTTTAGAGAATCTCTTGAAACTCTTAATGAAAAGTGAAAGATTAGAAACGCTCACTACTGTATGCAGAAAAAACTAAATTGACGATATATTATTAATTTATAAAAAGGTATTTTCCAGTATTTAAAATTTTATTGTATTTTATTTCATAATATTTAATAAAATTCTTCATTATTATCCCGACCAGGTTTAAAGGTAAAGCAACTGGACTCAATAGCACGTTTTCTGTCTATTTTTCCTTTAATTGGTTTAATATTATTAGGTATTCAATATAATATAATGCGCAGTTTAGACTTTTGATAAACATTCTTTGAACGTAAATTGAATGTACACTGAACATAAATAAGTACTCCTGAAGAATTAAACTATATAAATTCAATAATATGTTGGATTATTAAAAATCGCATTCAGTGAGTTTTATTTCATGGATATAAAGTATCAACAGATACAAAGAAACATCCCAGAATTTTTTTTAAAACAAGATTTGAGATATTTTAAATTAGTTGGTAGACACCCTTTTGCGAAACACAGAGTAATAAAGAGATTTAAAGATAATGCATGTGTATTTAATGAGGTTAAAAGTATGTGCTATTCAAGACGTTTTATTTTTTAGAATTTTTTATTCGTATGTTTGAAGCATTTAGAAATCTATTTGTTTTAAAAAAGTATATATATATATATATATATATATATATATGTGTATATATTTATTTATTAACTAATTTTGAAATTATATTTTTTCAAGCTATTGTCGAAAAAAAATATGAATTGTAACTGATGCATTTTTAACAGAAATATATTTTTCAAGCTTTAAAAATGCCGGCCGATCCAAAATTAAAAATTAACCCACCAAGTAGTTTTTCAGATATGCTTAAAAACTATCCACACTGGTATATGTTTTGCAAAGATTAAAAATGAATTTAACATTAGGAGTTCCAAACGTTATACCTGCTTAACTCCTGAACTACTTACTGAATGACTTACCATTTGGTATTCAAAAGTAAAATTTACCGAAGCATGCACATATATGTCACAGTTAATAGAACGAGCCGTTAATTCCCAAATTGGCTCAGCCGAACTCAGCAATCTGATTGTTCGTTAATATTAATATTTTGGATTACTTTACTGTGATTTTGATCAAATTTAACAAAATAAATCAATTTAAGTCATTATAATTGCATTCTATTTTACATTACACTACTTCATAAGAAAATAAATATAATTTTCTACTATATAAATATCAGTTTTAGCCAAGATTGCTGAGCTCTACTGAGCCAATTTGGGAATTAACGGCTCGTGTTAATAGAGGGTGATGTAGTGTTAAAATTGGACGGGTTGGTTGGCTGTGCCTGTACCAATTGAAGTTTATCAAGAATGGATAATTGACAGTTAACTTAAATGATAAAAATAAAACTTGCATTCGTAGAATGCGAAGTATGGTTGAAGTTGAAAGTTGGTTCAAATTATTTGGTTAAATTAGCTAAGTGTTAACTCACGGTTTACTTGAAAGAGTGATAAAAAAAAAAAAAACTGGTAAAGTTAGAACACTTTAATTAAAATTGATAGCACTTTAAATTCCATCCTGTAAGGATATTTCTTTACAAGAATCCAATGGATTTATCATATAGTGGTATTTGTAATTTTGCGTTATGTTTTTGAAAAATAAATACTTATTGAAGATAAACCAGGTAACTGGGAAGTTTTACTTCCATGAACCTGTACTGTAGTGATTGTGGGGCATAAAGTGACAGAAAGCCAATAGTTCGTTCGAACACAGGAGTTTATTGTAGTTTCAAAATAATCCATTAATAATCCATCAAAATAATTCTGGTGGGACTAATTCAAGGGGGAAGTTAATATCAAAATATAACTGCATTACCGTTAAGTCTATCTCTATCGACATGCGGTTCAGTCAATATAAGGTGAAACGATAGAACAGTAAAAATGTAAATTATATTATCAATGAATCTAGTAAAGTATTATAAAAATACATTTGAACAATAAGGATAACGAAAATTAACATAAAACCTTTTCTCATCTGTATTTCCATTGTCAAAAAAACATCCAGTATATCGAAGCGGCATTCCAAACGCTATATCAGGACGGGCGAACACATCACTGTGATCCCGCCAGATCCTCTATCGACTCTAGAGAAACCCGCAGATTATCAGCACGGAAAGGGTTGCCAGTTCAAAAAGGCAAACCGCCACAGCGTGCTCTAATGTATCGATGAAAATATATGGAAAAACGGGAAACGCCAACCTCCGCGCACTATCACGCCAAACGTGGAAGATAGACTACGCGAAGTAAAAGTCGAAGTAGGTAAAACGGCAGATCGCAAGGATTGCGAAAGGACCTGCGAGAGGAACGACTCACGTTGGCGAAAACTGGAAAACCAAGGATATTGGTGGACAAAAGTTATGCCTAGCTTGAGTTCAAACGAACTCAAGGTGCAAATCTGAGTAAAGTGGGGAGAGACAAAGGTATTTAGGTCGTGACTACGACAGGTGAACCTTTAATTTCCATCCTGGAATGTACCATAAAATGTAACGTAGATTTTATATGTTATGATATTAAATATTGTATTTTTTACCGCATTAATTAGATACTTAATTTCAGGTGTAAAATAGCCGTAAATGCGATTACAATTATAACAATTCTAAATATCTTTTATAGCTGAAAAGAACGCTAGTTCGCAACATTGAATATCTACACTTTCATTAGTGTTTTATTGCTTACGCCACAACTTAAATTTTAATTCGTATCAAATACTGATAATAAACAGTTTTATTAGAAAAGATAATAGATTTAATACTTTATTAATTCATTGATATTTGTCCCTTAACCCCTTAATTTAATTATTGTCACAGTAAATATTATTAAATACAATTTTATAAATAACAATCTAAAATAAATCAATATAAAAACGCAGAAATCGAGATGATTTCTATAAACTCTATGCTTAGTCATGTCAACATTTCGAATAAAGTACTGTATTTTTGTCAAATTCTAAATGTATGAATGGGATCTAATAGATTTTCCTTAAAAAATACACTGAAGCATCATTGTTTTAAAGTTAGGTATTAGACATGTAACACAGGACACTGGTGATACGCCATGCTTTTCTTATTCTTACGAAAGAAAAGTTTCCCCGTAAAATAGAAAAAAACTTTGGAACTGCCTTATTAGAAAAACCCTGTTTTTAAATAAAAGTAGGAACAAGTAATTAAATTTAAAAAATCAAAAAACCTGACTGAATAAAAGCCAGGTAATTAATTGTTTCTCATCAATGTGAAACTATTTTTTATATTGCTTACCTATTTTTTTATTTACTTGTATTGATGACTTTTAAGTTGGGTTTAATTATTGGTTCCTATCTATAAAAACTGTTTTGATGAGGCCTATAGATGTACTTGAAGGTTAGAGTTCCAGTAAAGCTAGAAATCCTACATACGCAACTTTCAGGTTGTGTAATATTTAAACGGACATTTTTAAGGTAAAACAAAGTCACGTGTTCTCAAATTGTGCGTGCATTAGCATAATCACGGGCTGAACAGGTCCCGTGTTGCAGTTCCGCGGCAAAAATTACTTATAAAAATACAGATACGCCAGATAATTGTATAAGTAAATGAGTTTTTTTTTAATGTTTAATTCTAATTTCTTGTAATAATATATTAAATTTAAAAAATCAAAAAACTCGACAGCGTAAAAAGCGAACTAATTAATTATTTCTCATCAATATGAAACTATTTTTTATATTACTTACCTTTTTTTATTTACTTGTATTGATGACTTTTAAGTTGTGTTTAATTATTAGTTCCTATCTACAAACACTCTTTTGATGAGCCCTATAGATGTCTATTATGAAGGTTAGAGTTACAGTAAAGGTAGCGATCAAAAGTACACAACTTCCAGGTTGTGTAATATTTAAACGGAGCTTCGGACTACAAAATGGTCAAAGGAACATCGTCTTCATTTTGAAAGACCTATCCAATGGTATGTCAGTCAAAAGGGTGCGTAATTTTTTTTTCGTCTCTACCGCCATTTCGTATTTTACGGTCGCCATTTTGAATTTATAAAAACAAAACCTATCCTATAACCATCGGAAGATTAAGACGAATCGATAGAGACCTCATTCATAAAAATCCATCTAGCCGTTGGGATGTTTCGAGGGTATAAAGGAATCCACATACACATGTACGCTTGAAACACATAACCCTTCTTTTCAGTTGGGTAATAATAAAATCTAATCGTTTTGTAGATTTTTTTAGTCGCTAGATATTACATCCACTTCAATAGAGGTGTCGTGGTCGAGCGGTCTAAGGCGCTGGTTTAAGGCACCAGTCTCTTCATAGGCGTGGGTTCGAATCCCACCGCTGCCAAAATGAAGATTTTGCTAATAATATTCTTTTTTTACCGTAAAAGCCAATAAATTAAGCAGTTTCCATTTAAAGATTTCTTTTCCAGATATGCAAAATATTTTGGCGATAATTAAAATTAATTTCAGAAGAATAATTTTATTCCGCGTTCAAAGTGGCTGAATGAGGAAATTTAATTTTTAAATTATCATTTATTAAAATATTCAGAATCATAGGTTATTTTCAAACCCATGTTACAAAACAGAAGATTCTAATGGACATTTTTAAGGTAAAACAAAATCACGTGTTCTCAAATTGTGCATGCATTAGCATAATCACGGGCTGAACGGGTCCCGTGTTGCAGTTCCGCGGCAAAAATTACTTATAAAAATACAGATACGCCAGATAATTGTATAAGTAAATGAGTTTTTTTTTTAAATATTTAATTCTAATTTCTTGTAATAATATATTAAATTTGAAAAATCAAAAAACTCGACAGAGTAAAAAGTGAACTAATTAATTATTTCTCATCAATATGAAACTATTTTTTATATTACTTACCTTTTTTTTTATTTACTTGTATTGATGACTTTTAAGCTGTGTTTAATTATTAGTTCTTATCTACAAACACTCTTTTGATGAGGCCTATAGATGTCTATTATGAAGGTTAGAGTTACAGTAAAGGTAAATAATACCATTTTGAAGCAGTTATAAGGAAATGCTGCAGCTTCATGTTTATTAGTAGATGTTTTCTTTGATAAATGATATCGCTTCACTTTTAATACTTCGGAGGTCTTAAACTCCTTGTTTGCAATATATATATGGGGCATTCTCACAATCTTTTGATTTTGGGAAAAAAAATCTGGCGAAATTAAACTTGCTAAAATAACATTTTAATCTGATAGACGAATGCTATAATGATTCAAAATAAAGAAAAAATGGTCAGCAGCGAAAAATTTTTTTTATTTAACTGAGGTTTAAGTTAAACTTGCGAGTTTAATTTTCCTCACCATTTTAGCACTATAACTTTTTATTTTCTTCTAATGTTTTACTTATAATGAATTTGCATAGTACCCACAGGACATTCAAATAAGAAATAATGACAATATAGTATTTTTAGTGCAAAATTTTGGTATAACATTGTCTTAAAGGGGTGTTAAAGAAGGGACGGTAATGTAAAAAAAAGGGATGGTATAGGAAAAAAGGGACAAAATGGGGAAAAAATGGGGAAAAAGGAACAAAATGGGGAAAAAAGAGACAAAATGGGGAAAAAAAGGACGGTAAGGATGGAACAGCAAGGAAACTTACCACCTATTTTAGGCAGATCATGTTAAGACTAAGTGGTAGCGAAAATGTTCATTGATTTTTAGAAACAGTAATTTACATTGGATTAAATTAAAAAAAAATAATTAATTTACCTCGAAAATTGCTGGATTAAAACTTGCGGACGGTAAGACTACTAATAAAGCCACGGTGCTTGAAATTGATATTTAAATGCTTATTTATATTCTGCAGTAAATTTCCTGTCAAAGAATTTTAGATATTCTTTCTCTAGCATACTTCTGCATAAGCAAAAACTTGAAAAAAATTCCGTCGCTGCATCTGAAGTGATTTTCTGTATCATTTTAGAAGAGGGATGGTAAAAAATCTAAAACCCAGGGACAGAGTTCAAAAAATAATATTAACCCTAAAAATGTGTGCAGGTTAATTTTTATCTACATATTTATATAAAACAATAGTTGCAGTTTGAGAAACAAATTACATCGAATTACTTTTATTGAAACAATTTTATCCAGACAGCTGCAAACTTCAAAATCAGCATCAGGGACACGGGACGGTAGATGAGTTTTCCATGTGTTTGGACCCCCAACATCGTCCAAAACTTATTTATCTCGTTAATATTGTTGTGCAATCATGCATTGGGATGTTCCCAAGGATAAGAAATAAAAAAAAAACACAAAAAAGTGTATTAAATAAAAAATTATTATTCAGGGACATGAAAGTTAAAAGATTGTGAGAATGCCCCATATACTATATAATTCTAATAGGAAAATGTAACCAATAACAATATTTCAATCGCCATTATTTTATTTTATTTGGAAGCATGGAAATAACCTGATTCCTATCCTTTTGAAGATATTTCGGTAAAAACTTTTCAAAAAAAAAAAAAAAAAATGGATATATTTATAGCAAGTGAGGGCTCATCTACCGATGAACGTTGTTCATTTATTTTATTATTTTTTAAATCTTGAAATTGGTTAAGTAGTAATTGTAGGGCAAATGACGAAAATAAAAACAAAACCTAATTGTGGTGACGATCTGCACCACACACAGGGTACGTGACAATAAGAGTGATTAGTACATATAGAAAACAAATATTACGATCCGCGTTGTAAAAAGATCATATGGGATATTGTTAATTAATAAATTAGGAGAGAGGAAATTTTTGAATAAATGAATTTTGACAATAACACAAGATCGCCTAGTTTAACGTTGAAATGGAAATATCGAACTGGTAGGTTGCATAAAAGAAAGTCTAATTTTAATTATGGCTAAATTATTAATTCTTAAAGTACCATAAATTATAAATATTATCTAAAAAAGAGAATAAGGAAAGAATTCAAAGAAAAAGACATATAAGTACTACATATACTATATACAACTTTATTCCCAATCATATAAAATTCATTTTTCAAATATCATTTGTATTGGTACAATACTAATTTCAAATTAATATTCGATTTGTTCATTTTATTAAATATAGTTCAATTCTCATTTGAATAGTAACATTTTCATTAGCTTTCTTTCATATATTTATTTTACTTTATTTTATTTTATTCTTGCTTTTGTTTACAGCACCGATCCAAGATAAAGCTTTTGCCAAAACGTTAATCAAAATTTATAAGAAATGTTATTATTCCTACTTATCATGGAAATATTTGAAGCAATTAATTAAAATATTTAATGAAATAATAATACTGATTCCATTTTAAATAAAAAAACGAGTTGTGTAAGATTAATTATACACATCATAAAATTATAAAATATTCAATAGCCATAAAAATAATTGGAGATAAATATATGTAAATTTTTTTCACCCAAATATGTCTTTGACCAGTCCTGTACTAAGTTGATGCACAAAAGTTTTTTTTATAAAGTTCAGAGGTACGTATGAGTTCATTCACTGCACAAAGTTTTTTTTTTTTATATATAGAGTTCGAACATCACAATACATAATTTCATTGAGAAGCTGCTAGATCACACAAAGTTCTTGTAATGTTCGATCTTCACGATTTATCTTTCATTGGGAGTTGCTAGATGACACAAAAATTTTAGGGAGTTCGCTCATCTTGATTTCACACTCATTTGGTAGCTGCTAGAAGATACATAAATTGTATAGATTTCTATCATCAGTTGAGAGGTTAGCAGATAATTCCGATCTTCTTGTAATCTTGCTTCTCGTCAAAGTACAGTCTGCTATTATCGTCAAAACAGGAGGTTTCTTCAGGTAAATTCCAATTCAATTATTCATTCTTGACTAGGATGTCTCTGCTCTCTGACATCTCCATCAAATTCTCATCTTGTGTAATATCACATTATGTAAAAGGACTTGTAGTAACTTCCGAAGTCTCATGTTCGGCCTTAGAGGAAGATGAGTCCTAAAATTTTTAGAACCTTTTGAAGGCGTGTTGTAAGACTTAATAATACAGCTCTCGGTTTTTTTTTTTTTTTTTTTTTTTTTTTTTTTTTTTTTTTTTAAGCCCCCATTTTTGGAGGGCTTACTCAACACAGAGCTATCACTCTTATTGGATACTTCTCTTGCTCCCTTATTGGTACTTCGTAATTCACCGTACTTGGGCGTGCCTATTTTTTTCCACTGCATAGCATTAAATTTTATTGCCCTTGATTCTGACTTCTCATGGGAGGTATTTTAAATACAGTGAAACATCTGAACGGAAACCCCAGGAGCGTCACATTTGCCCGCTTTTCAGAAGTATTCACTATTCAGATGTAAAAATATGCAGATGGTATTTTTGTTGGAAATTCTTTGCTAAAAGTTTTTGTTAAATATAGAGGTCTCCACTATTCTAGAATGCCCATAACGGAAGTTTTACTGTATATAGGTAATAATATAATAGATGAAACAATATATACTTGAAAAATCGTCTCATGATACTTTTCTTTGAATTTTGGCCGATAGCACAATACCTTTTCGCAAACTGGCCGGCAAAATTCCGCAATTAAACGCTTGGATACTGACTAGTCAATTTACAGCCAATTAGCCAATTCGCGAAATGATTGGCCACTGCGGAAACTTGCCGATTTCGGGCTTTGCCGCAAGATATATGGTATTGTATGTAATAAAGACAATGTTGCAAAAATATTTCGTTCTCCTGGAGTGCTATATTACATTGTAAAAATGACAAATGAAGTCTTCAGATGATAAAGGTGGTATCTGACAAAATAAAAAAAAAGAGATAATCATATGATTGAAGATAAACAATGTTCTAACAAAAACAACAACAATGACATGATAAACAATGCCATCTGTTAAATTAATATTTGAAAAAACTTGACTCACAGGGATTTTAATTGACAAAGAAGGCATTTGACAATAAAAAAATTGTGAAAGTTGCTGATAAAAGTGGTTCAAAATGTGTTTTCTGAAAATAGTGATTTTTTACTTACCACCTCTATCATCCGAGCTCTTCAAATGATTCTTAATCTAAGAAAATATGATGTAACCACGAAGGAAAATATCAAACAATCCTTTCCGAGTTACCCATGATTTCTTTTGAAACCTCGGAAACCAATACATTTTCGAGATTTAAAGAAACATTTATTTAAAAAAAAGTTTTGCTGCCACTGATTCTTGGAGCTCTTCCGAGTAGATTTTACAGTGTAGTAATCAATTTTCTCAAACTGAAATGTCTTTTTTTTTTGCTAAAAATCCTCAATTAAACCACTTCAGCTGCTCAAATTAACTTTATACATGCAAGAGTAATAAAATAATATACTAATGTTGTTAATTTATCATGTTTGCCTGAAAAATACGGTTGTTGAATATGAAAATCTTTGCTTGAAAATGTCAGCATGCGAAAAACTTATATTTGGCTTGAGAAAATTGATTAACACTTCAAAAAAAACTACTTGGAAAAGTTTCCGAAAATCAGTGAGTGGGAAAGAAACTTTGTTTTTATAAATGCTTCTTTAAATCTTGAAAATTAACTAGTTCTTGAGGTTTTGAAAGATAAAGAACTCTTTTCGGAATCATCCAGCACTCGGAAAATATTATTGTATATTTTCGGTTGTAGTTATAAAATATTTTCCTAGAATAAGAAGCATTTTTTTTTTTTTTTTTTACTGTGCAGGAAATATTTTTATCATTTTTTATGTACAACTACTACTACTACTAATAAATAAGTTAAATGCATCGAATTTCTTGTGATAAAATTAAATATTATGAGCAAATTAAAGCAAAACTTTCTATTAAGAACACGTGTTTAATTTTTTTGTTAAGAAGAAAATGACAGCTCTGAAATTTAGTAGCTACACTGGTTATCAAAAATTAAGGAAAAGTCACAAAATGCTAATTTTTAAATACGCGAATTCTCAAAAGGAAGTAATATAATTTGAATAATTACTATCTCTGCAGAACAGCTAGTCCATATAACATCTCATTCAGGTCACACATGGTCACAAGAGTCACAGTCACTACGGCGAAACAAAAAATAGGAAATTCCATACTTCTCTTTTATGAGTCTCAAATGACTACTATATGTGACTCCACTGACAGGTCACTGTGACTGCTGCTTTGTGACGAGTCAACAGGTGACTTTGCAATGTCGTTTCATTGAGACTCTCGTGTGACTCTCATCTGGAGATTCAATTTCCAAGTCATTGTGCACGTTGCATTATGATAAATCAACAAATAATGTAACATTAAAGTCACATGGTGACTTTCTGTCACATGACTTTGTCAAATGGTGACAGAGACCCTACTGTAAAGTCGCCACTGTGAAAAGTGCTGAAAAGTCACCATGTGACTTTAATTTGACATTATTTGGTGATTTATCATAATGCAACGTTCACAATGACTTTGAAATTGAGTCTCCAGATGAGAGTCACACGAGAGTCTCAATGAAATGACATTGTAAAGTCACATGGTGACTCGCCAAAAAGCAGCAGTCACAGTGACCTGTCAGTGGAGTCACATATAGTAGTCATTTGAGACTCATGGAATTTCCTATTTTTTGTTTCGCCGTAGTGACTGTGACTCTAGTGACCATGTGTGGCCTGAATGAGATGTTATATGGACTAGCTGTTCTGCAGGAATAGTAATTATTCGAATTATATTACTTCCTTTTGAGTATTCCCGTATTTAAAAATTGGCATTTTGTGACTTTTCCTTAATTTTTGATAACCAGTGTATATGCCCCTAGTGTTTTAACATAAGTGTGTATATACATTTCTGGCCTATGCCATTGTGACTTAAGAGTGGCCCGCAAAACTTTAGAAATTTACTGATACACTCAAGCATTGAAATGATGAATACATCTATTCTAAAGAGTACCTTTTGATATTTCTTTTATAACAACTAATATAAAACGGATAAAAAACACAAATTAAAATATTTTTGTACTATTTATATACCGTTACAGTTTCATAAAATACTTGCTGATTAATTGCACGATTATTACGATTATTGCAATAATTTTTAAAATAAACTCTTATCGGCTAAAAAAAAATGAATGCTGATGTACTACTTTTATAGAAATGAAAATCTTGTTAACCGTTTCCAGCACAGAAACATTCTGTTTGTAAAATGATGAAATGATTGAGTGACACAGGAATTTACAAATGACTTTTTTAGAAATTAAAACTTGTTACTTTAAACTTTCGTTGTAAAAGCAAAATTTTATTAAAATATTCTTGGTGCCGTTTGTAAGTTTGGAATTAAAATTAGGTGGTCTCGACGTGGGACCACTGCACCAGAAAGAGTTAAACTTATAGAAATGGAATCATAAATGTTGCTTGTTCTTAAAGAAAGTTTATGTAACCTATAGAACTGGCATCAAATTGCATGTAAATGTTTTATTATTCAATATAAAAACAATGTTTAATTTTTTAAATAATATTTTATAGACGGACAAAGGGAAGCATGCTTGAAATCTTAATAGTTTGCTGCATTGAGAATAAAATAAACATAACTTACTGAAAAGATGGATTGCCTAAATGACATTCTAAATTTTCTTAACATGGTGGCTTATAAATCATCATTCTAAACGGAAAAAGACAAAGAAGAAACGTAAAGAATAGTGATAGTTAGTGAAACACTTAAATTTGTAACAGGCTATTTGGAATTTTTAAATTTTCGAAATTTTGGAAGAATGATTAGAAAAACGTAAATGCATCACATTCACTAAAATGCAACAGAATATTCAGATGAAATCAGATTGATATTATTTGTTTATTCATAATTTTATACCTAAATAGAAAAAAAATCAAAGATTTCCATAGAAATAAAATCAATCATTCGATATCTATTTCATGGCTGTGCAATAAATATAAAATTGCTTTTAAAATTAAATTAAATTTAAACGATTATTTAATGCCATGCATTGTATATTTATTTAAAAATATATACTATCTTTTGATCTATCATTAGATAATATTGTCGATAACACGCAAAATTTTTGAACGTGATAAAAAAACGCTTTAATCTATATCAATAAGTGAAAAAAAGTTTGTTTGTGTATGATGGCTAGGAAAATCTACTGCACTTAGAGGTTAGAAAATGGGCATGAGGATAGTCAAAGGCAAGTGCTAATGTACTTGAGGCTCTAATTTCTCTTTTTTTTTATACTCAGCCGAAATATTAATTAAAATAACAAGGAAAAATGATCAAAAATAAATTATTTTTCTGAAAATTTTGCGCGGTATCCGTTCTGGAAGATAGCTAGCGAAGAAGATCAGAAGGTCAGAAACAAATCTTTTTCTTTCTCGTCTTTTGCTAGTTTCTTATTGATTCTATTCCTAAAGGCTTTTTGGATACTGGAAATATTTGAAAAATCTTTGGTAACTAAGAGCTGAAAGCCTGTAAACACTTCCTCAAATTTTTTCAGTGTAATATTGATGTTGAAAATGATTTTATGATCTATATTTAATCAGATTTTCCCCATGAAAAAAACCCTTTTTTTCACATTCGATAGTTCTGCATTGTACCGACGATATGATATTTTTCTAGAATCATTAATTTTTTGTAAAAGTTATCGACTGTGCTAGTTATAAAAATTATCTCTTGACAAGACCAGTTAAAGAATCTACAAAAGCAAGAAAAATTCTTAAATATCTGTAACGAAAAAAAAAAAATAAAAAGAAAAACTTACAAAAAGGATATAAAGATTTAATAACATGTTTTGTTTCTATTTTTTTTTTTCGAATATTAAATATCTGACATTTTCAAAAAATGCATATTGATGGATTACAGCAGCATTTTAACGTTTAAATTAAGCATGTGAATGCTTATATTTTAGTTATATATTGCTTAAGCGATTAATGTATCCTGCAATCTGGATAAATATAAATTATGCAAGAAAGTATATAAATTTATACGAATGGCACGAGGAATATGCCACATGACAGATGATGGCATATGTTCGCTCTCTGGTAGTATGATGAATGACCTCGCAAATCCTTACTCAACTTCCTATGCAGATGAAAAAAAAAATCGATCCGCGTTCTTCATCTTCTTTGATCAATGGTAATGGCAAAATTCTGGTTGAGCAGCCGTTTTTCTAAGATTTTCCCAAAAGTAGTAACACCAATATGTTACACCGTCAGCACATGGGACACATACATTTTCATTTGTGGGGAATTTCAACTTATCAAAATATAAAAAAAAAGAATATAAAAAAGCGAAAATGTTTATTTTCCTTTTTTGTTTTAACTTGCTTATTTATTTAGTCCACCGGGTGAATGAATTGGAAGTATGTTCAAAAGCCCCAAGGGATCTTCTGAAAGCTCGTTTTAAGATAATTTGCTTTGAGCGCTGCATTTTTAGTGCTCTTTTAAATTAATGAATTGATAAAAAATTCATATTTGTTCCACCATTTTTCACTTTTCCGACATTTTGATGTTTTTTGTTTGATGTTTTATCGCTACCTTTTTCTCTTTGAAAACTGTTTTGTGGTTTCATCGATTAAAGTAAATATTTTTACCGTGTTACTATCTTTAAGTATAATTTTTTTCGTCTTTAAGTCATTTTTCTTACTTTTCATTTTATTCACTCCTAATTGTTATGAATGAATAAAGGAGACTGTTGAATTAAAGTGTTCGTAATTTAGTTTCACATTTATTTAATGTTTCTTTTCAGAGATATTTGTATATGAAATCGTATCGCTAAATTTATTATATCATTAAAAAACTTTCACTTTCCATTCGATTTTGTTTAGTCCATTTAAGTAAGAGTTTTTGTTTAAGTTCTTTTTTCATTGTTATAGTTTTATTTTATATATGCATCCATTTATACTTTTTGTAATCCTAATTAAAAAATATATAAAGTAACTATTATTGAATTATTTTTTCCACCAGATTAGAAAGTTTAAAACACAAAATAAATTTTAAACAAGCCTTAAAAAATACATTAAAAAGAATAATACAAAAGATAAGTTATAAATTTCGATTGGTTTCATTCCAGAAATAAACATGAAGCATACATAGGAAATATGATAAAAAAAATATACATATATTATTATAAAATGGACCCTATGCGAGCTTACTAATGTGGGAAATATTTCTTTCAGTGATTGTTTCTGCTCTTATTGCCTTTTTGTTTTTAACTTATGATATTTTCGCATGGACGCAACTTTTGTTCAAGCAATACTTTTATGACTTAATTTTTATGTGTTATAAATTTCATTTTGAAGTATTGGCTCTTATATGTTTGAGCCATTTTAACTCCTTCAGGATATATTACTTGAAAGTATAGGTGGAAAATTTTACTGTTTACTTAGCTTTGTTTCCCAATTTACTTAATGTCAAATGTTCTATTTAAACTTTCGCAGTGGTTTGTTGCAGAACATATGACCACAAGATGATGAAAACTTGCCCGAAATTTTATTCTTCCTGTTGAACCATAAACATGTGTAGGTTCAAACAAGAACTGGTAAAATGTTGAGACAAAAATTCGCTACTTTTATTCGTTCAATCCAGGAATGATCAGACGGGGTAGTTTGTTTAAAGTGGAAGCAGTCACACTGAAACATTCAAGCTTGAAATCGGGATTTGAGCATGACATCTGTTGATTTCTAGTATGTGTTTTAAACACCACAGATGCATGGAAACACCTTCGTATTCCGTAGCACATTGAGAGTGCATATAACCTTTTGTTATAAGAGCCATCTTTGAAAATAAAGAAGAGCTATATTACGGTTCCTCTAATTACTGAACCCACTGAGCCTAATGGTAAGCATACTGGCCACTAAACCATAGGCTTAAGCCCATGTTCTAGGGTTCGGTACCACAGTCATCTGAGAGAGGGGGCTATCTAAGGTTTTCTCAGTTTTCTTTGTAAGAGCTCGATAATTTTTGCCCCTTCCCTTTCATAAATTGTACTTGAAGGCACCCTCCCTACGGCAATATTGCCAAACCTCGCTGCTTAACAAAATACATCCATCCGAAATCTAATTACTTTACATCATAGAATGGTTTACCTTTGTAGTTCGCTTTAAATTTATAACAATGATTGAAATCCTGATCAATTTTAAACTAAAATATTTAACAGTGATTAAAATTACTGTGCTCTTAAAATTTTTAGCAGTATGATCGCAGTACTTTTTTAGTGTGCATTAAGATTTGAATCATAGAGCATTTTTATGATCTAAAACTGTTAAAATTTTATGTGGGTAAGCATGTTTGTTTTTAAAATATTTTTTTTTTCGGAACGAGAATTTAGTCTTGCTCTTACCTGAACCTCATTTTATGCTCCTAACTTGGTTTATAAAACAGTGGAATATTTCATTTTGAGTAACGCCTCTTTAATGTTTACACCACATATGTGGCTTCTAATTTGTTTTAGTTCTTGATAACAAATGATAGAACAAGGTTAAATTTTTGATGTGTATAGATTTGTTGAAGAAGTGTATAAGAGTCGAAACATATTATTTATTCCGTTAGTACACTTTTAAATCAGGTGAGTATTTTTTTCGCATTTTCAGATATATATGTATTATGGTAGCATATCCAAAATTTTTACAATTAAAATATGTAATATAAAATTTTGCAAAACAAGATGGCTCATATGAGAAGTGATTGCAAATACTAGTCTAATTTAAAAGTTAAAAAATAATAGTAATTATTAAAAACACTTAAAACTTTTTTGTACTATGATTATAAATATAAAACATATGTACACATAAAAATATAAGATATAAATAACAAAATATTTATATTGTAGAAAATGGACAAATCATTTCGCTGCAAATGATGTTGTTAGTAAAAAAATGATAGGCTTTGCAAGATTAAGATTGAATGAAAACAATTTTTATGTGTTTACGCATAATTTTGTTACCTTGGAGAAAATGTATAGACGGATGAGATATGATGATTCACTTCAAAGGTAGGTAAAGTGTATAATAACATATATGTGGGAAACCATATACATGGGGAATAAAAAAATTGGTATTAAGATTTATCAAGTTGCAAACAATAAAACGGGAATTCTTTACAGAATTTGGATCAGCTGTATATATTGCACGGAAGTTTTCTAACCACATAATGCATGAAAATCACAAATTGCTTTTTGAAAGCTTTTTCACAATCCCTATTTTATCAAAATTTGTTGAAAGTAAATTTTTTTATCGGAAAAATGCATACAAAACGGTTGTAAATAAATTGAATTTTATAAATGAAATGATATGGAAGAGGAATATTCTCCGTTACTACAAAAAGCGAAAACGTAACACTGAAAAGATGGTGCGAATAAATTGTTCTTCATGCAGCCTCAATGTTTCTTGGAGCAAATTCAGTAGGATCTACAAACCATTAGGTACGACAAGAGAGATGTGTCCTCAGCATTCCAAGACCTGCAACAACGATGTGCAAAATAAATGTGGAGGGAGTGGATAAAATGTATCCTTTATTAGATTTGTACATGTGTAATTTAACATATAAAAGATGATATTTTAAATTTTTTTTACTATATCCTCAATATTTCTATTGTTAACTGTGGGTTTTAAAGAAAACGGAACATTCTCTATACAAAACAAATTCATGAATTTATTGACATAAGACGAAGCTGAAAATGTGTTTTTGGTACCTGAAAACGCAGAAAATTCATAAAATACAAAGTATCATAACTCGGTAAGATTTGGTCGCACGAAAATGGAATTTTTGCTATTTTACTCCTTAGTTCATCACAGAAAAAGTTTTTCTAAATATAAGCTTATAGGATAGAAATATTCTATAAAAATTTTAACTTCCTAACTTTTCAAGGACCCTCCAGAGTCTAGAGAGACAGACAGATTCTGTTCGCAAATTTGATAGAAGGTTCTGGGTTCGAATCTAAATCGCGTTCTTCTGTCTAATCGTTCGGCGTTCTCCAAAGCATTCTTTAAACCTGAGTATACGCTACTTAAATACTCTTAGTAAGACCTAAGTGCCTTTTGAAAGAACCCCATGGAACGCAATCCTCTCCTCCTCCGCTTATATACTTAATTCGGATTATCAGCCATAACAAACATTAATAATCTACCGTAACTTAAAAAAAAAATAACTATTTTGATGTAAATGGATTTTCCTATGTTGGAGAATAACATTTGAAACATATTTTACAAATGAAACTACGCCTCTGAAGCTAGCGGTTTAGTAATTAGATATTGGTCAACGATAAAAAGGTTTACCCTATATATTATCATTCGCCAAATCCACCGAAAAATAGACATTTGATAGAAAAAGTTTCATTCATAAAAAAATCTGGATGAATTAATGAAATTAATTAATTAATAAAAACTCGTAAAAGTGCCAATTTAAATATTTCGCCAAAAAATAAGTGAAATGTGTTTATTAAATTCATATTTTCTCTTGAAAATTGAATGAAATGTGCACAATAAAATGTTCCTCTCAATTCTATGAAATTTCTAGTCTTAACTACAGATTTAATGTTTTGAAATTCCACATTTGCATTGATAATCTGTTGCCATTAGTAAAGAGAGTTTCACTTATGGAGAAAATTTTACTGCATTTCATTAGCAAATGTAAGAATTTTTATTTTCTATTAACTTTTGTCACACCCGAAACAGAAAACTTATATTTATTTTTTAAACCGGAGAATGGTAGAACGATTTGAGAAGATACTTATGATCAAAACATATTTCAGTAAGAAGTATTCAATTTGCAGTAAAAATTATTTTATTTTGCGTTGTTATTTTGCGTTGCGGATGTGACATACAGGGTGACCACAAAGCTATGTTATTAATAAAAAAAGGTTTAACTCAGGAAATATTTGACATAAACGTTCGCGTTTATTTCTAAGTATTTGTTCAGTACCTAAGTTTCAGTTTTCTTCTCTATAGAGAAGCATAGAGAAGTAAACAAGTATACTTACATTAAGTTTACATTAAGATGTGCAGATAATGGTACGTGGTGCCCACGATGTCTTGTTATCTTTACAGAACGTTATCACTCATGAAATTATAGAGATAAATTCTCGCTGTTTCTTGCAAACTGCTCAGCAACAGTTAACCCCTTAACGGTCGCATTAAATTACGGTTTAAAAATTCAAATTTCTTATTGACACCACTGTTTAGAAAAAGAAATATTCACCTTATTTAATGACAGGTAAATGATGCCATAATAAAGGCAATTATAATATTTTGTAAAACTGGTGCGAATCGAACAATCTGAATAAAAGACACAGACCGTGAATATCACGGGAGCGAGAATTAAGGGGTTAAAGTTTGTCAGCAGCACACACAAAACTTGCACTGTGCCATTGGTAGGTTACCAACAGAAAATCTAGCGATTATTAATTAATTAAATGCATAATCACACACCCCTGAACAATTAGCCGCTTTATCATCGTAATTTGGACAACCCTGTCTGCAAACAAAAATTTATGTACAGTTATATAGTTGGTAAAATTGTTAATATAATTCTTATAATTGGCGTAATTAGTGTTAGTATATGTTGTTATAATTGTGTTATAACATGTTGTTATAACGCAACAACGTATGTATAATATGTACAACGTTGGCAAATATAAACAACGTATGTATAACATATTACTTTATAGTATATATTGTTATTATTAATACTATAATTTGTAAAATTCTTATCATAATTATATTAGGTATAAATTTTCTTATAATTAATGTAAAAATTTGTATTTTAATATTTTCGACTATTTAAAAAGTTATTCGAATATCCTACGACAAAGAATTCTTTTAATCTATTTTTCGGTACATGGGGCATTCTCACAATCTTTTGACTTTTATGTTCCTGAATAATTTTTATTTTAATACATATTCTTGTGTTTTTTTTTTATTTCATATACTGGGAAACATCCCATTGCATGATTGCATAACAATATTAACGAGATAAATAAGTTTTGGAAGATGTTGGGGATCCAAATACCAGAAAAACTCCTATACCGTCTCATAAAATTGTTTAAATAAAAGTAATTCGATGTAATTTTTTTCCGAAACTGGGATAATTGTTTTATAGAAATACTAGCGAACTTGCCCGGCGTTGCCGGGTACGTCAAAAAACAGCAGGAATTACGAAAAAACTCCGAAAATCCCAATAAGATGTCGCGAAAAAATTTTTAATCGCTTCTCAAATTCTGAAAAGAGAAAAAAAAATATATATATATATTATGTTCGAAGATTGCAAGTTGATTCCTTTCACTAATGTGGAAAAATAGTAGCAAATCGCTAAAATACACTAAAAATCACATACAAAATTCCCGAAAAATTCGAAAAATGCTATACGAAATCCGAATAAACTTTATTGAAATGAGGGCAGAATGTACTTTAGGTCAAAAATGGAATGTCAAAAAATTGCAGCAGATCGCGAAGAAACGTAAAAATCGCATTAAAAATCACAAAAAGTTCAAGAATCACGAAAGTCAAAATTTACTATAATTGGATAAAAGTTTCAAATCTAATTCCTTTGACCTGTGGGCTCTCTTAAAATTTATGTTTTGGTAATCATGCTAAGCATTAGATCATGTTACTTTTATTTATAATTAATTTACTTGGACTCCCTTAAATATAATTAACATAATCCCTTAAGTTAATATTAGTTTTTGTTGCATTAAAATATCTCAATTTGTTGATTTTCTGTAAGCAAGTAAACCCTATTGTTTTACAGTGGAAGTCTATCGGAATTTGGCGAAATATTAGAGATATCGCCAAGTCGGCGTTACTATTGGCGACTCATTTTGGTCAACAAATTTGGGGATATATCGCCAAGTTGGCGACAAACTTGGCGTTATTCGGCGACAAAACTGGATCCCCCCTACGGTTACCTCCTTATATGTATGGACATGCATTACATGCTGTTCAATAATCGCATAAAAAATTCGCTAAAAATTCCAAAATCGTTGCACGAATTCCGAATAAACTTTTATGAAAAAAGAACAAAATTTACTATATTGGGTTAAAAGAAAGAAACCGCATTCTTTTTCCTAATGTGGAAAAATCGAATTAATATAATCCCTTAAGTTAATATTAGTTTTTGGTCCCGAGTTCGATTCCAGGCTCTGGCTAATTTTTCACTCCAGTTGGGTTTATTGTATTTATTGTTTGTATGTCTGTATAATATTTATATATACCTTTAACTGTTGAATGCAGGCGCTATTTATGTGTGTATGTGTGTTTTAATATATATTGTAGTATGAGTGTTTTATTACAAATATTAGTTTTTGTTGCTTTAAAATATCTCAATTTGTTGATTTTCCGTAAGCAAGTAATCCATATTGGTTTACAATGGAAGTCTATGGGAATTTGGCGAAATATTAGAGATAAATTTAGAGAACTTTTTTAAAAAGGGAACAAAATTTACTATTTTGGATTAAAAGAAAGAAACCATATTCTTCTCATTTATATGGAAAAACTCGACTCGAAACTTAAAAAAGTGCTAAAAATCGCATAAAAAATTAAATAAAAAAAATCTAATCAAAAACTCGAAAATCGGGCTTCGAGGTGCAAACCTTCATATATAGACGTACCTTTCCCCCAAATTTTGTAGCTCTACGTGCAGCGGTCTCTTCAGAACACCGTCGACACACTCACACACAAACTTCTTTCTTTATTATTATAGATAGATAGATACCTTTAACTGTTGAATGCAGGCGTTATTTATGTGTGTATGTGTTTTTTAATATATATTGTAGTATGAGTGTTTTATTATATATATTAGTTTTTGTTGCATTAAAATATCTCAATTTGTTGATTTTCTGTAAGCAAGTAATCCATATTGGTTTACAATGGAAGTCTATGGGAATTTGGCGAAATATTAGAGATATCGCCAAGTTGGCGTCACTTTTGGCGACTCATTTTGGTCGCCAAATTTGGCGATATACCGCCAAGTCGGCGCCAAACTTGGCGGCATTTGGCGGCAGAACTGTGTCCCTGTACAATAACATCCATATAGGTATGGAAATGCATTAAATGATGTTCAATAATTGCATAAAAAAATCGCTAAAAATTCAAAAATCGCTGCATGAATTCCGAATAAACTTTTTTGAAAAGGGAACAAAATTTACTATATTGGGTTAAAAGAAAGAAACCATATTCTTCTCATTTATATGGAAAAAATCGCCTCGAAACTTAAAAAAAGTGCTAAAAATTGCATAAAAAATTAAATTTAAAAAATCTAATCAAAAAATCGAAAATCGGGCTTCGAGGTGCAAAACGTAATATATAGACGTACCTTTTCCCCAAATTTTGTAGCTCTACGTGCAGCGGTCTCTTCAGAACACCGTCGACACACTCACTCACTCACTCACTCACTCACTCACACACAAACTTCTTTCTTTATTATTATAGATTATAGAAGATTGTTGCTTTAAAATATCTCAATTTGTTGATTTTCTGTAAGCAAGTAATCCATATTGGTTTACAATGGAAGTCTATGGGAATTTGGCGAAATATTAGTGATATCGCCAAGTTGGCGTCACTTTTGGCGACTCATTTTGGTCGCCAAATTTGGCGATATACCGTAAAGTTGGCGACAAACTTGGTGGCATTTGGCGACAGAACTGTGCCCCTGTACAGTAACCTCCATATAGGTATGGAAATACATTGAATGCTGTTCAATAATTGCATAAAAAATTCGCTAAAAATTCAAAAATCGCTGCAAGAATTCCGAATAAACTTTTTTGAAAGGGGAACAAAATTTACTATTTTGGATTAAAAGAAAGAAACCATATTCTTCTCATTTTTATGGAAAAACTCGACTCGAAACTTAAAAAAGTGCTAAAAATCGCATAAAAAATTAAATAAAAAAATCTAATCAAAAAATCGAAAATCGGGCTTCGAGGTGCAAATCTTCATATATAGACGTACCTTTTCCCCAAATTTTGTAGCTCTACTTGCAGCGGTCACTTCAGATCACCGTTGACACACTCACTCACTCACTCACACACAAACTTCTTTCTTTATTATTATAGATAGATAGATACCTTTAACTGTTGAATGCAGGCGTTATTTATGTGTGTATGTGTTTTTTAATATATATTGTAGTATGAGTGTTTTATTATATATATTAGTTTTTGTTGCATTAAAATATCTCAATTTGTTGATTTTCTGTAAGCAAGTAATCCATATTGGTTTACAATGGAAGTCTATGGGAATTTGGCGAAATATTAGAGATATCGCCAAGTTGGCGTCACTTTTGGCGACTCATTTTGGTCGCCAAATTTGGCGATATGCCGCCAAGTTGGCGACAAACTTGGCGGCATTTGGCGACAGAACTGTGTTCCTGTACAGTAACATCCATATAGGTATGGAAATGCATTAAATGATGTTCAATAATTGCATAAAAAATTCGCTAAATATTCAAAAATCGCTGCACGAATTCCGAATAAACTTTTTTGAAAAGAGAACAAAATTTACTATATTGGGTTAAAAGAAAGAAACCATATTCTTCTCATTTATATGGAAAAATTCGCCTCGAAACTTAAAAAAGTGCTAAAAATCGCATAAAAAATTAAATAAAAAAAAATCTAATCAAAAAATCGAAAATCGGGCTTCGAAGTGCAAAACTTCACATATAGACGTTTCTTTTCCCCAAATTTTGTAGCTCTACGTGCAGCTGTCTCTTCAGAACACCCTCGGCACACTCACTCACTCACTCACTCACACACAAACTTCTTTCTTTATTATTATAGATGTAGCAAAAAATTAACCCGCATACATTTTTACGGTTTATATTATTTTTTAAACTCTGTCCCTGGGTTTTAGATTCCTTACCATCCCTCTTGCTAAACTTATACAGAAAATCACTCCAGATGTAGCCACAGAATTTTTGTCAAGTTTTTTCTCATGCAGAAGTATGCTAGAGAAAGAATGTCTAAAATTCTTTGACAGGAAATTTACTGCAAAATTTAAATCAGCATTTAAATATCAATTTCAAGCATTGTGGTTTTATTGGTTGTCTTACCGTCCCCAAGGTTTATTCCTGCACTTTTCGAGGTAAATTATTTTTTTTTAATTTAGCCCAATGTAAATAACTGTTTCTAAATATCAATGAACATTGTGGATATCACTTAGTCTTAACATGATTTGCCTAAAAATAGTGGTAATTTTCCTTACCGTCCCATCCTTACCTTCCATTTTTTCCATTATCGCCACCTTATCCTGTACCAATTCCTTTTTTTCCTACCGTCCCTTCTTTAATACCCCTTTAAGACAATGTTATACCAAAATTTTGTTCTAAAACTACTACATTGATATCATTTCTTATTTGAATGTCCTGTGGGTACTATGCAAATTCATTATAAGTAAAAATTTAGAAGAAAATAGAAAGTTATAGTGGTAAAATGGTAACGAAAATTAAACTCACAAGTTTAACTTTAACCTCCGCTTAATAAAACAATTTTCGCTACTGACCATTTTTTTCCTATTTTGAATCATTAAGGCATTCGTCTATCAGATTAAAATGTTATTTTAGCAAGTTTAATTTCAGCAGATTTTTATTCCCGAAAGTCAAAATATTGTGAGAATGCCGCGTATGTATCACACATGTCACATCCGCAACTCAGAATTTAACGCCTATAAAATTTAACTAATCATGTGATAAAGAAATTGTCTTCAGAGAATTATATGTTGCATATTTAAATTTATCAAAATGTACCAATTCATAATTCGCAGGTATTTTGAAATATGCATTGTAAAGTTGAGATGTATGTCATTTTTGTGTCACATCCGCATAAGAACTAATTATTTTGAAAAGGAAAAAAAATGTACAGTGTTTTCAGACACATAAAAGATTCTGTGGTATAACAAACTTTTTATGTAAATGGTAGGACTTTTAATCCTTTACATACAACGATAATTTTGATTTACAGGTGTGTCACAGCTGCAACAATGGATTGGGCGCATTATGAATCGTAATTTTTTGGCATGTCTGTTAATTAATTTTATCATACATCATGAATTTTGAAATTAACCCGTTCAGGACCAACTTCTTTTACACGAATTTTATTCGTTTGGCACCATTTTTTGATAATTATTTGACTTAATTTTATAAATCAGGAAAATGTCGTAATTAAATAAAATCAATTTTGCATTTCTTTTTTACTGGTATCAAACTCAAGCATTATTATCATTTTTTGAGTGTGCATATATGCGCCCATGGCCCCGAACGGGTTAAATATCTGGTTACATATTCAAATTTTAACTATGAATTTGTATTATATCATTTGTAATTACTAAAACATTTCCTTTTTGTTACAAAACAAAATTGTTGCAAAATTTCAGAATTTTTCGAAATTCGCTTAATATTTATCGTTTCTAACTTTAAACAAGAAAGAAAAATCAAGTGTCAAGCATAGATTATGGAGCACTTTCCAACACTTTTAGAAAACTTTAAAAAAGCTACTCCATTTAATAATGTAAAGAAAATACCTAAGTAAACATTTTAGGAAAAGCATAACTCCTTTGAAAAACGTATTTCAGTAATAGTCGATTTCACTCCAATTCTTTTGCGAAGCTCTTTATATGGTCTATAGATTTGTATTTATTCTGCTTAATATGCTAAAATTTAGTGTAGCTAGAAAACGCATAACACAATTGAACATTCGCCTTTAAAATTTTCCACCAATAGACGGAAACGTACTTGAATTATTCTGTACAGCACTGCATGTTACGTGCCAATTTTTATACACGCCACATATTAAGCTGATTTTTAATTCAGGCAAAAACACTATTAAAACTACAGAAATCACACTTAAAGGAATTACTATTCATATGTGGGTATGTATCCATTTTTGCATACGCCTATATATGGTTTTATTTATATGTTACAAACATATCTCAGTATACAAAATATAGTTGAGCTGAAAAATTGATAACGTAAAATTGACTCAAATTAAAAAACACCTTTAAAAATTCACGCTCATTATCATTAATGCTTACAATTTTTTGTGTAGCTGAGTATATGGTCTATAGAATTTATACACTCCACTTAGTATAAAAAAATTTAACTTAACTTAAAACGCATACCATAACAGAAAACGCATTTTCAGAAGTCATTCCCAATATACAATTCTTCAGATATACACTATTATATCCGAAATATTTTATGTGTCCCTGTATATGAACGATAAATACGATACACATCATATTCTACTGCAAGCATCTTGTAGTAAACCTCAGTAATATATATTTATTCATCATGTTTGAAATAGTGCAACATAAGTAAAATACTTTGCGAACAATTTTTTTTATTGTAGACTATTATATAACCGTAGACCATTATCTCTTGTGTGACCCTGTAAATGAATGATAAATGCTTTTCACCCCATATTCTACAGAAAGCAGCTTTTACTCTGGACCTCTTTTTACTTCCAGTGCACCTCTAAACTCATTTCAATTTATTATCTTTATAACAGAGTAACACCATTAAAATACGCCGCAAAAATTTTTTCTACATAGATCATAATATACCGTAATATAATGAGTACTTTTGAGTTCCCTTATATGTCTACTGTAAGTGCCACACATAACATATTATATAATAATCATCTTCTTGCGCACCTCAATAATCTATATAAATTTCACTACGTTTAAAATTGTGTAACACTGTTAAAATTCGCCGCAAATGATTTTCCCCAATAGACCATAATGTTACGGAATATTTTTGAGTGCCCTTATAAATGAACTATCACTGTTACGCACTTCATTTTCAATACCTAACATGCCATGACAAACCTCAATAACGTATATAAATTAGCTGTCAATCGGAGTATATTTACGCGAGTTAGAGGAGAGACAGACAGACGGCAGACAGACAAACCGAAGTCCTAAACACTTCTCAACTATATTGGAAAGTGTTAAAAAGAAAATTTTAGAAGGTAAATTTAATATATATTAGAGAGCTTCATTTTATAATTTAATATGTTTCTTTATTTCAACTGTCGGAATTCGTATCATAATATTAAAATATTTATTTGCTTAAAAGACGTTATAAAAACACATTAAAGTAAATTAAAAATCTATATTTACATGTTTCAGCTCATTTTCTGAGTCGTCGATAGAATGTATAGCAGAAAATTATAAATGCATATGAAAAATAGAAAAAATCATCGAAAAGAAACAAGTAATCATACAACGCGCCCTACATTTTCGCGATCGTGATTTTAATATTATGATATGATTAGTAATGAACGTAATTTTGTCATACTACTCGCACTTATTTACATTTGTCGGAATTCGTTTAACAGTAACTAGATTTTAATAACATAAAAAGATAAGCATTTAAAAATAAATTTCCAGGAATGGTTGAATATGCTCCAATATTCCTCGTAAATTTCGAATTACTAATGCACTTATATAAGGTGTCATGCTTAATTATTACTGCATCAAAATTAATTATAAATAAGGATCATTTACGAGTATAATGAAGAATATTCCTCAGATATAAAAATATATTTGTAATTTTTCCTTAAATTAAGTATTTTCAGCTTTTAATTTATTTAAACATAAGCGAGGGAATTCAAAACAATCCTTAATTACGATCTATTTTTAAACTGATTTCATTAATCATAGTTACGAATGAAATTTTGTTATAATAAAAATTTTTCCTCCAAAGAGAATTTTTCTTGCTAAATGCTTTGTCTTAAGACAAAGAAAATCTAATGTAATACATTATTGGTGTTTCTGCAGTTCGTAAAAAAATAAAAACAAAAAACTATTAAGTTTATTAAATAATAGTTATATTAAGTCAAATATTTTTTATTAATTAACTGATCTATTTAAAATAAAAATAATCTCTATTTTTCATAATCAAATTACAAGACATATTGCGTTAAAATTAACGGTAAAGATGCAATAGTATCTATAGATCTGTAATTGAACTATTTTTGTATTGATGTTTTATAATATTTATATGTTTGAAAGCTTTATTTTTCTACACGTTTGTAAGCTATTATGCTAAATAATCACTGTTTACATTATTTTAATAAATTTGTGCAGATACTTTATACACTGTTTATCACTCAACATCTAATCTTCATGTTATGCATCTGTCGAGTTTTTAATCACCTCTATGTTAAAAAAAAGGGGATATATTTATATGATTTATAGTAAGTGGATATGTGGATAGTAGTACGTTTATAAGTGTTCGAAGAGACATGTGATAGAAAAAACTAGTCAAGCCCTCAATTTAAAGGACTAACTGTTGCAAAATATCTGTAAATTCGGAAATCCGTTAAATTGCGAATTTCACTATGAATAAAATTTAAAACATGATATTACACATAAAATTGTTCAGTATAATGTAAATATAAAGTATTTAATGTACCTATCAAATACTATCATGCACCAATCATATACAATCTTGTACCTACACCGCGTCCCAAAAGTTTAGACAATCAATAAAATTTGCCTTAACATAAAAAGTAATAAGGTACAATTAAAATTCGTGACATAGGTAATAAATAAAAGCAGTTTTGCTGATATACACATATAAATTATGATCAAAGGTTTGAAATTATAAAATATACATTAAACTATATAAAAATGGGCTGTCCCAAAAGTATAGACACCTGTAATTTATTTTGGTTTTACATTTATAAGAGTAACTAAAAATTTACTTTTAATATTTAATTGTATTGCCACGACACTTTATAACATCAAATACACGTTGTTCCGTAGAATTAACTAAGCATTACATTACAGAAGGAGGTATTTCATACCACACTTTGTCAGTTGCAATTTTTAAATCATTTACCCATGTATATTGCTTTCCATTTTCATATATTTTACGAGATAAGATCCACCATATGTTCTCCATGGGATTCAAATCTGGACTGAGTGCTGGCCAGTCAAATAGAGTGATATTGTTTTGCCTAAACCATGTTTTCGAGGATGTGGAGGTATGGATTGATGCGCCATCTCGTTGAAAAACACAGTCCGGTCCTGCTACCAAATCCAAATTATATGATGATAGAACGTTATTAAAAATGGCTTTAGTTGTTAATTTATCTGTGTGTGAAATTGCATCAATTTCCAGAATTTCAAAAAGTACTGTACACAGAAGAATTAAAGCTTGAACAAATATTGTTAACAGGAGAATGAAAGCAAATCTTGCTTAATTCAGAGACATAAAGATGCACGTCTAAAGTGGGCTAGAAAGCATATGTCATACTGCGAAATATAGATTTCTGTCTTCTTCAGTGATGAAAAGAAATGGAATTTAGACGGCCTTGATGGTCATAAATTTTACTGGCATGACCTAAGAAAAGAACACAAGAACTATTCCCGCAAGCAACAAAGCAGAGGATCCGTAATGACCTGGGGAGTGTTTTCTTTCAACAGTCAAACAATTATAGGACTTATGGACAGAAAAATGAAATCAGAAGATTATCAGCCTATTTTGCGTATCAATTTACTTCCGATTATGGATTTGCCAGCAGGACAGGACTGTGTTTTCCAACAAGATGGGGCATGCATCGATACCTCCACATCATCGAAAACACAGGCAAAACAATATCACACTGTTAGACTGGCCAGCATTTAGTCCAGTTTGAATCTCATGGAGAACATATGAGGGATCTTATTTCGTCAAATATATGAAAATGGAAAGCAATATACATGTGTAAATGACTTAAAAACTGCAATTGACAAAGTGTAGCATGAATTACCTCCTCCTGTAATGCAATGCTTAGTTAATTCTACAGAACAACGTGTATTTGATGTTATAAAGTGTCGTGGCAATACAAATAAATATTAAAAGTAAGTTTTTAGTTACTTTTACATATGTAAAACCAAAAAAAAAATGACAGTTGTCTATACTTTTCGGACAGCCCATTTTTATATATTTTAATGTATATTTTATAATTTCAAACCTTTGATCATAATTTATATGTGTATATCAGCAAAACTGCTTTTATTTATTACCTATGTCACGAATTTTAATTGTACCTTATTACTTTTTATGTTACTGCAAATTTTATTGATTGTCTAAACTTTTGGGACGCGGTGTATTATATACCTTCGCAAAGTCTAGCGAAGAGGATTAAGACAGTGCCAAAACTCGAACGCGGCCACTCACTACGCGGTCAGCGTGGGATATTTCAGCCCTACTGTGTGTGGAGACCGGGAGCAGAGCGTGCTGTTATGTCACGTCGGCAGCTACATAAGCAGTCTGTAGCTATCATCGCGGTGTGCTTCACACGGGGTGACCGCACAGGACTTCTGAGGGTTTTCCTTACGCGTAACGAGAATACAGATAACTTTCTCAAAGTCCTTCCTGAAGGCAATCTTTGCTTTTCGGTGTGAGAGTTGCTTGTGGCTGTTATGTCACCCAATAAAGTCCTTTCTGTTGGCGAGTCTTGTAGCAGGACGGACCTAGACGTTTGCGTGTGGTGGCTGGTCTCCCTCCACTGCTCCGTGGCGGATGCGCCGGTGACCGGCGGTGGTTCCACTGTCTGGTGGATTTGTCGTCGCCTCGGATAGCCGCCGATATGGGATCCCTCGATTCGTGCACGGTTCTGGCTGGTACCTATCAAATCAGTAATTCAAAAATTCCTTCAAATGCGTATTATAATGCTCATCAAAAGTTTAAGTATGAGTGCTTTTCAGTCGAATGTTGATTTTAATTTGTTTTCAACGCTGTACTTGTATTTTACGCTCCGTTAATATTTAGTCGCAATCCCTTATACCAAATACTACAATTCGCTACAAAACATAATAAAATGTCAACGTACATGAAAGAGCTGATCGAAAATGACGCTTGAAGCTAGGTATGCACACGAAGTATTACGAAAATAAGCCACAGGTCCGACTTGTTGAGCACACGAAGTTTTACTATATTACAATCGCTTAGCTTTGCTAATCGCCTGCCTTTTAAAATTCTGAACGAAGGTTTTAAATCAACAGTTTCTTCTTCGAAATTGCTTTTGCTATCTTAGACAAATTCTGTTGGTTAAATCATAAGTTCGTTGATTCGACATCTCTCAAATTATGAGTTCATTCTACTATTAAGCTGTCGCCATTGTACATCATATCAGTGCTTGAAAGTGCCATGGCAAACATGGTAATTTTTTCAAAGTGTGGAAACACTGCTGGGATTTACAGTAGCTGTCATTGTATAGTTTGATTTACTTAAATCATGCTATTATGTTTTGTTGACAAAAGATAAAACAACACTAAAAAAACTAAAATAAACATTCGATTGGGATTTATGTCTTCTTTCAAATTTATGTCACAAAAAAATATGTTTAGGGTGGCGTTTCTAAGGGAGGTAGGGGTAATTAGGAACAGGGTAATTGGGTTCAGGGCACATCAGGGTAAATCTGCAACAGATAAAAAAAGTTGACCATGCTAATTATGAAGTCTGACTAATATTCTGCATCTGCAAGTTTTGAAATTGGAGGGAAAATCTATTTTCCTGTAGAAATAATCACTGTTTTCCCAGAACACAAAGAAAAACGTTGTCCGTCAAAGTGAGAATGTTTAAAAAAGGTCCTGTGTAAAAAATTATAAGAATATTGAAATATGTCTAAGGATTTAAATTTAGGAAAAGATAGTTTTAAGAGGAAATGGTTACATTTTGCAACAGACAAAGCATAATATTAATAATCTGCATACTTCTAATTACCCCAGAAATAGCATTTTCGTGGTAAATAAGATCAGAGAGTTTTTGGAATAAGGGTAAATGGGATTGCATATTTTATTTTCTATTTAAATCAAATTGTGGTTTAGAATACATTTTTTAATCTTTCAGTTTTCAGATCTAACTAGATCTAACGAAATTCACACCAAATTAGGAGTATTTCATTGTGAAATACTCATAGTTTGGTTTACTTTACTGCACATTTTGTGTTAGGAAAACATTTATTTTACAATTTTATTTTTCATTTATTCCAAATTTTAGCCATGACTACATGTTTTAGGCCTAATTAGGCCTCAACACTTTCAATGTAAATGAAATTTTCCTCCTTCACAACGTATGATCTTTGTCTGATCCTTTTTTCCCGTTGCATTTCATGTTATTTTGAAAAAAAAAAATTTTTTTTTTTTTACTTTAAAAGTTCTTTAGTAATACAGAAAGGCTATTAATTTCGAATAGAAAATTTTGCATCTGATTTTGTTTTGTGGGCAGAGTGTAAAATATATGAATATTGAAAATCCCTTAAAAAACGCTTTTTTCCAGCGTACTATCTTTCCAGTACAGTATCTCTGAGAATAGTTGTAATTATAAAAAAAAAGTCCAAAGTTGTAGTTCAAAATATATTGCTGTAAAGCACATACCGAGATCTTTTAATCCCATTTACCCATGACTGTGTGTTTTGTAAAGCATGAGAGAAAATACCACTGATCCCAATTACCCCCGATTAAAGAGGTATTTTTGAAAAGGACTCTTGTACCAGGTAACACGATACATTGAAAATAGTTCTTTATACATTTCAAAAGACAACTACCTACTGAGTAAAATTATACATAATATTAGTATGTTGTCCATTTCATTCTCTGGCAATTAATTGTCAAAGTTCGAAGCGTAAAAAAGGAAACCTAATTACCCCTACTTCCCCTAAATAGATATGATAACCAACATTGTAATTTTAGTATTAATATCTAATTTTGACATCATATTTTAATGTTTCAGGAATTTTTATCATTGGATACCAAACGGGAATAATAATATAAAATTATAACAAAATATAAATTCCTGATACACATATAGTCCATGTAATAGAGACCGTATAGGGGCTCTACCTAGCAAAATTAATGGAAGTTCAGAAAATTAGCTAACTTTATGTTTTTTGGGTCGCTGAATACGAATTTGTAACTTCCCACCAAAATTTCCCACGGCAACCCCGCCAAATTTTGGTAAAATGCCTCTCAAAAAAGGTTTTTATTAAAAAAATCAATTTTTTTATTGTTTAAGGGAAAAAGTATCTAGAAATTCAGAAAGTAGACAAAATTTGCAACAAATTAGATGTATGACATTATAACTTAGGATGAAGGGGAAGGGGGGATCTGCCTCGGAACATGCGCGCGGTGCTGCGTGGACTAAGTTGCTCAATTCCACTTAACCACTCACACGTTTACATTCGCCCTCCCATCTCCCTATAAGATTTACTTTAAGTTTTTTGGGTCGCTGAATCCGAATTTTTAACTTCCCCCCGAAACCCCTCCAAATAGTTGTTTTTAACTTAAACTTCTTATTGTTTTAGGGGAAAAAGCATTACGAAATTCAGAAACTAGACAAAATTTGCAACAAATAGGATTTTACCAAAGTTTTTTGCCAAAATTTAGGGGAGTTGCCGGGGGAAATTTTGGTGGGAAGTTACAAATTCGGATTCAGCGACCCAAAAAATATAAAGTAAGCCAATTTCCAGAACTACCATTAATTTTGCTAGGTAAAATTCCCTATTGCCTGGACCAATAGCATAAAAGAAAAATTCGTAAATAATATGTATTTTAAATTGTAAAAATGTTAAAAGAAATGAATTATGGATAATTTCTTTACTACTTCCCCGAATGACTTCCTGTTTTGTATTTCAGGGTAAAATTTTCTGAAAAATACAAATATGATGTGTAAATTAAATGTTTGTATTGAAGAGTTTGAAGTTTGTTACAATTTCAATACGGAAACGATCCCTAAGCTTATTTCTTTAACAAAAAATGATAGAATACAAAATTCCTAATTAAACGGCTATTTTATGAGTTTTTCTGGGTTTTTTTTGTCAACTGTACAGGAATATAAAGGACATACAGTCTTTTTGGTGATGCTTTTTTATTCCTAAATTAAGATATTTCGATAGGTTTATCCCACATATTACATGAAAACAACTTATTTATAGAAAATTATGTTAAGCAACTTTTTATTATTATTTTATCTTTGACCCTTATACATCAACCCTATCCCTTTTGTATCACCATGTTGAATGACTGCAACTATAGACAAACGCCAATGTGGGTTCAACAATGAGCTTTAAAAGACGAGTGTATTGATTGTTCATAAATTGCGACACTGCAGATAACACTAATACGTCGTAGAATCTCAATAGAACAACTATATTAAGTTAATTTTCCCTCCAAATGTTTTGTTTATCATTTGATAAGCTAACAGAGGTTTTTGCTGAAATAAACTTGGAAAAAGTAAAAGACTGTAGACATCAAGAAATATCGTTTTCATGATGGTGAATTCACATCATTTAAATGTTTATGTTAGTTTATTCGCAATATTTATAAGAAATGTCCAATTTTCTGTTTCTTACAGATATGCAACACGCACGGTCCCGAAGAAATTCTCATTTTTATGTTCTAAATTTTTAAAAAATTTTTACGTCCTTTAAATTATGTATTCTAATAACTGAGTAAATATTTTTTAAACAAGAGTTATTGAGCAATAAAGGGTTACGTTTTTATTATATTTTTACACGTACAATGCACAGCATGATAAATATTTAAGATTCGTCTTATAAAACAATAAAGACGAAGTCTAGAAGATTTATTCAAATTTACTTCTTCACCTAATTTTCTTCCCAAACTATTCCCGTTCTGAAACGATCCTGCAAATGTCCAAATATCTTAGTGAATTCCGCTTCCAGAATTCTTTTAAATGCCTCTCTACCTTGTTATGTATGTTCGCTATCGGCTGAAATGTTATTTCTTCATAAGAACGTTCGCGCTATAAAATAATCCTTGTTCTGAAGGGTCTATATCGGGTGAATATGGGGATGGGTAATCAAGGCGGAAATTTTGAAGTTAAACATTCTGAATGTGAATAGTAATAGTCATACGCATATTATTTGTTTTACCCAAAATGCTATAAAAAAATTCTGCATCGATCTTTACACGATGTTCAGTTCCTCAGATGAAGGGGAACCGCACAATACGGTCACGACCAATTTATTTGTGGCAACTACGATTGACTCGCGGGTCTGGACATATCGAAATACCACGCTAAATTCAAATTATTATGTATACGTACTAAAACATACCAAATGTACAAACCAATGTGCTACAATCTACACAGTTCACACATTACCATTGATTGGACCGTGTCAGAAAGTTATTTACAGAGAATTTTAGCCCATAGAAATTAATAACTCAATGAAAGTGTATACAGGGAACATGGTATAAATACACTAACTTATGTTCATCAACAATCGAAATGTTAATAAGATCGACGTCTTAAATGCCAATTATTGGCAAAAGTTACAATCTGTCATTGAATGTTTGCTTCTTTCTCACTGGTGCGAGGCCACCTTTCTGCTGAATTGGATTCCCATAACTCTCGACCTTGTTGAAATGCCAAAGCTAATCTTTTGTGCAGTTGCATTTGAGAATAATCTTTAAATGCATTTTGCAGAAATTCTTTACATTTTTGTTGCATTATCTTTTAATTTAGAACGAAATTAGTTGCTCTCTTTGCTCTACTTTGAAGATATTTAACACGGTAATTGAAACAGTATTCAATTATTTTCCAATAACTGATGTACTACTAGATTGGTAAGCTCGAAACTTGCAGTAAGCGCTGCTAGAGCTTTGCGCTAACTGCGTATGCTTGGTGCCAACATATTTCGCTATGTACTCTGTTTCTGTAAAATAAGTTTTTAAAATTTTTATTCCCCCATTGTATATCTATTAGAATATATAAAATTTTAATTTCTTTCGGGAGAATAAAGTACATGTTATAAAAGAATAAATTTAATGTAAAAAAAATCAACATTTTATTTCTTAGTAATAAAGTTTTATTTAAAATTTCTGACATAGAGCAATACTATTAGAAAATAACTAGAGTAAAAGAGCCCATTTCACCTTGTAATATAAGTCGATTTTCAAGATCACAGAATTGTTCAGGTAAATATAACGTTCCATGATATCACGAGTAAATTATCTCAAATATCACGTTTCAGTCATTGAATGTACTTACAATCAAAGATTCTCGAACAGAAAGGAACAGCTGTGTATTTAATCTTCTATTGTTTACTTACGTCTGGTATTTTTCTATATTTCATTAGATTCTTAGGCAGAATACCAAATATGATCAAATGTAAAACTAAGCAAGTTTAACTGGTTGATTTTATCTATACTTATGAGAAAAGGGAAAAGTAGATACTTAAAGCCTATTAAGATTGAATCAATCATATTGTAGAACTAATATCATTCATTTGTATTATCAAACAATTTATGATTTTCCAAAAAGTTACATTATTTTTACTTCTAGTTTTTTATTCATAAATACACGAATAATGTTATAATTAGTTATTCTTCTTATGATAAGTATCGTATTTAGGAAATGCCGATTCTGGTAATATGTAATGCAATTTAATGGAAATGCAATGCGAACATGTAATGCAACTTAATGGAAAGACTTCTAAAACCCCTTTCCCTAACCCTTTTACTTGATAAAATAATTGATATATACAGGGGTGTCAAAATCTAGGCGCCAGCGGGTAGTCTCTAACCACTAAATTTTATTTGTTTTCTTCTCTTAAATTTTATTAGCATTCTTGCAAAAAATTTAGACGAAATATTAGACGAAAGATAACGAATAAAATTTAGTGGTGAGAGACTGCCCGCTGGCGCCTAGATTTTTACACCCCTGGATATATATATATATACAAAAACATACGCAGGGCTTGCAATATTCCTAAATTTTTCTCACTTTTCTATCATTAATATTACAACGATAATCTCTATTGTAGGCATCTATCGCAGTTGTTAAAAGAATCTACTAGGAAGATTTTAGGTAGCTTTCATTACAAAAATTAAAAAGCTACCTATTGCAGCCATCCGGAGGAAAGCACTAAATTTTGGTATATTTTCACCGATCCTGAACCCTAGACCCCAAAACTAGCCTCCGTTCAAATGTAACATGTATATATCTATATATGTACACACATACATATATATATATATATATATATATATATATATATATGTGTGTGTGTGTGTGTAAATATATACATTATACATCTGATTATTGTCATACTGTACCTCTCGTATTTCATAAAGCGATTTGGATAAGATTAAGTGTGTGCACAGTATATATCAATGTCTCGACCGAGTTCGCTGGCCAGCTTCATCCACCATCTTGTTTTAAAATGCCGGCGATAAATTTTTTTTTCAATTTTAAAATTTAAAAAGCGGTACAAATACATTACAAATTGAAAAAGATTCTTTCCTTAAGCATTTGACCTTAAAACAAGGACTCCAGAGCATATTTTGTTTCGCCATCAACATGAAAAATGGCTAAGATATAGCATATCAGATGTAAACTTCCAACTGGGCGAAAAATATAAGGATCAGGATTCGAAACAGGGATATTTTGGCTGAAGCCACCAATACTCTACCATCTGAGCTATCCCGGACGAATCTGGTGCAACTTTTTCACCCAGCTAACCTTATTGATTATAGCATCTGGTCTGAAATCCGGTTCAGCTCAACAGATTAAATCGCAGGTAATGGAACTCCAAAAATCGCTGGATACGTAATTACACTAGATTAATTTTAACACAATTATTCTAATTGTTAACGAAATCATAAAATATGTAAATTTCCAACTCAATTTCCCAAATGTCCGGGATAGCTCAGATGGCAGAGCATTGGCGGCTTCAGCCAAGCGATCTCTGGTTCGAATCCTGGTTTTCTTCGCCCAGTTGGAAATTTACATCTGATATTATTTATTTACCAATTAGAATAATTGTGTTAAAATTAATCTAGTGACATATAGCAGTTTGAATTTCTAGTGTGGCTGACATTTTGAAACAAACTAATTTTTCTTCTGCTGTATCTCTAGTATTAGGTAGCTTTCAATACAAAAAGCTACGTATTGCGGCCGTTCGGAGGAAAGCCATTCCGAAAAATTTTGGTATATTTTCACCGTATATTTTCCCCAAACCTCGAAACTACCCTCCGTTCTAATGTTGATATATATGTATATATATATATCATCATCATCATCAACCGTTTTCAATCCACTGCTGGATGTAGGTCTCCCCCAGATTTTTCCAATGTTTTCTGTCTAGTGCTTTTGTCATCCAATTTACACCGGCTACTTTTCTGATTTCATCACTCCATTTTACTTGAGGTCGTCTTCTTGGCCGTTTTACATCGCTGGGATACCACTGCAGGGTGTTTGTGCTCCCCCTATTGTCTTTTCTTCTTTCAATGTGCCCAGCCCATTTCCATTTTAGCCGTTTAACTCTTTCAATGATGTCAAAAACTTTCATCTGACTTCTTATCCAGGTTATTATTTTTCTGTCTCTTCTAGTTATACCTAGTAGGGTGGACCGAAAATTTTTTTTTCTTTTTGATTCGCTATACCACGGAAAACTTGTGTCTAGGATAGCTTAGTAAAATGCAATAATAAAATCAATAAATTTTCACGTTTGGCGGTAGCGCATCGGGCCTAAAATTTGAGAAAAAACACGATTTTGATAATTTTTCTAATAAATAGAAATAAATCGAATAACTTATATAACAAGCAGCTATAGACATTTTTTAGTAGAAAAGAGTATAGGAATGATAAATAAATGAAAAAATAAATACATTTCGCCACACATTGGCATCGGATTATGCTTTTTAAAAAATGCATATTTTTTTAAATGGCAAATTTTCATTGAAATAAAAACTACTTTTCTGATTGTACTATTACCTGATCTGATTACCTTTATCTGATTGTACCTGAGTGTAATTTCGCTTTGCAATAAAATATCGTCGTTTACTTCTCTTTACTGTCTTTTGGAAGTTTGAAATAAGATATGCTTGAATAACTAGGCATTGCAGATCTCGCGAAAAGTGTCGTGCTTATAAAACCATCTCTGGACCCGAAGACTTTTTGTGACGCCTCAGTTACCAGCTTCACGCACCGCCCTACTGTTTGGATGTGAAATGGAAATTGGTCAAATTTCCACTGGGCCGCTATTTCACCTGATTCGACCTTAGACCAAATCTCTTCGTTGGTGACTCTTCTCAGAAAAGGTGGTGGTGAAATTGTAGTAAAGTTCCAGTGAATCATTTCGATGTAGTCTGTAGCTAGAAAAATGATTTGGGATATATGAAAACACCTGATTGACTTTCTTTTAGAAGCTAAGTTTCTAGCTTTTATACTTCTTCTGAAACATAACTCTCGTATACGATCCTATTTATCTACTATCATACTCAAAAGTAAATTTTCTGGATTTGCAAAAAATGCGTTTCTCTTAATTATTGGGTCAATGACCTTCAGCAAGTTTTCAGAGAGGAAGTTTGACGATTTTATAACTTTCAATACATGTTGTGAAGCATTTACTTTTTTTTTTTAATACTTAACCATACAGGTACATAAGACTTTAGGAGAAAAGAAACTATAATCTTGCGCTTATCTGGTTGGATTTTCAATACTTAAATACAACTGGAGAATTCTATTCTCCGTCATTACCCACCTTGAGTGGAAATATTGCCAGACTCAGAACAGATAAATCTTCAGGAGAGCTGCCTGCTTTTATAGTACAACTAATGCCCAGTAGGTACAGTTGATCTTTACTTAAAATTTGCCGGTCATTTCTGGAAATTCACACCCAAAACTGTCAAAATTTACCGCTGGGAGTTTCTCACATTTCCTGAGCTGCGTGCCAATCGGACTAATGATTTTGGCCCAGTCGTTTCACCATCTAAAGTTTGAAACAAATACTGGAATGGCAACTCATTGAAATGTAAGAGGCATACACCAACACTTCTGCCCACTGTAATGTCTTTTAACGTCTTCTTCAATGTGAATAACACCGGTTTTACACCCCGTATTAGTTAACAGTGCCATCACATTCAATCACATTTTTTTTGTTTCCTTTACGTCCACACTTCCAATTTTACCAATACCATGCATTCTTTGGAAGTACAAGAATTTTAATTCAATGATGGGTATATTTTTTGCTTTTTCACGGTTACAAATAATAGAGACTGGACACTCACAAACTTCAGGGACTACAATTGCAGTCTAATGTTATTTTCATTTACACGCAGAGGCATCAAACAGTAACAAAGATTTTTTTTTTTTTAAATCTTCAACTCTCTTTTTCAACATTTACTTTCCCTTATCACGCTTAAAGGACTCCATAAGATTACGATAACTGTCATGATATACATTTATTAACTGAACAATTCTGCAAGGTGTTACTGTCAGTATTGAAGCTTTATCAAACACAGATTTAACTTCTGGAGTCACAATAACCGAAACGTGAGAAAAATCAACTGTTGTTTGATTTCAAGGCTAAGTTGTAATTTTCATGGAAGCAAGACTTGAGAACGTCTTCATAAGTTGGAAGTTTATTCACAGGTAACTCTTTTGGGAGGCCAAATAACGGGCAGTTAAAGTCACTGCGAGTAATTTCCTTGGAAACAGCCATAACACAGCGATTAATATAATCAATAAATCGAATCATTAAGCGGTCATTAATTAAATCAGTCTTTAAGAAACGCGATTGAAACGCACAAGAAGAACACACTGCTAATCATTGACGGAAAAATTCTAGTGAACAACTCACAGAAACCGTTGTGTCATAAAGCATACGCATGCGTATCGCACAGTGCTTTGTGAAGAGTCAGTACAACTATTATTGACGGCCTCCAATTCGCAGCAGGGCTCGTCGCGCTGGACTGCTGCCAGAGTAGAAGGACTCATAATACAGCATGAATGCGTCAATTTAAGGATATTTTAATTGCTTTGGCTACCCTAAATGAAGTAATTTTGTTTCTTTTTTTATTATAATGTGTTTTTTGATCTTTCATTTAAAGCCTTTTCATCATAGCAGTTTTTTATCTTTTTCGTTCATAGCTTTAAAAAACCGAAAGAAAACTACTGCTTTTTCAATAAATTTCAAATATTCAAGTGCGATGCGCTACCATCAAACGTAAAAAATTATTTAATTTGTTTCTGCATTTTACTAAGCTACCCTAAAGCCAAGTTTTTCGCGGTATAGTGAATAAAAAAAACAAAAAAAAAAGTTTTTTCGGCCCACCCTAATACCTAGCATACATCTTTCCATACTTCTCTGTGTTGTTTGTAATCTTTGTACCATCCGTTTCGTTAGCGTCCATGTTTCTGCTCCATAAGTTAGCACAGGCAAAACACATTGGTTAAATACCTTTCTTTTCAAACAAAGGGACATGCAACTCTTCAGAATAATATTGTTCTTCCCAAAAGCACTCCATCCATTTCTTATTCTTCTATAGATTTCATTCATGATACTATTATCCGATGATATTTCCTGCCCAAGGTACACATAACTTTGCACTTCTTTAATTTCAGTGTTGTTGTAGACAATTTTCTTTTTTGATGCAAATGAATTGAACATCACCTTAGTCTTTCCAAGTTTATTTTTAATCCCACATTAATGCTGGCTTCTGCCAAATCTTTTAGCATATTTTCCAATTCTTCAGGACTGTTACTGAAAATTAAAATGTCGTCAGCGAATCGGAGATGACTTAAATATTCCCCATTTATTCTAATCACTTTGTTTTCCCAATACAGCTTCTTGAAAATATTTTCTAAGACAGCCGTATAAAGCTTAGGCGAAATGGTGTCTCCTTGTCTTACCCCTCTTCCAAGCTTGATCTTTGCTTTTACTTTGTCCAAGCGGATGGTTGCTGTTGCTTTCTTGTAAATATTCTTTATAATATTGTTGTAAGGTTTATCTATACCAATGTCCTCCAGAGATTCTACTACTGCTGATGTGTAGATTTTCAATGAGTTCCCTTACCGTATGGATATGATCCATTGTGCTGAATCCACTTCGGAATCCTGCTTGTTCTCTAGGTTGAGCTGAGTCCAGAGCTGATTCAAGTCTTGTCGTTAAAACTTTGGTGAAAATTTTATAAATCACTGATAGTAAGCTGATAGGACGATAGTTTTTAATGTTTTCCTTCTCTCCTTTCTTGTAAAGTAGCATCATCACAGCATTATTCCAATTTTCTGGTACATGGGACTTCTTGAGACATTTCGAAAACAGTAAGGATAGCATTTTTGCAAATTCTTCTCCTGCTTCTTTGATCAGAGTTAAATTTTCTGATATCTTCCGTAACACATTTTCTTACCGTTTTATGTAATTCAGCATATTCAACTCTTGATTTAGGATCGTTTTTCTGCATTTCAAATTCTCTGCGTTTCTTAATCAATCTTCTTGTTTCTTCTGTTAATTTTTTGTCTGCTTTACTTGTGCATCGCCGGCTATCTTCTTTGCAATATCTTGTAGAGTATTGGTTAGTTTCTTGTTCAATACTATAACATCTTGCTCTTCTTCTAAAATTGATTGAAGTACTTGGAAACGGTTTTTAAGTTCCAAATGGAATTCTTCTCTATGTTTCTGGAGATTTATTATATCGATTGATTTTTTTGAGTGTTGCAAAAGCTTCATTCTTTCCACTTTAGTATTTAACAGCAGTTTGCATCTAACCAACCAGCGATCACTTCCTTTATTGAAGTTATTGAGAACGCTGCAATCCTAAATAAGATGCTTTTTGTTTGTTAAGATGTATCGATTTCACTTGTTGAGCCATTTGCACAATGCCATGTCCATTTTCTTTGTGGCTTTTTCTTGAAAAATGAATTCATGATATACAACTGTTCACATTCTGCAAACTCAATCAATCTGTTTCCTCTTTCATTTCGCTCCCAATATCCATGATTATATATATATATATATATATATATATATATATATATATATATGAGGACGTGAGTTTCAAAACTCGCTATATCCATAATTTATAAAAATGTGTTTTCTCTATCAATCTATTCTATTGGTGAACCTGCATCGAAAAAACAGTACAAGCTACGAAAAAAAACTAGTTTTATCGTGGCATTGTAAAATCTTGGTCCACAATGAAAACCAACGGACGTAGTCAGAGGTTTTTCGCGATTTCTCAAAATTTAATTTTCTGGATAAGGCGAGTTTTGAAACTCACGTCGTCATATATAAAATATATAAGGGGCATTTTCATAATTTTTTACTTTTAAATCCCTAAATAATAATTTTTATTTTAGTACGTATTCTTGCGTTTTATTGTCATATACTGGGGAACATCCCATTGCGTAACAATATTAATGAGATAAATAAGTGTTGGACAATGTGAGGGGTCCAAATACGAGGAAAACACCTATACCGTCCCGTGTCCCTGATGCTGATTTTTAAGTTTGGAGCTGTCTGTATTAAATTGTTTCAATAAAAGTAATTCGATGTAATTTTTTTCCGAAAATGGGACAATTGTTTTATATAAATATGTAGCAAAAAATTAACCCGCATACATTTTTACGGTTTATATTATTTTTTGAACTCTGTCCCTTTGTTTTAGATTCCTTACCATCACTCTTGATAAACTTATACCGAAAATCACTTCAGATGCAGTCACAGAATTTTTTTCAAGTTTTTTCTCATGCAGAAGTATGCTAGAGAAAGAATGTCTAAAATTCTTTGACAGGAAATTTACTGCAAAATTTAAATCAGCATTTAAATATCAATTTCAGGCTTCGTGGCTTTATTGGTAGTCTTACCGTCCCCAAGGTTTATTCCTGCACTTTTCGAGGTAAATTACTTTTTAAAAAAAAATTAATCCAACGTAAATAACTCTTTCTAAAAATCAATGAACATTGGGGCTATCACTTAGTCTTAACTCGATTTGCCTAAAAATAGTGGTAATTTTCCTTACCGTCCAATCCTTACCATCCCTTTTTTTCTATTACCGTCCCTTTTTTCCTATACCATCCCCTTTTTTTCCTTCCGTCCCTTAACACCCCTTAAAGACAATGTTATACCAAAATTTTGTATTAAAAATACTACATTGTTATTATTTCTTATTTCAATGTCCTGTGGGTACTGTGCAAATTCATTATAAGTAAAAATTTAGAAGAAAATAGAATGTTATAGTGGTAAAATGATAAGGGAAATTAAACTCGCAAGTTTAACTTAAACCTCAGTTAAATAAAAAAAATTTGTAATGAATATTTTTTCGCTGCTGACCATTTTTTCTTTATTTTGAATCATTAAGGTATTCGTCTATCAGATTAAAATGTTATTTTAGCAAGTTTAATTTCACCAGATTTTTATTCCCGAAAGTCAAAAGATTGTGAGAATGCCCCATATATCTGATCTTAGACATGCTGTAACTTTTGCATTTATGAACCAATTTGGACTTATTGTGTGCCTAGAACATACCAATGTCTTGTTCGTTGGCGAGTTTCATCCACCATCTTGTTTCAAAATGGCGGCCATTTAATTTTTTTAAAAATTAAAATGTAAAAAGAAGTACGAAAAAAATAGAAATAGAGAAATTTGTTTTTCCTAAGTTTGGTACAAGGATTCCAGGACAGTTTCTATTTAGTCTTTATCTCAAAAAAATGGCTGCGTTATAGCAGTTTGAATGTCTACGTTTGCTGACATTTTGAAACATTCTGATATTTGTAATACGATAACCCCCGTATATATAAACCGATTTGTATGTGACTTACAAGGAGAGGGCCAACCTTGTTAATAACAGTTTTTGATTATTTTAATATATGTTGTAGGATAGACACCCCTTAGTGTCAGGTTCAACGGATTTTATCCAATGCCAATTAGTTCTTGAAAAACCAGGGGGTCTAATATTAGTAGACAACTTAAATACTTACTTCGCAGCAAAAATGACAGGTTAGTCGTAGCTCAGTTGGCATGGCGTTTGCCGGCTGATCCAAGGGCCCGTGTTCGATACCTGATTGCGCTACATTTGTTATTTCTCCTTTTTTGTTTTATAAATATAGTTATAATTTAATAATTTCAATTAAAAAATTTAACACCAAACATTAATTATAATGTTAACAAACTTAACCTTCAGACTACCAAAAAAAGTATATGCGAGAACTACCATTCGGGTCCATTGGACCCATATGTAAAATATATAGGATTTCAAAATATACAAAACACCCATTTATCTACAATGAATATATTTGTTATTAATGCACCTTATACAGTATATAAAAGTGATATATATAGTAATAGAGTAAGAAAGTAACACATACAGTAAGAAAGTAATATATATAGTATATTATAATGACTACAAAACGTTTTTCATCATAATAAAATTATTCTGTACATGAAGTACAAATAACGACGGAATGTTCTCCGCAAACATTTTTCGTACACTTCTTGCATAATGTTCGTGTTTTTCGATCTTTTTTAGAGGGACAAATATGACATCTTGATTTTTTTCGTGGCGGTTCAAAACTATTTGCGTAAAGTTGTTCTGAAGTAGATGTTGAGACGGCGATACCTCCTTCACCTACTAATTCTTCTGCAAGTTGAATAATGAAATTCCGCCTTTTTTTCATTTTCGGATCACATTCAGCATTCAGTGACAACCATATTATGTATGCATTCATCGCACTTATATCGATCATATTATAAAATACAATCAAAGGCCACCGACGTATCATGCGTTTCACACTATATGCTCTTACCATTTTGTTCATCGTATCTACTCCGCCTTTGGTTTTATTATAATCTAGGATTATTTGTGGCTTTTTTTCTAAGCTGTTGTCAATATCATAAGTGTTATGCATTGTGCTTAGCAAAGTAACAATTCTACCTTTTCTGGGACAGTAAGAGATGATGGTCGCCTTCTCTTGAAACCCAAATAAAGTAGAATATACAGAACGATGTTTTGGATTTGTGAACACAGCGGGTAATTCAGGTTTATTTTTTCGAATTGTTCCAATAAGAGATAATTTTTTTGAAGTAAGATGTGTTGCTAATTCATATGACGTAAAAAAGTTATCACATGTAATATTACGACCAGAATTTTCAATTTCCTTCGTCAATCTTTTAACTACATTTTCTCCCTGATGAGATTCTCTTACTTCATTTTTGCCTGTATATAGTTCCAGTTTCCAAGCATACGATGTTACGCTGTCACAAATAACCCAGAACTTCAATCCATACTTTCCAGGTTTAGATGGCATATACTGACGGAAAGGACATTTTCCACGAAAAGAAACTAATTGCTCATCGACAGTCATAGACCAATTAGGAATATAAGGGTCTTGTAAATAGCTATTCCACAATTCAAAGCATTCTCTTATTGGCTCTAATTTATCAGTTGATCTTCTTTTACGCCTCTCAGCAGCATCATCAAATCTTATGACACGTAATATACTTGTGAATCTATTGCGATTCATAATGTCCCGAAATATTTGTCTTCCATTTTTTATGCTCCAAAGTTCGCTTACTGTTTCATTTTTCGATTTATATACTCCAATAAATAATAAAAGTCCGATGAATTTTTTAAGTTCTATAATATCTATAGGTTTCCACTCTTTATCGAATACTCTATTGCCTTCCGCGTTTGTCCATTTTACTATAATTTCCAAAAGTCTTTTTCGGAAATAGATAAGAAATGAGGATGATATGGAATCCACTTCACGATTTGCAAATCTTGAAGGTCCAGATTTTTCACGTAAAATATTGATTTCAGTACGTCTTCCTTGTGGTCTGGCAACTTCATTCTTATACCAGATCTGTGAATTATTTTTGGAAACAAAAGTAGAATTTGAAGTACTTGTGGTTGCTACATTTACTTCATTGGAATCATTATCAGATTCTGAGTAGGAATCAGAAATTTCATTATGTATTTCAACATAATCTACTTCACCTTCATCAGACGACAGATTTTCATCATCGGTGTCGAATTCTATATCGTCCGGATTTTCCATAATTTTTTGAATTTCCTCTTGAGTCAATACTTTTTTTCTGTTCATCTTCAATTCAGTTTTTAACAAAAAATAAGTTAGGAAATAAGAAAATGATGAATATTTGTAAAATAACAAAGCACGTACAAACTACACTTATTACTTGTCTTCAAATATCAAGTCCTATTTTCAATGAAAAGACTCAAAAACATCAATAGACACCATTCTCTCACTAACTGTGTCTGTTGATAAATGACTCTCTGAACCAGAAGTAACCTTTTATATATAGAGCACGAAGTTTACTAGATCAGTCTAGAATGTTCTCAAAACTTCATCTAAGTCGCCAAATAAAGTCGCCAAATTTGGCGAGATTGGCGCTAAAAATCCATCGCCAAATGGGCGATAAACAGCCAATTATGGTAACCCTGTTCCTCCTCATGATTTATGGCAACCCTAGAAAAAGAAAGCAACAGTATATTACGTTTGTTTTAATGTTGGGTCCAATGGACCCGCGTGGTAAACAATGAAACAAATTAAAAATAGGTAAAAAATTTCGAACAAAATTTTAATCGCAATTGCATATACATAGAGGAGACAATTGCAGGAAAAGTCATGTAATCGCGAAACTTTGAATGCTATTTTTCATGAGAAAAATTTACATTAAATATTGCTGTCGGGTCCAATGGACCCGTCTGGTAGACGGAAGGTTAAATTTATCATTTCTTATTTGTAAACTATTATTTCTCATCCCTTAAAGAGGTTTAAAAAGAAATTGAATCTATTACTGAATGATAAAAATTCCAAAATCGTGACAAATTCTGTTGTGGTGCCATCTAGTTATGATACAAAAAAGAAATATTCAAATAAAATAAAATCAGAAAAAAGATAAAGGGGAAAGCAAAATAATTGAAAGCGCAAGCATACTTATTACAAATTTAAAAATCTTTAATATGCAAAAAATTGGTTGTAATTTAATTCTGATGCTAATTTTTAATATGATTATGCTTGTTACTTGAAAAACAGAATAATAGTATTATCTCATTGACTTCCTTTGTTAAAGCAATGCGTAAATGATGTTTCTTTAAAATCACGAATTGACACAATTGCTCAATATCATTCATCGATAAAGAATATATGAAATACATTGTAAAAGTGATTTGTTTAAAAAAATAACAGTTTTATGATGTTTTATTACAACTATTCAGTTAAAAGTAAAAAATTGAATAGGTTAAAATTATATTTGATATACAATATTAAAAATTTTAATTGACAGTGTGATTATTAAATTATATTTACAAGTAAAGTTATAAAACAAAAAATGAGAAAAACAAACGTAGCGCATTCAGGTATCGAACCCATGCCCGCCAATCAGCCGGTTAACACCATACCAACTGAGCTACGACTGACCTATCATTGTTGTAGCAAAGTAAGTATTTAAGTTGTGTACTAATATTAGACCCCCCGGTTTCTCAAGAACTAAGGAGTATTGGATAAAATCCGTTGAACCTGACACTAAGGGGCCTCTACCCTACAACATATATTAAAATAATCAAAATATGTGATTAACAAGGTTGGCCCTCTCCTTGTTAGTGTGTACATAGTGCATACCGATGTCTCGACCGAGTTCGTTGACTAGCTTCATCCTTCAACTTGTTCAAAAATGACAGCCATTTAATTAAATGTAAAAAGAAACACAAAAAATTGAAATTGAGAAATTTGTTTTTATTGAGTGTTTCACCTTAATAGAAGGATTCCAGGACAGCTATTGTTTTGTGTTTATCTCAAAAAGTGGCTGAGATATAGCAGTTTGAATTTATAGGGTTGCAGCCATTTTGAAGCATTCTGATATTTGTATTCGATAACCGCGTATTTATGAACCCATTTGTATGTGACTTAGTGTGGCATATAGTACATACCGATGTCTCGACCGAGTTCTTTGGCCATCTTCATCTGCCATCTTGTTTCGAAATGGCGGCCATTTAAATTAAAAAAAAAAAATGTAAAAAGAAGTAGGGGAGGTAGGGGAGGTTTGATACATAGGGAGGGTTGATACATTGACAATTTTTCTCAACAAATGGCATTAACAGCTATTGTAAGAGATCTAAAGTCTTCTTTTATTAGCAGAAGGCATCAATAGCTGGATTTAAAAGTGAAGAACTGACAATGTTTTTTTCTTTTAATTTTGAAGATTTTTGGAATGTCAATGTAAATTTTTTTAAATGCTGATTTTCTTTCATAACTCTTATTATTGTGAAGATAATATCTTGTAATTTTTTTTATTTGTAAAGCATATTGTTAGGGTGAGTTTTGCAGAGTGGCATTTTGCAACCGCATTTGTGCAAAGTAATTGAAAATCCAATAAGTCATAATAGGGAGAAATGATACATTAGTGCTGGGGAGAAATGATACACTTGTATATATGAAATTTAATAGTTTTGTTTAAGTTGTAAACTAATATAGGACTGTAATATTCATTATTGTTTTACAGCAAGAGCTACTGAAATTGGTAAGGAAGAACAAAGAGACTATTCATAGACATTATGTAGGTTACATAGAAATGCAGTGCGATGATAGATGGTTAGTTCACTTTGTTCGTCATGTAGAAGGAAAAAAGTTCAAATGGCCTGAAAGGGAAGATGTTTCTATAATTGACGAAAGGAAAATTAAAAAAACATTAAATCCAACAGATTTTACTTACCAAAATGATAGAGTTATTCGTTTTTTTTTAATCATTTCAGGGGTGGTGGTATGATTATGAAACCACTTAATTTTAATTCCCAAACGCCACATTGGCACCAGCAGTTTGGTAAAATATTTTCCATTTAATATGAAAGTGAAATAAAATTCTTTTCTTATTTCCAATTAAATTTGTTGGCAAATCTCGGTGCCATTCATTTATTCAGCACTTTAGCATTGAAAATGCTTTGCCCTGTAAGGGTTAAAGAAATCTTAAAAGTGCTAAATTTATGCTAAATTGTTTGCAAATCAGCAATGTTCACTTCATTTTTCCTTGCAGCATCTCTAGGGGTTTTTTTTTTATCATTATTTATTTTCTAAAAAGTATGTTAAAAGAATTGTTTAAATATTTTTGTAAAAAACCTTTCTGAAATAAAAATATGTCAATGTCATTTATTTTTAAATTTGACTTAAATATTTCAAGATTTATCATAAGAAATTGCATGACACATAAACTGAATTGTCTACATTTTTTAGGGTTCCGTACTTAAAAAGTAAAAACGGAACCATTATAAGATCATTCCTGTGTCTGTCCGTCTGTCGGTCTGTCTGTCACAGCCATTTTACTCGTAAACTATGGAACGTGGAAAGTTCAAATTCAGGGAAGTAATAAAGACCATTGACCCACATATTTTCAGATTAATAAACATTCATAAATACATTTAGTAAAAAAGTAGAGGGGCTAATTATCCTACTTGAAAAAAAAATATTTTCTTTGTATATCATGTGGGGTATCCTGTGAAAGCTTTTGTAACGCTGAACTCAAAAATACATTCCTTTTAATTTTAGGTATTATATTTTCAAAGATATTGTTCACAATGTAGCGCAAAAATATGCCCCCCCCCATCTAATTCCGAATCTACTGAAACTAAAATTATAAAAAAATTAGAGGTAGTAGAAGTTAATATAAACCTTGCCGGAAAATTATAGTGATTACCCTTGGTCACATAGTTTTTGAGTAATTAGCATTTTTCTGTTATACACAAATTTCAATTTACGGGCATTTTGAAAAATTGTTGAGCATCGCTGAATATACCTATCGTTGCAGAAGAATAAAAGCATTGTTGATAATGATTTTCGAAAAAAAATCATCGGTAATTAGCCAAGATATTAACCCTTAAATGTAAGGTCAGTTTGGGCATACACAAGGACAGGGGCGGCGTACTCTATGACTAGTCAACTTTTAATGATATATATGTGTAATATAATGTCCAGTAACAGTATAAAAGCAATAAACGTCAAATCGTTAAAAAAATACTAATTTAAGCGGTCTCGGGACTCAAAAAAGTGAAAAAAAATGAGAAAAAAGACCGTTTTCAAGATTTAATGTCTTAAAATGTACATGATTTTTAAACACAATTTTAATTGGGATGAAAGATATAAGTATGTTTTTTCGTTTCATGTATTTAAAAAATTGCAAGATACAGAATTAGTATTTATAGAAGGCTCGAAACTGTTAGACATTTGTCGAACAAAAAATTGGCATAACAGTTTACGCGCAGGATTACAAAATAAATGTTGCAACTAGAATGAAAATTTTGGTACTTGCTTATACTTCAGATAGTAATAATTTCCCTGAACTTAAATAAATTTGTATCTAAAGTATTTTTATATTTTTAATGCAATGTTGCACTTAGCTAATACAAAATTTTGAAAATTTCAACAGTAAAATCACCTAAATTTTTTTTTTTTTGAACAATAAAAAGGAAATTTTAGGTTCAGTTTATACAAACCAACATGAAATATATGTTTTGAAAATTTCATGAAAAAATATTCAGAAGTTTTTGAGGTATCCTGCGCGTTATGCCCCAAAAACGCCATTTGGAAAACACTTACTTTAAAGTTTCTGAAACGCCGGTTCAGCTATTGAGCGGGTATAATTCTAAAAGCCAAAACTTCTGTTCTAATGAGAATTTCAAGGAAACAATTATATCAAAATAATCAGAAAAGGTAGGCGTTTGACATCTAAAAAAATTAAAATTTCTTAAATTTTGTAGCTTTAAGACTCCTGCGACCACTTAATCCTTTCCGGCACGGAGTAATTCTATTTATAAACTTATGAAATAATGAACTGACAGCAGAATTTATAAACGAATTTATTAGAAAATGCGAACTTGCTTATTTTCACGTACATGATAAAAGGAAAATTTTAATTAAATATTCTTGGTCCCGTTTGTCTGTTTTGGAATTAAAATTAGGTGTCCGTTTTTTAAGGGCATGTCCCTCGAAAGATTTAATTGGAATGAATCGCATAAATACTGTGGGATTCGCGATAGTTTGCATTGATTGTATCTCTCAATACGCCTCGAGTGACTTTAAAAGTTAATTAAACACCTATCTGGAAAAACGCGGCACTGAACAAGGTGGCGTTGCAACTTTGAGACCTCAATTCGAAGCGCGCTTAGCACAATGCCAAATTTAAACTTTGAGCAAAGGTTTTGTTTTAGCTACACTGTAGAAATAAAGGATATTTGTACGCTGAATTTAGTTTCATGAAATGCCAAATGAAGTTTAACTACTCACTGCTTTTATTGTCAGTACCGAATTAAGTTCAACATAAACTGATTAGGATAATATTAAAAAAAAGAGTTATACGAATAGCTGTATTTGATATTATTTAGGTTCCTTATCTCTTTGAAATTTAATGGTATACCCGTTTACACTTTTCTAATATATACAGTTATACCCAACCCTACGTTGTATAGTTTTTTACAAAGTCTTAGTATTCTTTTAGCAACTTTTTTTTTTTTTTAATAATACAATTACAAATTCATATATTTATTCTACGGAACTAGAGTCCTGTATCGGGTCGGGTTACCTGCTTTTACCCCGAACGTGTCGGGTCAGGTTGGCGCTATATTTTCCCATTTCGGGTCGGGTCGCGTTGGCTTTTATTGTTTCGGGTTCGGGTCGGTTTCGGGTTGGCTTTTTACTCCTGCGGGTCGGTTTTGGGTTGACCCGCTTTTTTAAAAGAAAGTGGAAGATATTTTTTCACGTTAAAAGAAAAATAAACCGCAGATCAAAGTTTCACAAAAGCAAAATGTGTCCCTGTCTGTTTTGTCTTTAGTCATCTTTTCACGAGGCTCCGAAGTAACAAACTGCATTATATTTTTAACGTATTTTAAAAGTACAATACGCAGCAAAACGCTAAATGGACCTTTCTGTCTAATGTATCAAGTGAATAATTTAATTGTAGTGATACGCGATGCATTATGTTAGACAGGAAAATTTTCAAAATAATAACTGCTGATAAACTAAAGACAGATGGCCACTTGTGTAAAACAAGGTGTATCGTTATATGTGGAACTTTTGAAACCGCAACTAATTTAAAAGCATATTTAAAGATTAGTCTTTTAGTTTTATACCATTTAAGAGTCCTGCATCGGGTCGGGTCAGAGATTTTACTATAGTTGAATTTTAAAGAATATAGATTTGTTCATTCTTCTATGTACACTGCAAATAGAAGCGTCTTAAATTTAGACACATATGTGACTGAAAAAGAATTTTAGACACTTAAGTGTCTTAATCTGAAAATTAAGACACTATAGATGTCTTAATTTAAGATACATAAGCGTCTTACTATGACCATGGTGTAAACGAACTGAGAATAATGTCTAAAATATCCGCAAACGTCTTATTTTAAGACACTTCATTGCTTTAAACGTGTCTTAATTTAAGACGTTTTGATTCTTCCGACGCAATAACCACCAGGGGGCACTAGCACTCCCAGTTGCGCATGCGTTTTAGATGTCTTCGTTCGAAGTGGTATACGTTGTAATTCAAACAAAGTTTGTTTTTATCTACGCGTGTATTTTAATTCGTTTTTTGCGAAATGTGAAGTACTGTGATTTTAATTCGTATTAACTTGGATTATTTATTTATTGAATGAATACATACATCTGACGTGTGTGCTCGACATCAAATGTCTCTTAGAAGCTGTCGTCGATACAAGGGCGGGATAGACACAGAACAGAAGTAGACGACGGTTGAAGATTACACCCGGAAATTCTACAAAGCGTGTGCAATGGGCTTAGTGTTAACTCGTATCAATTTATATCAATAATATTGTGTTATTCATCTTCGTCCTGTCGAAGCTGGCAAAAAAAAAGAAACTTTTGTCTGGCGGGTCCTGTTTTTAGGATGAAACATCTCATTCTTTAAATATGGCTAGTCGGATGTATTATGGGATTACCTTTTAAACTGATGAAAGTCTTTCTCCTTCACTGTGGTTGTGGTAGTTTTTAAAATTTCAAATCGAGGAATATTTCTTACCTCTTGCAGCAACTCAAGTAAGTTTCTTTATAGTAGTAAAATTAGTGTATTTTATGATTTTATTTATTGTACTAAACAAAATCCTGCATGAAATTTAATTAGTTTTGAATCTGTTCGCAAAAAACCCCACTAATTCTAGAAGTATATATTTTTAAACTTATGACGTTCTTTTTTATTGCGAATTATATATTCAATGTCAGTTCTTAGTTTCAATGGATAATTTTTATCTCGCAGTAAATGACGGCCACAAGGAAGTAAAGAAAAAAAAAACTTTGAAAGATGACCTAATGCTTTCTTACTTCCTGGCATAAAACCGCAGATTAAAAAAAGATAAAGTAAATGAGACTGGTCTATTATATGAAGCTGCCTGTAAAAATATACATATGTATTTGATTTGCAATCAACTCTAATACTGATTTTTTTATTATTTTTAATAAAAAAGTAATTTGAAATTTATAATGGGAAAAAGTAAAAACCTCTAACTAGATTTCGTATTTAAAATTGTGGTAACTTTATTTATATGCACTTATACGAAAAATACAAAAATGACAGATGTTACTGTATATATTTAAGACGAAAGAAGTTTGGAAATCATAAGTTATTTTTTCCTCATGTTTTTAATATAGAATCTGTAGTTATTTGTTTTTATTGATAGTTGAATAGCTTTTGTGAGTACCCTCTGATCTACATAAAAACTTGCCCATGTGGAAATATAAATTTTTTAAAAACATAATTTTTAAATAAGTATTTTCATTTTTTGGGGGGGGGAAGGGGGGGATTTTGCATGAATTTTTGTAAAGCTGATATCTTAAATCTTGCACTGATTATAATGAAAGTTTTGAACTTTTAGAGTAGGACAAGTTTAAAAACGCAAATATATTTAACAAAATACCAACGTCATTTTTTCCCCAATGTTATTAAAGTAGAATATTTATTTATTTATTTTCATTATTCATAGTTAAATGGCTGTTGTGATTATCAAGTGATGTATATGTAAAATTGCCTATGTGGCAATATATTTTTTTATATTTTCATTTTTTTTTGGGGGGGGGGGGGGATTTTTGCAATTTTCGTACATCTGATATTTTAAATCTTTTTCCACATTCAACCGAGTATAATAAATATTTTGAACTTTTAGAGTAGGACAAGATTATAAAATATGTATATATATTTATCTATGTACCGTAAAAGTCCTTAATAGCGAACACTTCGGGACCGCGGAATTTGTCCGATAATTGGAGATGTCTACTTTTTTGAGGTAAAAATATACAAATATGTATGTCTGCTGATTAAAAAAGTATTCGTTAAATAGAGGTGTTCGCTATTCGAGAATGTCCATTAACCTCCACAACGGATACTCCCGAATACCGGACATCTCAATTTAGACAACTATAATGCAGGGTTGCGTTTTTTGCAAAAGTACTTCTTGATTAAAGGAAGGGCAAACTGGGAAGTGCCCCGTCCCCCTACGACTGTAGTGCCCCCAAATTTGATGTGCAATATTTGTAAAGCTTATATTTTAAATCTGTTTCGAAATTGTACTGATTATAATCATTATTTTGAACTTTTAAAGTAAAATAAGGTTAAAAACAAAATAAATTTAAAAAAATCTAATATTTAGATAAATATTTTTTGTTTTTTAATCTTGTTCTACTCCTGAAGTTCAAGATATTGATTATAATCAGTACAATGTCGTAAAAGATTTAAATTATCAACGTAACGAAAATTGTATACCAAAACTGAGAGCACCAAAAAAATCAGGCTGTATTTGGGGGGGGGGGGAGGGGCAGGACCACAGCCAAATATTTTTCCAGGATTCAACGTGGTCAAACATGGCTACGTATGATGCTTACAAAAAAATGGATGCGATTCAGACGTTTGAAGTGTCTGAAATTCAGACGCAAAAAGTGTCTGAAAAAATTCATACATTTTAAAATGTCTGAAAATTGAACACTCCATTTCAGACACTTAAGTGTCTGAATTTCAGACATTTTAATTTAGAGTGTAAAACATAAAAATGGTATTAGAGAATTAGAGGTCTGCACGGGCCGGAATCTCCGGGCCCGAGAACGTCCCGCCCCGTCCCGTATATAACTTAAAAGTACGGCCCTAGCCCGGCACGGCCCGTTTATAATTTTATCGGCTTCGTCTAAATATTTATATCGGGCCGGTAGATCCGCTGAATTTTAGTTATCGGCCCGGTCTGGCAGGGCCGTTCAATTTTTTTGCCTGCGTGGCCTGTTGAAAAAACTGTCCTAATAAAGCGGCCTGGCCAGTTTGAAATTTTGCCGCGGCCCGCGAGCCGAAACAGTGCAGGCCTCTATTAGATATACAATTGTAGATTATTTTTCATAATGGTATTAAAACATGATTTGCTTTCCTTACATTGCGGGTTCGGGTCGGGTTGTGGGTTGAAGTATTGCGGGTTCGGGTCGGGTGCGGGTTGATATACCTCGGGTTCGGGTCGGATTGCGGGTTGCCTGAAATTATTTTTGCGGGTTCGTGTCGGGTTGCGGGTTACAGAAAATTATTTTTGCGGGTTCGGGTCGGGTTGCGGGTTCGGGTCGGGTAGAACCCGACCCGCGCAGGACTCTATACGGAACCCTCTGTGCGCGAGTAATGCTCGCACTTGACCGTTTATTTTTTAATTTACATAACAATGTATCAAATCTCCCTTGCTAGTGTATCAATATCCCTTGCTAGTGTATTTGACACAATTGTAACAATTCACAATAATTGGGGTATATTTTTTGAATGATTATTTTTTAAATTCACAATATTTTTAATAAATTAATAAAAGGTCACTTTATAAGAAAACACAAAAAATTTGTTTAATAATAGGTTTCTAAGGGTTGTAAAAAATTTGTAAAAAAAAAAAAAAAGTGTATTATACTTCCCCTACACAAAAATTAGAAATTGAGAAATTAGTTTTCCTTGTGTGTTTGACCTTGGGACAAGGTTTCCAGAACAGGTTTTGTTTTGTCTTTATCTAAAAAAAAAATTGCTGAGATATAGCAGTTTGAATTTCCAGGATGGCTGACATTTTGAAACGGCCTGATTTTAGTCATGCGATAGCACGCATATTATCGGACCGATTTGGATGTGAACTTAGTATGGGCATAGTATATACCAATGTCTCGACTGAGTTCAATGTCCAGCTTCATCCGTTATTTTTGTTTTAAAATGGCGGCCATTTAACATTTTTTTTAATTTTAATATTTAAAAAGTGGTTAAAATAGTAGAAATTGAAAAATATTTTTTCTTTAATGTTTGACCTTGATACAAGGATTTCGGAACATTTTTTTTTAAATTTCTATAATAATTATGAGAATTTATTTCATGAGAAATGGTATTTTGAATTTTTAGAATGGCCGAAATTTTGGAAACAATCTGATATTTATCATGCGATATCACGGGTATTTATTAACCGATTTGGATGTGACTAAGCATGTATACTGTAAATAACTATGTCTCAACAGAGTTCGTTAGCCAACTGCATCTGGCATCTTAATTCAAAATGGCAACCACTTAAAAAAACTAGAAATTGAAAAAGCTTTTACTTTTAAGTGTTTGACCACGATTCAAAGATTCCAGAGCACATTTTTCCTGTCTTAAAATTGCCTGAGATATAGCAGTTAGAAGTTATAGGCTTTTTGAGATTTTGAAACAATCTGATTTTTGTTATTCGACAGCGCTCGTATATATTAAGTGATTTAGATATGACTGAACATGCGTGCAAGACTTGCTAAAGTCTCGACCAAGTTCATTGATTAGCTTCATCCATCACGTTGTTTTAAAATGGCGGACACTATAAGACTTTGTTGAATTTGGCGACGAAGAGAATTTGAATTTAGAGAGAAATTGCTCTAAATCAGGGGTGTCAAACTGTGGTCTGCCGGATACCACTAAATTTTACAGTTATTTCTGCCTTATGTAATCGTCGAATCTCTGCGATTCAACTTGTCGACAATTTCTTTAAAAATTTAGTGGCATTCGACGGGCCCCAGTTTGATACCCCTGCTCTAAATGAAGTCAACTTGGATATAATTGACTTATTTCTGAAATTCTCGCTCATAGTCGTTATTGACGAAAATAGGTATCGAATCGCTTATAATCAAGTTCCACAAACTTTAGTTTTATGTGTTTGAGGAAAATAGGATGGATTCTAAAAAACCTTGAGTATGAGAGCTACCTTTTCCTCACGACATTGACCGGAAGGACTTTTTGACTTGAAATGGTGGTAGGAAATATAGGAAAATTTACGAACGCTAGGAGCCTTGGATGCCATTATTGTCGGAGCACAGCTCCGGCTTCCCTGCAAAAATTACACTTATTGTTAACATGATAGCGTCTAAAATATTTGTCGTATCGACACAAAAAATTAAATGGACGTTGGTAGTGCCAAAATCGCAGTGCGTATTGAAAATCATAAATATTCGTCAACCCTAACGGCATGAAATGTCTGCTCAAACATTTCCCATAGAGATAACATTGCTGGTTTAAATCTATTTGAAAGATAAGGTCTTTTTTTTTTTTTTTTAGACATCTACCTTGAGCATTTTTCTGAACCAAGTTTGATAATTCTTTTTTAAATGAAAGCTGTTTCTTTGTAGATTTGCGCACTAGCTATTTTTTTTTAAATATTCCCATTTTTATATTTAAATTTAAAATTTTTGTCAGAGCACAGCTCCGGCTTCCCTGCAAAAATTACACTTATTGTTAACACGATAGCGTCCAAAATATTCGTTGTATCGACACAAAAAATTAAATGGACGTTGGTAGTGCCAAAATCGCAGTGCGTATTGAAAATCATAAATATTCGTCAACCCTAACGGCATAAAATATCTGCTCAAAAATTTTCCATAGAGGTCTATTTCCATGCGAATTTGTCATGTCTGTCACATACTACGATTTTTGGCTATCAGTATTTTAGAACGAAAAAATGTGACTTATTTTATCGAAGATATCTCATAAATTGAATAAGGCGAAGCAAACATTTAAAAAATAACGGTGGCCAACAAGCATAGCGATTTTCAGCTGTGTGGCAGACATGACAAGTTTGCATGGAAATAGCCAGAGATAACATTGCGGGTTTAAATCTATTTGAAAGAAAAGGCTTTTTATTAGACATCTACCTTGAGCATTTTCTGAACCAATTTTAATAATTCTTTTTTTAAATGAAAGTTGTTTCTTTGTAGATTTGCGGCAGTAGCTATTTTTTTTTAAATATTACCATTTTTATATTTAAATTTAAAATTTTTGTCAGAGCACAACTCCGGCTTCCCTGCAAAAATTACACTTATTGTTAACACGATAGTGTCCAAAATATTTGTCGTATCGACACAAAGAATTAAATGGACGTTGGTAGTGCCAAAATCGCTGTGCGTATAGAAAATCACAAATATTCGTCAACCCTAACGGCATGAAATGTCTGCTCAACATTTTCCCACAGAGATAACATTGCTGGTTTAAATCTATTTGAAAGAAAAGGCCTTTTTTTTTAGACATCTACCTTGAGCATTTTTCTGAACCAATTTTAATAATTCTTTTTTTAAATGAAAGCTGTTTCTTTGTAGATTTGCGCACTAGCTATTTTTTTTAAATATTCCCATTTTTATATTTAAATTTAAAATTTTTGTCAGAGCACAGCTCCGGCTTCCCTGCAAAAATTACACTTATTGTTAACACGATAGCGTCCAAAATATTTGTCGTATCGACACAAAAAATTAAATGGACGTTGGTAGTGCCAAAATCGCAGTGCGTATTGAAAATCATAAATATTCGTCAACCCTAACGGCATGAAATATCTGCTCAAAAATTTTCCATAGAGGGCTATTTCCATGCGAATTTGTCATGTCTGTCACATACTACGATTTTTGGCTATCAGTATTTTAGAACGAAAAAATGTGACTTATTTTATCGAAGATATCTCATAAATTGAATAAGGCGAAGCAAACGTTTAAAAAATAACGGTGGCCAACAAGCATAGCGATTTTCAGCTGTGTGGCAGACATGACAAGTTTGCATGGAAATAGCCAGAGATAACATTGCGGGTTTAAATCTATTTGAAAGAAAAGGCTTTTTTTTAGACATCTACCTTGAGCATTTTCTGAACCAATTTTAATAATTCTTCTTTTAAATGAAAGTTGTTTCTTTGTAGATTTGCGGCACTAGCTAATTTTTTTTAAATATTACCATTTTTATATTTAAATTTAAAATTTAAAAATTTTCTATGATTTCTTTTTAAAAGCAATTGGATTACTTCCATTGTTGTAAAGAAAAGAAAATTAATAAAGTATGTTTATCTTTATTGATGCCAATTTCTAATAAAATTCAAAATTAACTTTGTAAAAAAAGGGAACAGAAAATGACATCACGCTTTAAAGAAAAACTAAATTTTTCCTCAAAACGTTATTACAATTCAATACTTTTTCACTCCACTGAGTTTGAGACGCTATGTGAAATGCTTCAATGAGGCAAAGTGATATCATATTTAAATGAAAACCACCATTTTCTCTGATAAAACGAAATATTTTACTACGAACGCCTCTAAAAGATATAAATTTCTGGAATTTTACCTGCCGAAACGGAGATTAGAATCACAAGTCAAGAGTGCGAATGTTCACATGCAAAGTCGTAGTTAACAAACTTGATTTCAAGTTTGGAAATATATGTATTAATAACTTATTGCGTACTGCGATATTTTTGAAATGGTGAATATACATTTGAGAGATGCGTATGCAAATTTTGAGACGATGAAAATGACATTAAGTTTAGATTGCACGCGAAAATTGATTGATGCACGCGAAAATTGATGCACGCGATTGATTGGCTCGTGGTAAAATCATTTTTGCTGATTTTGAATCGGTAATTTCAAACATAAGAGAATCAATTAGTAATTTCATCATAATTACTTATCTTCGTTAGGTATACTAATACATTTTAATTTAATACGTTGAACGGTCGAAGTTTATGGAATTAGTATTTTGGTAACTTTAAATTAAAAATAATATTTGTTGAGAGTAAGTATTAACTAATGTATGAGTTCCTTTGTAAACAATTTCTTTCGTCAAAATACGACAGGTTTCATCTCGTTATTAAACAAAACATTAGCTCCATTGTTGTAAATTATGCATTTTAACCTCATCCGAATCGTTATTGGCGTCGTCAATATTTGTGACCTGAGATATAGATTGACTTTTAGAAGTTTTACTTTCTACGTCCGTAACGACCACTTTTGCTTTTTATTCAGTGCGAAACTTTTATTCTCCATAACCTACCAAATCGATTCAATTCATTTTGAATTTTAAATTAAGAGAAATGAAAAGAAATGCTGTATACGATGCTGTAAATGCCGAATACGGGGAATACGATTTTGGGTCTTAGCCGCATGGCTACGAGTGATAAATCAAAGAAATAGAGAAAAATATAACAGGGTTTTGTACGGATCAGGGTATTTTCCAGGAGAGTTTCCAGTATTTTTTTTATAGAAAAAGAAATCTAGGCTAAACTGGTGAAATTTCGCATTATTATAAGGAGAGATTTTCTTAAAGAAAATAGCGGTGCAGAAGAATTTCCTGGTCGCAAAATTCCAGGAGTCGTACGAACCCTGATATAATGTCATGTATGTATGACTTATATGTATGTATTCTTATGTATGTATGTTTATATTCAGACGTATGCATGTTTGTATTGGGAAATTTCCGTAATCGGGTTTGTAGGCGATTTCATAATTTAGTGAGCGTTGTTTGATGCACAAATTTAACTATTTGGTAGCGGTCCCAATTTCAAAAGGTTATTCATTTTACCTTTTAATTCACCGTAATTTAATGTGCTGCAACTGAAATGCAAGTGAACATTTTCCGTAACCTACCAAATCGATGCAATTCACTTTGAATTTTAAATTAAGAGAAATAAAAAGAAATCGAATACGGAGAATACGATTTTGGATGTTAGTTGCATGATAACAGATTCAGTATTAACCGCATGGCAACGAATGATAATAAAAGAAGTCGAGAAAAATGTAATGTTATGTATGTATTACTTATATGTATGTATTCTTATGTATGTTTTTATTCAGAGGTATATATGTTTGTATTAGGAAATTTCCGTAATCGGGTTGGTAGAAAATTTCATAATTTAGTGAGCGCTGTTTTATGCGCAAATATAACCATTTGGTAGTGGTCCCAATTACAGAAGGTACTCATTTTTTTAATTCACCGTAAGTGAATTTGTTGCAACTGAAATGCGAGTGAACATTCTGAAGTGAATGAAATAAGCATTTTTGGCCTAGATGTACACTTGAAAACATAAATATGTAGATAAAATAAAAAAGTCCTAAAAGCGTAAAGAAAAGGTAGCTTACTTATTTCTTGATTTTAAGATTTTAGCTAATTTTACGGGAAAACCTAAGCTAAAATGAGAAGAACCCGATTAGAGAAAAATCATCAGTGCTGAATTTCAGTGGAAATTTCGCCAAATTTGTTCAGCTACAGCCAAATTCGCTACATTTATATCAACATATTTTTGGTTGCCAAATTTGGCGAAGTTTCGCGAAATGTCTCCAAGTTTGGCGAAAATTTTGACGTTAACGTATATGACTATATAGATTTATGCTTATAATCGGAAAATGGATATAATGAATAATGAAAGACAATTCGTGAGAAATCAACTTCACTAAAAGTCATAAATCATTCCGTGATTTTTTTTAACCTGTTGCCTAGATGTAGTGTACATTTTAAGAAATGTACATATTTTTATATGTGTAACATTATACACAAAAGTTTCGAAAATGCTGGTTAAAAGAAAGCAATTGGGATGAAAAGAGTTATTCAGCGTAATTCTATGTGGAAAAGTCACATAAAAATAACCCAGCTGCCTATGATTAATTGCGCGAATAACGATATAACAATAACTCAGATGAACAAAAGTATCAAGTTTGATAGAGGAGTATAACAGATTACCCATGTATGCGTGTTACATACGTGTTACAAACATTTCCCTGAAACCATATTAAATAAGTCTGTTCTATGCCATACATGCAAGTCTTTGAAAGGGCTTTGAATTTTTCTGCCGTTAGCTCGATGGATTCAGTTTCAATGTTTGATTTTCTCAAAGATCGGAGCTACATTAAACAAATTGAAATCGCTCAACACATCCCCGGTGGTTATTCTTTCTCTTTACCGTAGACTCTCTTTTTCAATGAATTCTCTTTACTTTTAACATTTCTGAAATATTTTAAAGAACAAATCACGCTGCATGAAAATTTTGATAATTCTGTTATCAGATTTACAGATGAGCAGCAGAAAATACTTTAGTTATGCACAGAACAGCTTTCGTCATTGGAAACAAAAGTTAAAATTTTCCCTAAGCCAACATTTATTATTGGAAAAGCAAGAGCTTGAAAAAGTATGATAATCAAAGAAATTAGTAAAACAATCAGAGCAATTAGGATCAGAAGCAGTCATTTTTTTGTCACTAACAGGTACTGCTGCGCTTAATGTCGAAGGAAAGTTAATTCACTCACTGCTTAAAAAACCACCGTGTTTTAAATAGTTCGCTGATTTAAAAAGTCAGGCAGAAAGAAATCTACAGCTCAGCATGGATACAGTATTATTTATCTTTATTGACGAATTTTCAATTGTCGTCTTATGGCTGAACTTGAAAAAAGATGTCGCAAAGGTACTTTGTTTAAATCCTTGGAGGTATTAGGTAGTTACATCGCGTAAAAGACATCCCTCTATATAAGAGACATTCTATAAAAGACATTTTGGCTCTTCGCAGACAAACAATGCTTAGAGCTTTTGAAAATTGCTTCACATTAACAAACTCATTGAGACAAAATGACGATCAGCAAAAACAGTTTCGAAAGACTCTATATTCGCTTTGCGTGGGTCAAATTTTAGACTACTCTCACCCCTTATGCTACGATGGAAAGCTACACTGCTTCCGGCTCAACTTGAATGATTTCAAGATGCTATATGTATTTTTTCCAAAAACAAGCAAGCGAAAAAACATGATCAAGAAGTACTTCTTAAATCAAAGTGGTCAATGACAAAAATGTTAGCAGACCACAATAATTAAAAGTAAGATGTAGTGATGATGATTGCGTGTTTGGACTTCAGGCTGAACTTTTTCCAGCAGTTGCATGCAGAGTTATGTTACACACCAATATCTGGATGGAGTGGGGATTGATAAGCGGTGTACTGAGTACAGTAAAAGATACTGTCTATGACCCAAAATTTCAAACCCCAGGCTTGCCACAGGCTATAATGGTTCATTTTATTGATTATTATGCCACAAATTAGCATTTGAGCATTACCTGAGGCAACTGATGACTCAATTAAACACCAGAAAATGAGGATTCAACGGGTGTTATTTCAAATTTAATTTTGTACTATTAAACAGTAATCATAATTTTAAAACTTTTTTTAAGTTTTAAAATGTTATGTGTTAAGTTTATACGACTCCATGCTCCGACATTTCGGCCTGACGGATACTAGTTTAAAAATCATCATGAAAATAACTTGGTTTGTATGACACAGAAAGAAGTCTGCATTTAACCCGCCATTAACGCGCTAAATGAGCAAATGTTACATACGGGAAAGTATATGGTGATGAAAACGTAAAATAACATTTTATCAAAATGGAATGTATCAGCGCATTCATCTAAGAATATACATGCAAATAAATTAAGGAATAAAATTATTATTTCAGAAAACAAAAATAAGTTTTTCACATGAGTCAAGTCTAAACATCTTTTGAAAATATTGCACAGTTGCCAAGCCGTACGATGTTTGACTACCACTTTTTTCGTATCGAAAAATTCGCTTTAAATATTAGCAGATTACTGCAATCAAGTAAAGCAAATATTTCTATTATAAATTAATGTAAGTCAAATATCGGGAGACTTAGTAACTATGATATTCTATGAGAAGGGAAACCTCGACGTATTGGGTTAATATATGTGAAGGAAACAAAAGCATAAATAGTTCATATTTATTGATTTTGAGTAAAATATTCAATACAGAATTTTCATTTTGAAGAAAAATATATAGCCTCACTATATATATATTTTTTATTTTGCCTCTTTGGTTACATAAATACAACATATATATATGAAAGGTATTTTTCACAATATTAATGCATCATCTACTGCATCATCTATTGGAATGAATTTCGCTTCTTGTATTCCATAAGAGCTTTCGATTTTTTAAAACAAATTATAAAAATCTTCCAGACACTTTGAAATAAATAATTCGTAAAAATAAAAGCTCTACAAAACCCTTTAACATTTATATTAGCACTTTATATATAAAGAATTGTTTATTCAGACATTTATTTACCTAGGTAACCACAATCAAATGTCTTTTACCATATATTTTTTCCGTTCACATTTTTAGTCAGTTTTCAATTTTGATTTCAGTTTTTTAACGATAATTTTTAGAGTTTTTTTATTCTACTGTAAAAGAAAATCATGTGTTAAACATTATAAACATTTATTTCTGGAGGCATATTCCTAAATTACATTGCACAACCAAACTGAAAAAATAATGGTTTTGTTTTTTAAAAGATCGTCTAATGTAAAAGAAAATATCAAATAAATATATTTATTAACATTATTTTTTAACCATTGAAAACCAAATGAAAAATATTTTAAATTGTCAAACATATTTCAAAAATAACTTCTCTGCAAAATAATTATTGAAACCAGAATCAATCTTCTTTTCCTTTTATAATTTTTCTGAATAGTTGAGTTTAAATAAATAAAACCATATGATGTGCATAAAAGTTTTTTCACCTAACGCTTTTTCTGCTTTCACCACGAATTATCTCCTCTTTTAAATTCAAGGGGATATCACACCTCACGTATTTCCATTTCTATTTTTCCTTTGATTTTTAAAAGCTTCTGAATTTTCTTTTTAAATATGCAATACATTTAAATCTTCCCGGAGCGGCAATGAGAAAAAGAAATCACATTTACATACTGTTAAAAAATTTTGAAATCCCTTTTCAAGAATTTATTCAAATTCCTCGGTATTTTTATTGTAAATTCAATGGGATCAGGGAAAGCTCTATACCAAAATTTCTAAGACAAGCGATGAAATTTTTGAGACGTATCGAAAATTATAAGATTTTATGTTTGATATTTAACATTACTTTATTTGTGGCTATTTTGATTTCATGAATAATGTTGAAACTTACATTAGATTAAATAATTGCATTGAATATATTTTTTTTAAATCTTCGGTTGGATGAGTTACAAAATTGCGTGTATTTGCTGTTAATAATTATAAAATTAATTTACTTGCTGCCATTTTAATGTAGTAGCAATTTTATTCCTATTCTTACTTTTTTAATATGTTTTTTCTACATTTTATATCTCTTTAAGTGCCTAAATCCTTAATCTTCGAAGTCTCTTTATTCTCTCTTCATTTGAGCACTTATAATTATAGATTTCTTCTGTTTACAAAAAAAAGGATTGAAAGTGTGCTTTAAAATTTTGCATTTTGCTTTTAATGTAATTCATTATATTAAAAGAAAGATGTTGTTACTCTCGAAGTATTTTCGAGAGTTTTTTGTATACAGAAGAGTAGTTTTTCTGTATACAAAAAAGTTTTAAAATATGTCTATATTCTAAAATATTTCATGTTCGAAACTAAAAACTACTTAAAATTATGGTTTTTAATTAAAAATTGACACATAAATAATATAAAATAGCAGTAATGAAAACGTTAATGCTTTCAGTACGAAATTGTCTTAAAAGATATGCGGATTTACAAAAGCAAGTGATAGAATAAAATAAAAAAAATCCCTTCCGGCTCGGCCTACAGCCGGAGGTAGATTTCGAAGTTAAGTACGAATTTCGCCAACAAAAACTAAATCAATATTACAGATAAGCCCAGTTTAACAATTTTATATGGCCGTTTTTGACGAGTTTTTAATTTCATTTATCTAATATACACGTATAAATATGGAATACATTTAAAAATGGCGAAAACAAATTCAGAGAACCTCAAATAGTTAAAATATGCAAATATTTACATAATCGGGTTTTTATCATGTTTCAATACTTTTTAAAATTCACATGATGTTACATATTCACCTGCTGACGGCCATTATATCTCCAGTATGACGTAATATTAACTTTTTTTTAAAAAAAAAATTGTCAAACTATTTAATTAATTTTCCTTCGTCACTTGGAAATCTTGCTATAGAAAAGTTATGACGTAATATTCACCTTTTTTTAAATACATGAAACTATTTATTTCATTTTCCACGTGGAAATCTTGCAATGGAAATGTAATTGTTTTGGTATGAATTTTATTGTGTTTTTTTTTAATTGTTGGCAACTACTCTAACGAAAAATGTTTAAATTTGCCTGTCATTTTTTAGTAAGAGCTGGTTTATCAGAATCGTGTTAAGGCGGTATTCAAAATTTTTAATACCACACTCTTGGGCCGATTTTGACCATTTGGAATCCCCATTTGCAATATAAACTTTTTAGGTGGGGTTGGTTTTGTGTTCCTCAGATCATATAATGAAAAGTTATGAAGGAATTTTTCAAAAGTTGCACCATGCTAACGACTGCATTAGGTGGTATTTCTTATGAAATCTACATAAAACCGTATAAAAAAGCAAAAATTCCCTTTTTTGAGAAAAAGGGATTTTGTTGAGCATCAGCCAGTTTTGGCCATACTGCTATAGGATGAAAGCCTTTAGTGAGGACTTTTGCAGGGGACATAACACGAATTATAGTTCTCCTACAAGGAAATCCCTGAAAACCTTGCACAATTGAACAGTTATGACGTAATATTCACCCTTTTTTAAATACATGAAACTATTTATTTCATTTTCCACGTGGAAATCTTGATATGGAAATGTAATTGTTTTGGTATGAATTTTATTGTGGTTTTTTTTTAATTGTTGGCAACGACTCTAACGAAAAATGTTTAAATTTGCCTGTCATTTTTTAGTAAGAGCTGGTTTATCAGAATCGTGTTAAGGCGGTATTCAAAATTTTTAATACCACACCCTTGGGCCGATTTTGCCCATTTGGAATCCCCATTTGCAATATAAACTTTTTAGGTGGGGTTGGTTTTGGGTTCCTCAGATCATATAATGAAAAGTTATGAAGGAATTTTTCAAAAGTTGCACCATGGTAACGACTGCATTAGGTGGTATTTCTTATGAAATCTACATAAAACCGTATAAAAAAGCAAAAATTCCCTTTTTTGAGAAAAAGGGATTTTGTTGAGCATCAGCCAGTTTTGGCCATACTGCTATAGGATGAAAGCCTTTAGTGAGGACTTTTGCAGGGGACATAACACGAATTATAGTTCTCCTACAAGGAAATCCCTGAAAACCTTGCACAATTGAACAGTTATGACGTAATATTCACCCTTTTTTAAATACATGACACTATTTATTTCATTTTCCACGTGGAAATCTTGCAATGGAAATGTAATTGTTTTGGTATGAATTTTATTGTGGTTTTTTTTTAATTGTTGGCAACTACTCTAACGAAAAATGTTTAAATTTGCCTGTCATTTTTTAGTAAGAGCTGGTTTATCAGAATCGTGTTAAGGCGGTATTCAAAATTTTTAATACGACACTCTTGGGCCGATTTTGCCCATTTGGAATCCCCATTTGCAATATAAACTTTTTAGGTGGGGTTGGTTTTGGGTTCCTCAGATCATATAATGAAAAGTTATGAAGGAATTTTTCAAAAGTTGCACCATGGTAACGACCGCATTAGGTGGTATTTCTTATGAAATCTACATAAAACCGTATAAAAAAGCAAAAATTCCCTTTTTTGAGAAAAAGGGATTTTGTTGAGCATCAGCCAGTTTTGGCCATACTGCTATAGGATGAAAGCCTTTAGTGAGGACTTTTGCAGGGGACATAACACGAATTATAGTTCTCCTACAAGGAAATCCCTGAAAACCTTGCACAATTGAGCAGTTATGACGTAATATTCACCTTTTTTTAAATACATGAAACTATTTATTTCATTTTCCACGTGGAAATCTTGCAATGGAAATGTAATTGTTTTGGTATGAATTTTATTGTGTTTTTTTTTAATTGTTGGCAACTACTCTAACGAAAAATGTTTAAATTTGCCTGTCATTTTTTAGTAAGAGCTGGTTTATCAGAATCGTGTTAAGGCGGTATTCAAAATTTTTAATACCACACCCTTGGGCCGATTTTGCCCATTTGGAATCCCCATTTGCAATATAAACTTTTTAGGTGGGGTTGGTTTTGGGTTCCTCAGATCATATAATGAAAAGTTATGAAGGAATTTTTCAAACGTTGCACCATGCTAACGACTGCATTAGGTGGTATTTCTTATGAAATCTACATAAAACCGTATAAAAAAGCAAAAATTCCCTTTTTGAGAAAAAGGGATTTTGTTGAGCATCAGCCAGTTTTGGCCATACTGCTATAGGATGAAAGCCTTTAGTGAGGACTTTTGCAGGGGACATAACACGAATTATAGTTCTCCTACAAGGAAATCCCTGAAAACCTTGCACAATTGAACAGTTATGACGTAATATTCACCCTTTTTTAAATACATGAAACTATTTATTTCATTTTCCACGTGGAAATTTTGATATGGAAATGTAATTGTTTTGGTATGAATTTTATTGTGGTTTTTTTTTAATTGTTGGCAACTACTCTAACGAAAAATGTTTAAATTTGCCTGTCATTTTTTAGTAAGAGCTGGTTTATCAGAATCGTGTTAAGGCGGTATTCAAAATTTTTAATACCACACCCTTGGGCCGATTTTGCCCATTTGGAATCCCCATTTGCAATATACACTTTTTAGGTGGGGTTGGTTTTGGGTTCCTCAGATCATATAATGAAAAGTTATGAAGGAATTTTTCAAAAGTTGCACCATGGTAACGACTGCATTAGGTGGTATTGCTTATGAAATCTACATAAAACCGTATAAAAAAGCTAAAATTCCCTTTTTGAGAAAAAGGGATTTTGTTGAGCATAAGCCAGTTTTGGCCATACTGCTATAGGATGAAAGCCTTTAGTGAAGACTTTTGCAGGGGACATAACACGAATTATAGTTCTCCTACAAGGAAATCCCTGAAAACCTTGCACAATTGAACAGTTATGACGTAATATTCACCCTTTTTTAAATACATGAAACTATTTATTTCATTTTCCACGTGGAAATCTTGCAATGGAAATGTAATTGTTTTGGTATGAATTTTATTGTGGTTTTTTTTTAATTGTTGGCAACTACTCTAACGAAAAATGTTTAAATTTGCCTGTCATTTTTTAGTAAGAGCTGGTTTATCAGAATCGTGTTAAGGCGGTATTCAAAATTTTTAATACGACACTCTTGGGCCGATTTTGCCCATTTGGAATCCCCATTTGCAATATAAACTTTTTAGGTGGGGTTGGTTTTGGGTTCCTCAGATCATATAATGAAAAGTTATGAAGGAATTTTTCAAAAGTTGCACCATGGTAACGACCGCATTAGGTGGTATTTCTTATGAAATCTACATAAAACCGTATAAAAAAGCAAAAATTCCCTTTTTTGAGAAAAAGGGATTTTGTTGAGCATCAGCCAGTTTTGGCCATACTGCTATAGGATGAAAGCCTTTAGTGAGGACTTTTGCAGGAGACTTAACACGAATTATAGTTCTCCTACAAGGAAATCCCTGAAAACCTTGCACAATTGAGCAGTTATGACGTAATAGTCACCTTTTTTTAAATACATGAAACTATTTATTTCATTTTCCACGTGGAAATCTTGCAATGGAAATGTAATTGTTTTGGTATGAATTTTATTGTGGTTTTTTTTTAATTGTTGGCAACTACTCTAACGAAAAACGTTTAAATTTGCCTGTCATTTTTTAGTAAGAGCTGGTTTATCAGAATCGTGTTAAGGCGGTATTCAAAATTTTTAATACCACACTCTTGGGCCGATTTTGACCATTTGGAATCCCCATTTGCAATATAAACTTTTTAGGTGGGGTTGGTTTTGGGTTCCTCAGATCATATAATGAAAAGTTATGAAGGAATTTTTCAAAAGTTGCACCATGCTAACGACTGCATTAGGTGGTATTTCTTATGAAATCTACATAAAACCGTATAAAAAAGCAAAAATTCCCTTTTTTGAGAAAAAGGGATTTTGTTGAGCATCAGCCAGTTTTGGCCATACTGCTATAGGATGAAAGCCTTTAGTGAGGACTTTTGCAGGGGACATAACACGAATTATAGTTCTCCTACAAGGAAATCCCTGAAAACCTTGCACAATTGAACAGTTATGACGTAATATTCACCCTTTTTTAAATACATGAAACTATTTATTTCATTTTCCACGTGGAAATCTTGATATGGAAATGTAATTGTTTTGGTATGAATTTTATTGTGGTTTTTTTTTAATTGTTGGCAACTACTCTAACGAAAAATGTTTAAATTTGCCTGTCATTTTTTAGTAAGAGCTGGTTTATCAGAATCGTGTTAAGGCGGTATTCAAAATTTTTAATACCACACCCTTGGGCCGATTTTGCCCATTTGGAATCCCCATTTGCAATATAAACTTTTTAGGTGGTGTTGGTTTTGGGTTCCTCAGATCATATAATGAAAAGTTATGAAGGAATTTTTCAAAAGTTGCACCATGGTAACGACTGCATTAGGTGGTATTTCTTATGAAATCTACATAAAACCGTATAAAAAAGCAAAAATTCCCTTTTTTGAGAAAAAGGGATTTTGTTGAGCATCAGCCAGTTTTGGCCATACTGCTATAGGATGAAAGCCTTTAGTGAGGACTTTTGCAGGGGACATAACACGAATTATAGTTCTCCTACAAGGAAATCCCTGAAAACCTTGCACAATTGAACAGTTATGACGTAATATTCACCCTTTTTTAAATACATGAATCTATTTATTTCATTTTCCACGTGGAAATCTTGCAATGGAAATGTAATTGTTTTGGTATGAATTTTATTGTGGTTTTTTTTTAATTGTTGGCAACTACTCTAACGAAAAATGTTTAAATTTGCCTGTCATTTTTTAGTAAGAGCTGGTTTATCAGAATCGTGTTAAGGCGGTATTCAAAATTTTTAATACCACACCCTTGGGCCGATTTTGCCCATTTGGAATCCCCATTTGCAATATAAACTTTTAGGTGGGGTTGGTTTTGGGTTCCTCAGATCATATAATGAAGAGTTATGAAGGAATTTTTCAAAAGTTGCACCATGGTAACGACTGCAATAGGTGGTATTTCTTATGAAATTTACCTAAAACCGTATGAAAAAGCAAAAATTACCTTTTGTTGGAGAAAAAGGGATTTTGTTGAGCATCAGCCAGTTTTGGCCATACTGCTATAGGGTGAAAGCCTTTAGTGAGGACTTTTGCAGGGGGCATAACACGAATTATAGTTCTCCTACAAGGAAATCCCTGAAAATCTTGCACAATTGAACTCTGCCTAGACCACGCGGCTTCGATCACCCGAAAATCGGCTTAAGCTCCTCTTTTTATGCCTTTGAAGCTAATTACTAGGCTGAGTAGGCCCCTTAGTTTTTAATTAAAAAAAATTTGTTTTGATTATTTTAACCAAAGAACAGATTTTTATGATAATTTTTTACGAAACAACACTTTTTCTCAAAATGGAAAATTATTAGTAGGGTTGTAACAGACAATGTGTGGATTTAGGCCTTTAGATAGTACAACTTGTCACATTGGCTAATACTTCTATGGACTACATTAAATTTTAAAATTTAATTTTCCTACGTTTATTGTTGAGTGAAAGTTTATTTAGCAGATATTCGGTGACAAAAATGTTAAACATATTTGAAATTAAATTTATTATGAAATTTTTAAATTAAAAATAAATGTATTTTTCATTTGAAAGTATTTCATCGATAAACTTCATTGAAAAAAGTTTTTCAACGCTTAAAACGTTCACTAAAACACAGTGCGTAGAAGTAATTATATTTGAATACCACTGTTACAGAACAATAGTCTTCGTCTCATATAATTGCAGAAATCTGCGTTTAAATAAGGCGAAGATTACTATTCGGAAATTGTGTTACTAAAAAATAAACACCTCTATGTACCCTATAAAATATGAGAGTTCTATTCTCTTTGCTATATATTCATTTAATAATAAGCGAAATAAAATGGTTCCCTTCCAGTAAAGCTATTGATTTGATTACAATATTACACAGTGGTCAAAATAATAAAAAAAAGGACACAGAGAGAGCCAACCTCTACTAACACTGCCAAATACCACCATACCGCCATATAACACATCGGATGATAAGTTCCCGGTCTAATGAAGAAAGCACTACTTTTTTAGTCAAATTCGATTCTATTCATCAACATAGTCTCTTTTAAGAGCGATACAGTCATTCCAGCGCCTCTCTAACATTTCAATACCTTTCTTGAAGAACGAATTATATTTGGCCTCAAAATAGGTGTTTGTTTCGGTGATCACTTCATCATTCGAGCCAAATCTCTTGCCGACGAGAATTTTTTCAGGTCTGCGAACAGGTAAAAGTCGCTGGAAGTCAAATCTGGAGAATAGGGTGGGTGTAGAAGCAATTGGAAGTGTAATTCGTGTAATTTTGTCATCGTAGCCAAAGACCTGTGACAGGGTGTACAGGGAGGGGGGGGGGACGCGGCACCCACTTCGAAAACAGCTTTCTCATAGACAAATGTTCACGCAGAATAAAGCCTGCACGTTCTTTTGATACCTTTAGAGTGTGAACTATCTCCTGCAACCTCACATTACGGTTTTCTAAAACGATTTTGTGGACTTTTTTTATGTTTTCCAGTATAACCACCTCTTTCGGGCGATCAGAGCGTTGCACATCGTTGATGTTTGTATGACCACGTTTAAACTCAGCAAACCAGTCAATAATGGTCGCTTTTCCTGGTGCAGAGTCCGTATAACATTTATCAAGCCAATCTTTTGTTTCCCCCCATCAAATAGCAATGTTTTATCAAAACAAGAAATTCTTTTTTTCCATTGTTTTGGAAATACAAAAAGTTATTTTAGTAAAACCACTATAACTTTTGAAGCAACCGTTAGATCGTCATAAAATATTTACAGCTACCTTTTTAAAGTTAGTACTTACTAAACAGAATATTAATTCTGTATTTGTGGCGCCATCTGTGTGTCAGACCGGGAACTTATCAGCCGATGTGTTAAAAGTAGCAATATATTAGTAATAATGTCTAGTAATCAATTCTACACTTAAATTCTGCTTAGAGAGTCACCTTCGTGTGGACATTGTAACTAAATTTATAATTTTCAATACTAACGTATAATTTTGACATCGTATTTGAATTCTACGGTAAAATTTACCCTCGGATACCAAACGGAAAGTTATCGTACTCGCGTGGAATCTGGGTTTGCATATATAAAGGTTCTTAATAATTTCAATTAACCCGTTAATAGTCGCGCGTTGGTCTTTTCCCCGCCCGAAATTCGTTATCTTCCTGTAACTCATTTCCCGTTAAATTTACGATAGCCAGATTCCGTGTAGCTGACCTTGAGTGTTCACACTCTTGTGTAGTAAAATGGCAAGTCATTCTTGCTATTTCTTAGCATTTTATCGCATTCTTAAGTTTCAATCGGTCTAAATGACCGCGTTGCGACCACTTACGTTAGTTGAATTTTTCCCCCTCGTGTTCATCCTTTCCCATTTCCGCGAAATCTGTGGGGAAGGTTTCTTCGAAGTACGGACTCTCTGTCTGTTGTTATTTCGTCTTTCTTTCCTTCTGCTATATAATTCGTTCAAAGAGTGCTTTTTTTACTTTTAGAATGTGACTTAAAATTGTTTTATTATATTAGTTGTGTAGTCAGTTCGCACAAAAAAATGATGGATGGTCACTTACATTTTTTTTTCATTGTCAAATATTGCGGGAATAAATTCTCAAATCGATAATTATTTAAATATGGAAAAAAAAAGGAAATTCATCTATTTGAAAGAACTTGCTTTCCATTTATTACCCGAACATATAAATGAAAGAAAATAGACAATAACACTGCAAAACCATTAAAAAAAGAGAGAAGAGAATTTTGTGAGAATCAGTAAAAATTTGCCGTATATCCAAAATCTGAAAAGTATCGTTTTTGTACAATAAAACAAATTCGAAAGATAAAACAATCTTCTCAGAAATGTAGTGTGTATATTTGCGAAGAACATACATATAATTTATTTGTACAATAAGAAAAATAATGAGAATTTTATAATGTAGGTTAGAAATTACGCAAATAAAAATCTCTTTTGGATAATTCAGTGAATGTTTATACTATGATTTAAAAAAAAATATTTTAAGTATTTTTTATAAAATTTATCTATTTTTAAATTTTCATACTGTAAGTAAAAACACATTTTTTTAACAATGCCGCAGAAATTATTATTGAAATCCAATAGAGGCTTGGGGACATTATCTAACAAATTTAAATTTGTTGTTCTTCATCAATTGTTCAAACTATTTTTCAGAATAATGTTTTCCAGAATATGAGAGAAAATTCATTTAAATTAAATTATTTCTGCATATTTATAATTTCGGAGAAAATTTTCTTATTGTTTTTATTAATTTAATGAACGTTATTATAAAACAATAAATTATAACATTAATACCTTATTATGAAATGTACAATTGAATATTCATTTTAATTAAATAGTTTCTGTAAAATACATCCCTATTAAGATGAACCTTTCAGTGATTCTATTAATTAAAATAATTTATCCATCTTAGGATTTAAATTTACAATTGCAAATGTATTTAAATTAAATATATAATTTCAATAACTTATTTATTATTTACTTTATATGAGCGAAATTCGTATCCAGAGTTTTTATTCAAGGGCGCTGCTCCCACCCTGAAATAAGTAGAAAAACTACAAATCGTGCATTTTCATTTGAAAAATGGATTTAATCACAAAATCTCGAGAGCCCCCCCTCCCTCCTCTCCCCCCTCATACACACACAGACACCCCACAAAATAAATAAATAAATAAAACGTAGTTACAACATTTACATTTATAATTTCGAAGTTAAGTATTTTTTACCTTTTTCTTTATTATATATATATATATATATATATATATATATATATATATATATATAATTATACATTTTTAATAATATTTGATTTATGTGCTATTTGTGATTTCATAATTATTGGTCATTTTCCTTATTTTGCAATGGTATTATTGTACAGAAAGTTTATATATATATAATGTCTTTAATTGTTTATGGCATCAAATTTGATGGTTTTTCATATGTTTTAAATGAATTAATCGTCCGCAATATGCTGGTGAATTATTGGTATTGTATTTGATTTTCTGTTGCATGTCATAGGTTCCATTTTTATTTTCAGTTTAATTGTTCAATTTAATGTCAGTGTAATATATTAATGCTAAATTTATTAATTTTATTTTATTAAATGGATATAGAGTGCCGGAGTATCAAAAAATTCTACCTGACTCTGATTCTGTCCTTCCAAAATAATAATAATAATAATAATAATAATAAATAAATAAAAATACCCCTATCATAAATTTAGATTCATATTAGTAAATATTTTCCTACTAATTATTGATTCATAGTAACATCAGAAATTCAATCAAATCATTTACTATTTACTTTTAAGTATTTATGCAAAACGAAGAAAGAGTTATTAAAAATATTTATCTAGATGCCAACTGCATATATACTTAAGCGAAATAAATAATTGCTGTAAAAGGTTGTAAAAAGAATAATTGCTGTAATCTTTTAAAGTTCAGTCAATATTTTCACCCTACGTTATCCGTTTTCGATCATCTGATAACACCGGCAAGTTTCCCCTTCGTTTCCGGCCTGCTGGTAACGGCGGCAAATGGACCGAGCGCGACTACTAACGTTCTAAAAAATGTCGCGACTACTCTCGGGTTAAAAAAGAACCATACACAAACACACAGACACACACACATATATTAATTACATTTTTAAAAAAATAGGACGTGTACTCTATGATGTTTTAAAAATAGAAATCTATTTCTAGATGATTCAAATATTCCTAAATTACAGCTCATTCCGCCAAGCAGTTTTTGAGTTATTCTTGAAAAAGTTCCCGCATATCAATCTGTTTTGCTACGGTCAGTCCAGTTTCCTCCAGTCATAAATTTTGAAAAAAATGATTTTGGGAAATGTAACCATGCAAAAGTGTAGTTCGTAGATTACTCAAGTCCAAAATTTTAAGTGAATCTGACAGTTAGAATTTACTTTTTCCAGCTGCTTAAGCGACTGCCCAACTCCCCCCCCCCCCCTGTTGACAATAGTCGGCGATTTTTACTCATGAAAGCAAGCTGGCCCTTTTAAAATGAGAAACAGGTGCTATATATCTTCATTTTTTATGAATGTTCATTTATAGCCTCATTTTTATGATACATTTTATTTCATTTCAAAAATTTAAAGTCGTTTTTCTCGAAACATGTTTTAAGACTGTGAACATGACCACAAACAAATTTCTTAACGGATTTTAATGAAACTTTGTCAAACTATAGCTATTAGAATTGTCTTACTCTTGGACGAAAGAATTTAAACTCTTCAGAATTAATTTTTATGCACATTTGAAGAGCCAAAATTTAGGCCAAAAAATAGCCTTCCTGTACAAACGGTAATATTTTTTTTTACAATCTCCAAAATCTAATTTTATTCGTTCAAGAGCAAGTTTATTAATACATTATTAAAATCGATTTGTTTTGATTTGATAGACTAAGAGGGACTACCCAGACGATGAAACCAAGCCTGTAGAACATAATGTCCCTACCGGTTTCCATTATTAATGACTTAAAAAATGATTAGATGGAGCTGAACCCGCCGGAGGCGCGCGACAGGGTGGTATGGGAAAAAAAAGTAAATACCTGCCCAGCCTGGGGAGAACCCAAACGCGACACGGTGAAGACAGATTTGAGTCATAAATGACAAAAATGTATGTACATATGCATTAAAATCGATTGGTTACGTTTATTTCAGGTAACCGGTTACCGGTTAACCTGTACACCGCATACCACTGTTGCTGAGAGATGCCCCCCGGGAGCCGTGCCATAACTCGACCATTTTTCAATGTTTTTTGCACATAAACATTATTGAATAAACTTTAATAGTGATGTATTCGAACGTACTAATTGTTGTTTTTATCTATAGTATACTATCAGAGAAAAAAATGTTAATAATTACCTCGGATTAGAAGTCGTGACTAGATGCGACGCCTTAAAATGAATATAACACTATAAGTTCCAAACTCTAATCCTTTATAATTCCGAAACTACTTGCCCTAATGACTTCACGTTTGGTATAATTTCTTAATTTCTTAATAATTTGGTATCTGGATGTAAAATTTACCAAAGAATCCAAATATGATGTAAAAAAAATAAGCGTTAGCATTCAAAATTCCAAAATTTGATACAAATTTTATATGCAGGTGACCCCTTAAGCAACATTTAAGTATAGCATTAACTAGAGGAAGTTATTACTTATCGAATGGTATCAATTGTTTTTTTATATGATGATTTGCGGCAGAGTTAGTAGGTTGTTCAATTTTTCTATTTGGACGACTGTAAATATAATTTTTCCTGTATAAAAGAAACATTAAATCTGAAAAAAAAAAATCGATAGGATTCATTATATCTCACGTTATCGATACAATTTAATCCTTAACTAACGCAGTGCTATTTTATGTAGCTAGCAGGACTATTAACAAATCGTCAAATTTACATTATAAGTTTTGTCACAATTTAGGAAACACCTATGTAAGTAGGTTACACGTTACACATTAAATTATCCTATAAATTGCTCTTAATCAAAAAGTCAAAAATAAATTATTTATAATTTGCAATTAATTTTGAGCACGTTATAAAAATTGCAATAAGTACAATAGATTGCAAAAGCATATTACTATTATATGTAGGCATACTGTATATACCGGGTGTCCCAAAAATGACTGATGGATTGTAAAATTACATAACTTGCAAACGGTGGCAGATATTTAAAAAATTCTTGCAGGGGTGTTATGTAAGATGTCAGGAGTTTTTAATGCTGTGATTCTCAGTTTTAGTTACAAATAGCATAGATAGATGGCGCTGCAAGCAATAACCGCTAAATCCAAGCTCTATTTTTCGGCCTCTCTCCTCTTCCATGTGAAAAAAGGAGATTAAAATGTATTGAATGGAACTCGAAGTACCAAAAATCGGGTCTGGACTGAGCGCCTATTGATCTCAGCGCCATCTATTGTTTAAATTCGAACTGAAATCAAGAATCACGGTATAAAAACTCCTGATATCATACATAACACTCCAGCAAGAATTTTTTTAATATCTGCCACCGTTTGGAAGTTATTGAGTTTTAAAATCTATCAATCATTTTTGGGACACCCGGTATAAATATAAATATATAAATATAAATATATATATATACAGGGTTGTTATAATTAAAGTTCGCCTATTCAGAAGGCTCTAGAGCCTGTTCTATGGCTCCAAACGAAACAAAATTTCACTAGTACGTAGTTGAAGAGCTGCGCTCTGCGAAAATCGAAAAAAAAATTAGTTACATTTTTCGTCAGTAGGTGGCGCTGCGCCAATATTTAAGGCGATGTTTGCAGATTCATTATATCAATTTCAGTCAATCCAGACGAAGCACACAAATTTAAAAGTTTCAACAAACTTCGAGGAACTGCGAATTGTTATAATTAAAGTTCATCTAATCAGACAGCTCTAGAGCCTGACCTATGACTCCAAACAATACAGAAAAATGAATATAGTTTCATGTGATGTAATCTGCATCAACAAAAATAAAACATGTCGCTCGGCAACGAGGAAATAACGAAGAATAACATTACGCATGCTCAATGAATCCTCCACCATTTTCAATAACGCATTCCATTCTCAGAATTGTGCTTTCTACAGCATTGCGTAAACTGTCCTGTGAGATTGAGCGAATATGAAGCCTAATACTGTCTTTCAGATCAGAGATTGTCTGACATCTGTCTTTAGATGCAGAATCTTTCAAAAATCCCCACAAAATCGCATGGTGTTAGATCAGGCGATCGTGGTGGCCAGACTGTTTGAAAATAACGACTTATGATGTGGTCTTCTGTAAAATGGCTTGTTAAGAAAGTCCGAACTGCTCTAGTAATGTGCGGTGGTGCACCGACTTGCATAAACACGATATTTTGAAGGCAGCCTCGCTGTTGCAGCTCGGGAATCAGAAAATTTGACAACATATTGAGATACCTTCTCCCATTTACGGAACATGTAATGGGTCCTGTGGATGTTAGTTCCTCAAAAAAATATGGCCCTATCATAAACGTAGCTGTGAAACCGCACCACACCGTCACTTTAGCTGCATGCAATGGAACTTTTTGGACAACATTAGGATTCTCTTTCGCCCAAATTCGACAGTTGTGTGTGCTCACTTGTCCTTTTAAATAAAAATGCGCTTCATCAGTCCATAGAATATTCCAGGGCCAAGAATTGTCCACATTCATTCGTGCAAGAAATGTAGTGAAAATGATAGCCGACTTTCGGTATCACCCTGTATTAGTTGTTGCACCCTCTGAATCTTGTATGGATAGCAGCGCAAAATTTGACGCATCACTTTTGTGACAGTGGAAATCGGCATATCGACTTCATTCGCAATAGCTGGCACACTTGCATTACCAAATGATGACTGGCTTGCTAAATCCATGGCAGCAGTAGCAATATCTTCAATGCTAGAAATGTCTACCTTTTTTCGTCCTCTGCCAGGAAGAATGTCGAGTTTTCCTGTTTCCTCGAACTTTTTAATCATTTTGTGAATTCCACAATCCGACATTGGTCCACGTCTAACATCTTTTTGTTTCCGGAATTCTCGAAGGGTTGCAGCTGCGTTGCTGTTATTTTGATAAAATAACTTTACAAGAAGTGCCTTTTCTTTCAAAGTTACCATTCTCCACAAAGCGTAGATTCAAATGCTTTTCAGAAACAATCAACTGTTCCAGTGTTAAAGAAATCGCAGATACACTTTATCAGCAAGTTTTAAATCGTCAGGTGGTTAGAAGAGTATTTCAAGTTTTCGTAGTTGCGACGTCACTTTGACGTCGTTCGTCGAAAATTTGAATAAAATGTGATCTTTTTCAAGCGTTGGGTGAAATTTTGTGATTTTGTGTGTTTCATCTGTATTGACCGAAATTGATATAACGAAGCTGAAAAAGTTTACTTTTACCAACTGTGGAATAAAATTTCCTGTATTTTGTTTATTACAAAATAAAGGAATCTGCAAATATTGGCTTAAATATTGGCGCAGCGCCACCTATTGACAAAAATTTTAACTAACTTTTTTTTTTTCAATTTTCGCAGAGCGCATCTCTTCAACTATGTACTAGTGAAATTTTGTTTCGTTTGGAGCCATAGAACCGGTTCTAGAGCCTTCTGAACAGGCGCACTTTAAATATAACAACCCTGTATATATATAATTTATTGAATTAATAGCATTAATAAACGGTCAAGTGCGAGTATTACTCGCGTTCAGAGGATTCCGTGAAGTAAATATATGAATTATTAAATGTATTATTAAAAAAAACGTTGCTAAAAGACTAATAAGAATTTTTAAAAAACTATGCAACGTAGGGTTATGTATAGCTGTATATACTAGAAAAGTATGAATGTTTATATCATAAAAGTTCAAAGAAATATAAATCCTAAATAATATCAAATATTTCTATTCTGTATAACTCTTTTTTTAATCTTATCCTAATCTGCTAATGATGAACTTAATTCGGTAATGACAGTAAAAAGTAGTTATATTTAACCTTTCGTAAAACTATGTTTAGCGTAGTAATAATCTTTTATTTTTACACTGAAGCTAAAACAAAACTCTTGTTAAAAGTCTAAATTTAGCATTGTTGTTTAAACTTGGCATTGCGCTTCCAAAGGAGGTCGCAAATTTGCAACAGCGCCTTGGTCCGTACCGCATTTTTCCAGATATGTCTTAAATTATGTTTAAAGACACGGCAGGCGTATTTAGAGATCTATTCGATGCAACTGAGCGCGAATCCCATAGTATTTATGTGATTAATTCTAATTAAGGGGACAGTTCCCCTTCAACCGGTCAAAAATGCTAAAAAACTGATCCAATTTCTATACCTTATCACAACCTAACCAATAAAGCAAATTCAATGATTTTTTTTAGATTGTTAAGTATAGCATTACTTGTTATAATAAACAAAACAGATTGATGAAAAATATTTAAATTAATATTAAGTAACCGACTGTTTTTTTGTTTTCGTAATTACTATATCTCACTGCGCGCATGATATCTCATGTTCATTTTAATTTATTAATTTTAAATAGATTTTAATTTAAAGATAACACTTTGTATTATGAACTAAATAATGAACTAAATCTTTGCATAATGAACTAAATCTTTTAATTATCTTTATAATATTTATAATTAATAATAATTAAAAAAAATATCTGTAAAAATTCTCGCATATTTTTTTAATAAAATTTTTATTATTTAAGATAATTATAAGATTTTAGTTCATTTCATGCAGAATGATAATATTAATGCACTCCGAAAATTTCAAGCCATTATCTTTAATAGTTTTTGAGAAATCATGCGCGCAAAGTAAAAAAAAAAAAACATGTTTTGAGATAAATGCTCTTAAAGTTAAAAATGTGTATAAAACAATAAATTTTCCATAAAAGAGAAAGAATTACGTATTTTCAGGTAACTTTAGCTATTCTAATTAATATCTATAAGTTACTATAGTGATAAAGCTTAAATTAATAATGTAATAGCACAAAATGCGGTACAAAATTTCAAATCTGGATGTGTCGAAATTCAGAATTTTCAAAATACATATGATATCAAATAACTGTGCGCATGATATCTCATGTTCATTTTAATTTATTAACATTAAATACATTTTAATTTAAAGATAACACTTGGCTTAAGATAATGAACTAAAATCTTTTAATTATCTCTATATTATTTATAATTAATAATTAAAAAAATCTATAAAAATTCTTGCATGTTTTTTAATTAAAATTTTTATTAATTTAGATAATTCTGAGATTTTAGTTCATTTTATGAAAGATGATAATATTAATATATTGAAAAATTTCAAGCCATTGACTTTAATAATTTTTGAGAAATCATGCGCGTAAAGTCAAAAATTCATAATTTGATATAAATGCTCATAAAGTTAAAAATTTCTGATAAAGCAATAAATTTTCTATAAAAGAAATAAGTTTACTTATTTTCAGGTAACTTTAGCTATTCTAATTAATAGCTATAGGTAGCTATAGTGATAAAGCTTATGCAAAACTAATGTAATAGTACAAAATGTCAAATATCGAGGTTCGAAATTTGGATTTCTCAAAATCCAAACTTTTCGGTCATTTTCCTTTTTTGCATGCACAGCTCACAATGGGTCACTTTTCTTTCATACATCTTTTAGTCTATATATATCAGATTTTGTCTCTTTTTTGCTTCTTTCTGACCACTGAGACAGTTAATGTTTATTGGCAACTTGAAACTTTTACGTATAAAGCGAACGGCCGAAATTTAGAATATTTATGAAACTTTGTTATGGGACAGGAGTTGATATTTATTTGTATCCGTTATTATTCTGCTAATGAGTATTGAAATTTTTGAGAAAAATGTTTTATACAGTATAAAGTCCGAAATCCGGAATCCTCCAAATCGCTAGGATTCTGAATTTTGGATCATTAGCACTTTTCTTTGTATAAAAAGAAAAAAAAAAGAAAGAAAGACCCCCCCCCCCCGTCCTCCCATGAAATATTTATGTCAGAAAGGCATTTGCGACACTAAAAAAGGATAATACTAAATCCGATATTGTAATAGCAGAGTAATAATGGATGTAAACAAATATCAACTCGAATCACGCAAAGTTTCGTAAATATTCGAAACTTCAGTCGCTTGCTTTATACATAAAATTTTCAAGTCGCCAATAAAGACAGATTATTTTTTTCAATAGGCAGAAAAAAGCGAGAAAGAATTTTTAATTTTGGATAGTTGCAGTCAGTTTTATCTGTAAAAAAAAAGACCCCCCCCCCCCCCTTTTCCATGAAATACTTATGTCAGAAATACATTTGCAATACTAAAAAAAGATAATACAAAATATGGTACTGTAATAGCAGAGTAATAACAGATGTAAATAAATATCAACTTGAGTCACGCGAAGTTTCGTAAATATTCGAAACTTCGTCCGCTCGCTTTATGCATAAAATTTTCAAGTCACCAATAAAGACAGATTATTTGTCTCAATAGGCAGAAAAAAGCGAGAAATAATTCTGAATTTTGGATCATTTGCATTTTTATTTGAAAAAAAAGACCCGGGAGAACTTCATCATCAGTAGAGCGTTTGTGATAATATATAGCCCATATGGCTTTTCGCATGTCCATAAGGGATGATTTGTTGGCTCTAATAGCAATTCCATAATAAACTGTAATTTGTTTTATCAAATTGTCTGTTAGACGTCCTTTACCACTCAATGGCTTGTTATCGTTTAATTTTTTACCCCGCATATTTGATTTCAATTTCTTTAGTCTACTCCCCATCCTCTTTTGCACATGGCCCACACATTCAACTTTACATAACTTGACATCTGGCCCATACGAATGATTTTTCTGTAATTCTAGAAAAGTTTTAGTGTCACCGTCTCCTATATAGTTCAAATATTGTGCCTTATGCTTCGTTTCTGAGTATTGAAAAATTCTAAACATTCCGTCAACTTCCATTTTTCCGGCTGAGCCAGAATGATTTTTTAGGCACACTTTTTTATGCTCATTTTCCCAAACAGCATATACAGAACCAGGTTTCAGTTTTTTCCCCTTCTCACACCCCTTGCAAAATGATGACTGTTACTTCAATATCAATAACTTTTTCCGGTTTCTGCACCTATAACGCTTACTATACCGATCTGGGAAGAATGTCCACGAGTCTTCCAAGAACCGTCACCACTATCTGTGATTTTGGCATGCCCCGTTTCTCGAATTTCCTGCTCTGCAGCTTCTCTCATTGAAGAATTGGCAGCTCTTGAATCGTCATGCGATATATCTTTCAGTAGCCTAGTATAAGCTGTCTTCTGAAGAGGCGGGGGCATATCCATTATGCTACAGAATGTATTCATGCCAGCCCACCCTTGCCCGAGACATCTCATGGCATATGTAAAACTTCTGTTTACCTCTGGACAATCTCTTTTATCATTCAGACTTTTTGTACTATAAAAGGATGAAAATTTATCACAGTTTGTACAGGAAATTGAAAATTTTGATGCTAGGCTATTTGTAAGTGTCTCTTTCATCACCTATGACACCACCACAAATTTTGCAGCACAAATTATTTGACAGTTCATTAAATAATATACTTAAATCTATCACCCTATATCCAAGAAATTCATTATCGATTATGACATCATCCAAAGAGGTATTTTCTAATTTCTTTCTAGAAGCACTTTCAGGTGTTGAAACAGGAAAATTCCTTTTTTCAGAATCAGGTATTGACACATTACTGACTTGGTACCGATTTCCCTGAAACTTTTGCTTTTTAGCACGTTGGCCAGATCCACGTTTATTTTCAACTTTCATAACAGAAATTGACATCTTGATAAAATAATCTAATAATTAGATATAAATAAAATCCAGTTCTGAAAAGAACTTTTTTTTTCAATCAAGTGATGATTAAAGAAAACGCTAACAAAAATAAACTCACGGTATTGAAAAGCAACAAACAAGTGTAAATAAAAACGAACTAGCAGATGAATTGAGTAGTTCTTAGCCTACTTAATACCCTCTGTGAAAATCACAGTATTAAATCCACGGAGTAAACATATTACAGTCTGTTGACTGCATCATCAGAGCCTCAGAATCTCCAAGGACATTTAAACCGTACGTAAACAAACGGGGTGATATGGCGGTTGTAGGGCATTTAAAAAAATTCACTGCTTGGATGTTCACAATTACTTTAATAACTTCTGATCTAATTATCGTAGAATAAAAAGAGCGGTATCAAATTGTTCAGAATAAAATTTACTTTCAATTAATATATTAAAAAATAAGTCGAATTTTTGACCATTTTTAAATGAACTGTCCCCTTAAATTAGTCTATTTTTAACAATTGGACGTGTATCGCTTTTATACTGCTACACTGCTACTCGTCATTGTATTACACAAATATATCATTAAAAGTTGTTATCTAGGCTTTAAAAGCCGATGGTACATAGGGTACGCCGCCTCTGTCATTATGTATGTCCAAACCGTGCGTGTTTTTAATGGTTAATATCTGGGTAAATTAGTGACGATTTTTTTTTTCGAAAATCATTATCAACAATTCTTTTATACTTCTGCTACGATAGGTGCCTCCAGCGCTCCTCAACACCTTTGTTGAATGCCTGCAAATCGAAATTTGCGTGTAATGGAAAAATGCGCTTTTCTCAAAAACCATGCGACCTAGGGTAATCGCTATAATTATCCTGCAAAGTTATATTAACGTCTACTACTTCTAATTTTTTCATAATTTTAGTTTCAGTAGATTCGGAAATAGACGGGGCGGGGGGACATATTTTTGCACTACATTTTGGACGATATCTCTGAAAATATAATACCTAAAATTAAAAGAAACGTATTTGTGAGTTCAGCGTTACGACAGCTTTCACACGATATACAAAGAAAATATTTTATTTCAAGTTACTTAATTAATCTCTGTGTATTTTTCCTACCCAGGTCGAAATTCATGCTGGTATTTGTTTGCTAGACAAACATTAAATGCTGTATCCCAGCAAAGTAAACTAGCATAAACTACCATAACACATTTGCTGGTTCCACCATAATTACCAGCACGTCATGTTGTGTATTGGAACACTTTTCTGCTTGGCCAGCATACATATTCCAGCTTGTGTTGCTTGAATATGTTGCTGGCCTAGCAGCAATAAAGATCACCACTTGCTTGTAATTTCTGCTATTCTAGCAGTAATTCACAAGTAACACATACTTTTTTTTATTGCTATTCTACCATTACATTTCTATCATCAGTTGCTTTTAATTTTTGCTTTTCTAGAATAATTTGCTTTCAATTTTTGCTATGCTAGCATTACTTTTCTAGCTTTTTATTTTTTGCTATTCTCCTAGTTAGACAAAAAAAAAAAAAAAAAAAAGACGTTGGTGGCGCCAACTTTGGAGAATTTCTGAAGTACTACAATTTTTACAAAGGGGAACTTATATCGGATTTTCTTTTCGTCTGAAAAGGACAAAACTCACTACCTCCAGTTTGGGAACACGATGCTGTACTAACTTTGCCACTGGGGCCGTGTTTGTTGATTTTAAATGCGGGTAATGGGTGTAGAGCTGATTCTGCTGTGTGTTGATATTTTTATAAGATAACGGTGAATTTCCCGATGCTGTTATTCTCCAAGTTTCAATTAATAAGGTTAATTTATTAATAGGGTTTTTTCTATGTTTAATGGATAATTAAAATATGGCTTGATTATTATAATTTATTAGTGGAATTTTCTTAGCTTAATGAATGGTTTGAAAATGGTCATAATTATTTGTTGCAGAAAAATAAAAGATTTTGAAGTGTATTTAGGATAGAATTTATCAATTTCAGGAGGGGGTTAAGATTTTCAAAATTTAGTCCTTATTGGAGGGAGGGGGTCAATTGTACATATTTTCAATTCGATTGTTATGAACTTATTTCTTAAATGAAACAGTGCTCCTTGCATTTTGAAATTTAACTGACTAAATTCTCTTTTTGAAAAGCACGGATTTTTTTTTTCGTATAATTAAAATAATTAAACACTAAGAGAATGAACAGCTAAGAATTTTACGATGGGGAAGTAGAGGGGAGGCGCTTTTTCCCAAAAATCCTTCATGGAAATTAATTTTCAGTTTTTTTTATATTTATGTGTTAAAATTTTATTTACACCGGGGTGGGAGGGGGCGCTTTTTCACAATAAATCCTTTATAGAAATAAATTTTCAGTTTTTTATTTTAGATTTATGTATTTTTATTTTATCTAAAACGGGTGGAAGAAGGCAGTATTGAATTTGCGTTGTAGTGGTTCGTAAAGGAAATCTACCGACCGTGGATTTTGAAATTTAACAAACTAATATTTTTTGTGACTTTAATAAATGCAGTAAATTTAATCTTTTTAAGAAACTTAAAAGAATTAAATACTAACAGAAAGTGCAGTTAGGAATTTTCTTCCAATTCGAGGGGGGGGGGGGGGGGCTTTTTCCCTTTAAGTCTACCATGGAAGTTATTTGTTAATATTTTTAAGTTTATGTGTTAAAAAATTATCTCAAACGTGTTCAAGGGGCAGTGTTTAATTCAGGTGGCGGTTACAGTGCCCTTCCCCCTCCCAGCTTTTGAAATTTAATAAACAAAATTTTATTTTTCTCCCAATTTTTAAAGATATGGAAAATTTATAATTTACAGGTAACCTAAAATAATTTAACATTATGAGGAAGATCAGTTTAAAATTTTCCGTTGCGGGGGGGGGGGGGGGGGTGAGTTACTCTTCTATATACGTTTGGGAAATTTATTTTTAGTTCTGTTTCTTTTGATATTTAAATGTTAAAAACTAATCTCAAATGGGTGGTTTAAGACAGCATTGAATTCAGGAGAGGGCCATCCCGGATTTTAGATTTTAATGAACAAAATTTTCTTTTTCTCCGTTTTTTAAAGATATACTGCATTTGTTTCGAATAAGTTAGAATATTAAATTCTAAGAAACAGAAGAAAAAAAATTTTTAATAGGCGGCGGGGGGGGGGGGGCGGGATGGCTCCCCTAGAAGACTCTCATAGAAGTTAAATCCCTCTCAGAATTTAACCCACCCCCATAGAAGTTAATTAAAAAAAATAGAAGTTATATTTTACATCTTGCAAAATTGAAATGTACAGTGAAACCTCCATAACGCAAACACCTGAATATTCCGTTAAGGGAAGAGGGCTTAGGTCATCCATTAAGCCTCCCTCGAATTGTAAATTTAATTAATTTTTTTCTCCGATTTTGAAAAACAAACTGAAATTTAATATTTTCTCTTAGCTTAAAATAAAAGAGAAAGTATGAATTTTCTGTTGGAGGGAGGGGGAGGGGGATAACTACTTTGAAGAAAAATGTGAAATTTTGGATTTCCATAAAGCATGACTTAATAAATTAAAATCCATCAAAAAAGTTGTAGGTTGCAATTCATATTTTTTTCGAATATTAATTTCATAATTCATATCATAAAATTACAAAAAATTTCAAATTCAGCGTATTTATGTTTGGGTATATTAGTATTACTGCTACACAAAAAATTTGCACATTAGGAGTATAATTTAAAGAGATATAAATAAAAATATGAAAATGTAACTTAACATTAGAAGCACTAAATTTTGAATGTTTATAATTCAAAAACTGATCATTCAAATGACTTGAAATTTGGTGTCTAGGCATAGTTTGAACCGAAGATTTGAAATATCTTGTTAAAATTGGGTATTGCCATTGAAAAAAATAATTTTGGGTTCGTTTTAATATGTAGATGGCCCCCTATGCAAATTTAAACTACATCATTTAAAAGTAGACTTTATTTCCAATCGTTCGTTACCAGTGACTTTCTTCTACGATAATTTGTTGAGGAGTTAGTAGGGGGTGTTTACTTGTTTTTTTCCACGACTGTACCTACCCCTCCATGCTTTGGAAGAAGCTTGAACAGCAAATAAGCATAACATGCTTGTACATAGCTTGTCATACAATTTTTTTCTAAGCTGGCTGTATAGTATATTATGCTGGAAAGCATAAAAAAGCATATAATAGCACGTTAAGGTACCTACATCTCCATGCTTTGGAAAAAGTTTAAACAGCAAACAAGCATAAAATGCTTATACATAGCTTGTCATGCTATTTCTACCTAAGCTGGCTGCATAGCATATTATGATGGCAAGTATAAAAAAGCATATTATAGCATGTTAAGATACCTACCTCTCCATGCTTTGGAAGAAGCTTAAACAACAAACAAGCTTAAAATGCTTGTACATAGCTTGCCATGCTATTTCTCCCTAAGCTCACTGTATAGCATATTATGCTGACAAGCATAAAAAAGCATATAATAGCACGTTAAGGTACCCAACTCTCCATGCTTTGGAAGAAGCTTAAACAGCAAACAAGCATAAAATGCTTGCATATAGCTTGTCATGCTATTGCTGTGTAAGCTAGCTATATAGCATGTGGTGCTAGCTAGCATTGTAAAGCATATACTAGCATGAAAATCTAGCAGACAAAGCAATACATAGCAATAACTAGCATATTTTTTTATGCTGGTACTAGCAAGAATTTTGACCTGGGAAATATACAGGCTGGTTATAATTAAACTTTCCCGATAAACAGCATCCTACAGAGCAAACGGGTGAACGGAATGCAATGAAATTTGGTATATAGACTATACACGAGATGCGCTCACGTAATTTCGAAAAAAAAAAAGTTCCAAAATGTCCAGCAGATGGCGCTTTTTCCGGAAAAAACATTAAATTTAACACAATAAACTGCCAAAACAGCCGGTTTTATATTTTATTACTCATAATTTCTTGTTCTGGATTGTTAATATTGTTTTTGTATTCCGTTTTGGTCGTTTATTGTGTTAAATTTAATGTTTTTTCTGGGAAAAGCGCCATCTGGTGGACATTTTGGAACTATTTTTTTTTTCGAAATTCCGTGAGCGCATCTCGTGTATAGTCTATATACCAAATTTCATTGCATTCCGCTTACCCGTTTGCGCTGTAGGATGCTGTTTATAGGGGAAGTTTAATTATAACCACCCTGTATTTGTGAATGCTTAATAATCTGTAAATATGTAGGTCAAGAGTCCTTCTTACTCCCCCCAATTTGAACTTTCCACATTCCATAGTTTACGAGTAAAATGGCTGTGACAGACGAACAGGCAGACACAGGAGTGATCTTATAATGGTTTCGTTTTTACTTTTTAAGTACGGAATCCTAAAAAAACTGCAAACATTTTATGATAGTTTAATGTTTAATTTAATTTCTAATATATTATTCGTATTTTCATATTTTGACAATTTTTTTATCTTATATATTTATCATTATAATTTTATTTAATGCAATTTCAAGACCATTTTAATGCTATATGTGTGTTAATACCCTGTTATTTTGCAACGTTAATTCAACTTCCGTACGAAAACTAATATCACGTGTGCGAAAAGTCTAAAATATAACTTGTATTAGCTATGCTATTTTAGTGTAACCTTCTAACCAATTGAAACTAGCTATCTTATAATTTATTAGGAAAGAATAGAGCCTTGAATTAACTTAAAAACTTCACAACGTTATGCGTAATTTCAATCGGTATTAGATTCTTTATAAGCAACTGAAATCGGAGCAATTTTTCAGCACCTTATCATTTCTTAAAAATTATGAAGTACGATAAGAAATTGAGATTTCAATTTTTTAATGCAATCATAATTTACGTTAAAATACTATGAAGAAGAAAAGAATCAAAATGGAAAAAGCTCAAGTGCTGACCTTAACACTGATATCAGTACGTATAAAATTAGCACATATTGATCGTTTTTAATTTGATGTGACTCGCAAAAATTCGTGATAAATGAATGGTGTTAAACAAAAGAAAAGATCTGAGACTAAATTTTCACAAAATATGCAAAAGTTTTATTACTTTCTGAACGAAATAATCAAACATTGAAATACTAGTATTTAATTTAGTGTTCATTTTTATTTTCTTGAAATATTTTTCTGAAAAGAATAATATTTAGATGCATCTTAATTACACCTAATTAGATTGTTTCTTATCATGATATATAAACAAATATTAATTTTGCACACGTTTCTAAAACTTCAAACTAGATTTTTTTAAGCAGTACTATATGATCTTGAACTTAAAAAAAACATTTTACATACAATATGCTGAAAAAATAAATGAAAACGTGGTCGTAATTTCAGTTGCAATTAACAAAAAAATTAGTTTTTTTTTATTTTTAAATAAATGTATGTGATTTATTGTATCATAGAGAGTAATGTACATTTTAAAAGTAAACCAAGCTTTTAAAAGTTGAATAACATCATTATATTAGGCATTTGAATTCAAAATGTAAAATAATGTGGAAGTAATTCGCATCAAATATAAATCTGTCGCTACTGAACTAGAGATTAACGAAATAATATAGACCAAATAAATCCAGTAATGTTAAACAGTTAAATAAATTAATATTCTTTATTTAGAAACGGAAACATATGTCTTTAAATACATGTACACTATTTTTTACGTATATAAATACATTTTTTGTATTATACTTTAATAAAGCTAAAACATAGAGCTTTTACATATGAAACATGCAATAATTAAATAACATAAATTAGTTAAAATTGATGAAACTGTATAAAATTACATAAAATGAAATCTGGCATATAAAATAATTGAAAATAAAACTTTTGCTACAAAAGTACAGCAAAATTCACGACTAAATGTTTTCAGTGCATTTTATTTAAATTCTTTTTTACGCAATAGACGACGATGGAAATTTATTACAGACTTTTAAAAGAAAATAATAATTATTTAAACGCACATTTTTCGCCTTTTAATGTCTTATTAACACTGTTCTTTAAAACAGAAAATAAAAAGGCTAGGGTTATAATAGACGGAAATATTCCAATTGTTTTGTAATGAGAAAAGGGCCTTGCAAAAAACACATTACGTTCCGCAACTTAGATGAAGCAATTGTTTTCAAACATTTAAGGTCAATTTTGTTTAAGTTGTCTGCTTCTTATTAATCCTGTGGAGTAATTCACGGAGGAAGGGATAGATGGAGATGCAGTATGCCATAAAAACGATTTGCAATATGATGGCGGTTATCGCTCAAATTTAAAGACCCTCATTCGGTCCAAACAGGACAAATACGTGGAGCATAGAACAAGTACATATAACTCCTACATCCTATAACTGCACATATTGTCATTTTCAATCGAAATTTTAATCATACCTACGGTCAACACGCAGGTAATGAATAATAATTTGTAATGGTAAAAGCAAAAGCAAAGAAATATACGTTTGAATTGACAGGCGCTTCAAAGCACGTGGTTGTGTTTGTGCCGAAAGTAACGGAATTTAGGATTATGTTTCAGGCGTCACGCCCAGACACCATACTTCCTCTCTATTCTTTCTCTTTACTCCGTGGGAGTAATAGGAGACTAGTCTTCAACTATTCTATAATACTATGCTAAAGAGAATGAGATTATAAAAGGAAAAATTAAAAACAAATTCTTAGAACACATTTTAACGCATTAAAAAAATAAATTTTCATTTTTGAGTTACGAAAGATCAGAGAATAGGTTTCTTCTTCATTTGTCCTTCTAATTAATAGATTACTGTAGATATAGGAGTTATTCAAAATATGCATATACTTGTGCATGCATTAAGCAGAGGCTGAAATAAGGGACTACTCTGATACGTTACATAATGCGATATAGACAGAATATGAGTCCAGACAATTAACCAGACAAAAATAACGGGCGGGGTAATAAGAGACGTATATTAACAACTTTTTACAATTTACAAAGTAGCATATGAATTAACATCTTGTTTGTTCAAAATCTGATACATCAATGATACCTGAAATTGTAATCCATTTTAGGCCATAAACCATTATTGTAAAAAATTATTTAAAAACTATGAGTAGTACAAAGTTAAGGTATTTTTCAAAATATAAAATAAATGGATAAATAAAAATCATGTCAATTTTTTCTTTTTGATGGATAATAATATAATTTAAAGGTAAAAGCTATATTTTAGCATATTTTTATGTTTTTTAAGATATATTTAAAGTGTTTTATGCACCTGTTTATTATAATTCCACATTCTATTAAAAATTTCTTATATTAGAAAAGAAAATTTTTCTTTTAAAAGTGTAAAATATTCTACACAATTTAAGAAACTCTTTTTTTAAAAAATATCTACAGATGTTTAAAAATTAATATTTTTTATAGTATGATTTTTTCTTAACTTTTGTTTCTTTTTATTGATTTAAAACATAAAATGTGAAATTTAAAATGGACAGAAAATTTACAATAATTAAAAATGACACAGAAAATTTTAAATCTAAATTCGCATTTTCAGTGTACTTTCTATCTATCATTTTCTAGAATAACACAAACATTAAAGTGTCACTTTATTTATTCTCCTGTATCTGGCTATTAAAACTTTTAATAACGCGACAGTTTTAATCTAAACTTGCTTCTGCCGAGCTTTAACAGCATAAAGTTTACGATAAGCTTATTTTAAAATATTGGGTGAAGTGCTGAATTAGAAAGCACCCAAGTACTTACCCATATTAGTTTCGTTTTGGAATACATTTTCAGAGTGATTTGAAAAATGAAGATCTCAGACTGTATATTTATATATTTCACCTTGTCAGTTGTTAATAATTTGATACTCTGCTAACAAAGAAGCGATTGTATTTCCCTCAAAAGAGTAATTCAAAATAACCACTCTAATTAACTGCCTACAGATATCAGGCAGTTTCGTAAATCGTAAATTGTGGCGTGCTTTATCCCTGAGTTTTCAAAGAATGTCATTGCAATTATAAATATTTGAAAAGCTGTGTATTAAAAGATATTTCATGCGTGTATTTTTAGTGGCCTCTAAAACTATCGTGTACTTCTTCTTAATTTTCTGTGCAGCAAAGATGAAGTTTGAAAGGTTTGAAATTGCTTTTATTTTAAAAAACGCCTTTGAAGATTAAAACAACCGAGTGTTTTAGAAGTTTCAATAAAGTTTTATAGAGTTATAAAGAGAAATAATTGCATGAATATGCAAAATTTTAAGATATTAATTGATTTCAAACGATGAAACTTCGAAATATATTATTATTAATAGAAGTTTTATAAACTATTGAAGTTTCAATTTATTCATGCATGTGTATTAAATACTAAAGGAAAGTTGCTGTAAATAAAAATATTCTTTAGTTCAGCTGCATTGCTGGTAAACGTGCCATTTCAGGTAAAAAGTACAACGCAAAACATTCCTTTATTACTTTTAAATTATCAATTATGAAGCTAAAATTTTGGTATAAAAATTGGTTTGATAGCTAGATATTCGCTTCATTTGTAATTTATTAAGTAAACCGAAATTGTAGCAAATATCCAACCATTAATTATTTTTTTTGTAGCAGATTTTTTTTATCGGTTTGGCATGTGAATATTTTCTTGATTTATAATTTATTAAGCAAGCCGTGATTGTAGGAAATCTGAAAATCTTAAATTATTACTTGTTTATTTGGTAGCACACCCACTCCTCCCCATAATTAACCTGAAAAAGCTTGAAGGTTTAGTTAATTCTTAGGTTACATTCTTAGGTAAAGTTTTGGGCCCCAAGAATGTGTGCATGTCTCTACGCATGTCCGGTATGAGAAAAATATCAAATTGAAATCAGTCAATAGAGTAGCCTTAATTTTGCTTAGGAAAGGGTAGTTACAAAAATAAATCATAAAATGTCGAAATATAGCTCTGCGAGTTCCAGATATTAAGAGCATTGAAAATAGAAGAAAAATACTTTATTATATATATATCTTTTTTGTACGGTCGCGTTATCGTCGAAAATCTTGAAAGCGTAACGTAAAACCGCATAAAAATAAAAATTAAAAGAAATCTAAGCACAAATTCGAAAATTGACTTTAAGTTGCACTAGGACTTATCTACTAGAGTGGGGTGAAATAGTTAAAAGTCATTTTTTCCGTCTCTATACCGCGAAAAAGTTGCGAAATGGAGAGGCAAAAGAAAACGTAAAAAAAACTAAGACATCCGATCGCGCATAGGTCTTACAATTCCTAAAGTGGCTCCATCGTCGAAAATCTTGAAAATGTAAAGTAAAACCGCATAAAAATAAAAATTAAAAGAAATCTAAGCAAAAATTTGAAAATCGTCTTTAAGTTGCAGACGGCCCTATCCACTAGAGTGGGTCGAAATAGTAAAAAGTCATTTTTTTCCATCTCTATACCGCGAAAAAGTTGCGAAATGGAGAGACAAAAGAAAACATCAAATTAAATTTAAAAAATCAAAAAACCCAACTGCGTAAAAAGTGAAGTAATTAATTATTTCTCATCAATGTGAAACTATTTTTTTATATTACTTACCTATTTTTTTTTATTTACTTGTATTGATGACTTTTAAGTTGTGTTTAATTGTTAGTTCCTATCTATAAACACTGTTTTGACGAGTCCTATAGATTTCTATGATGGTTAGAGCTGCAGTAAAGCTGGAGATCGAACCTACACAACTTCCAGGTTGCATAATATTTAAACGGAGCTTCTGACTGTAAAATAGACAATGAAACATCGTCTTCATTTTGAAAGACCTATCCAATGAGATGCCACTCAATATGGTGCGAAAATTTTTTTCTTCTCTACCGCCATTTTGAATTTATAAAAACAAAACCTAGCCTATAACCATCGGACGGTTAAGAGTAATCGATAGAGATCTCATTCATTTAAATCTATCCAGCCGTTGGGATGTTTCGAGGGTATAAAGAAACCACACATACCCAGATACGCGTGAAGCACATAACCCTTCTTGACAGTCGGGTAAAAACTAAGACATCCGATCGCGTATATGTCTTACAGTTCATGAAAAGGTACAAATATCTAATATTTTCTGTTATTTTTTATGATTGTTAAATTTAAAAGCTCTGAACGCTGCAGTTCTAATTGATAAGCACTGAAATCATTTAGACCATTTGGGAAAATATAATTAAGATCCGACAAGGCATTCTGATTGCGCATCAGCAGCATGTATAAAATACCTTATAGATTTATTTTGAACGTATTTTTTCTATAAATAATATAAGAAAATCCATATATACTTATTATCTAAAATTAACAAATAAAAACCCCGCATATTATGAATATAAAATAGCATTAAAAAAGCGAAATATATACTCTAGAAAACAACTGAATAAAGTTTTCTAAATATCTTTAAACTGACAAAAATTTTATCGCGTGCATTTAATCTGCTAATTTTAAACTTTCTGGTTTCACTAACTATTGAACGTGCATTTTTGTAACTTATATTATAATTAGAATTATATATATCCGAGAAATTAATTACATCAAAATAGACAAAAGAATTCATGTATAACATATACATGTTCCTGAGAAGGACTAAAACTTGTATAAAGATAAAATATAAGCGTAAAATTTCTAAACACAATGCTTTTGAATGGCGCGCTTCTGTGTATTATTCGCAAGCAGACGAATTTTTGTAGCCTCAAACCCGACAGATGAATATTGTCCAATCCTTATTCGTTGTTTTATTCTATTGGCAGTCGGTAGATAAATTGCGTCGATGGTGTGACCTTTTTTCAGCATATATTATGTTCACATCCAGGAAAAGAATGGAAAACAGGCATTTAAATGTATTTTATATTCCAAAACACATTAAATTAAAGAAGCTTTAAAAGCATGAAAACGTGATTTTGTGCTGTTTCAAGAAAAGTTGTAATTTATCTTTAGATAGTAACCGCCGCGGCTAGCGGCCTCTCTTCGTCCGCAGGCCTTTATTCTTCTACTCTAGTCCGACTCTTTTGCGGAAGCAAGATTCGTAGGACCCCAACCACGTCCCGAGTGAAAGACTCTCTAGCGAAAGCAACGTTTGAGAAAAAAAATCAAAAAATGAAACCGGACAAATTTAAAAGGGAAATTACACAAATTAAAGACACCGAAAGCCGGGAAGGGAGAGTTCGGGGCGATGAAGCTACCGAACAATTCCTAGCTACTTCGAGCTCATTATTAGTCTCGGTCGAAAATTAAAGAGTTTTTTTAAAAATCACATGATCAGCGTGATCCGAAAAATAAATTGTTTGTTTCAGAAAGCATCCATTAAATCGGTTTCCGATCACAGAATCATAAAATGAAACTGGTGTGTCTGAGATTAAAATAATGCATCTTTAAAGCAAAAAGGGTTGAAGCAAATATCTGCTATATAGTTTTGACGTAGCATCTTGCAATTGTAACATTGTTATCTTGTGTACAAACCCTTGCAGTTGATATGGAATTAGTATAAATTGTCACTATGCGTAAACGAACATCTTGCCTGTTTTTAAGGTGAAGTTTGTTTACTTCCAACGAAAATTCGGAGGAATAGACTCCTATGAAAAAATAAAATCAGAATGACTAAAAAATCTGGAAGAAAAACACGTAACCACAATTTAACTTACGCATGATGCTTCGAAGCCCGCATGCTCACAATCAATAGTTAACAATTTCGAAATTGAATTCTCATGCAATATTATGATTCACAAAAATGATTAAGACAAGTCATTAAATTATCTCCAATTTGTAGATGAGAATCAAATCTACTGCATTTCTTAGAGATCGTTACAGAGTTTCTGATCGGGCAACTGCCACGACTGAATTAAATGTTTTACAAGACGTTGTTATAAACGCCGATTTGATTCATGCCATGTTATAGGCAAGATAAAAAAAAAAAAAAAGAGAACACAATGATCGTCGATTGACCCGATAAAAATTTTAATTTCCCTCTTATCTACCAACAGGCGTGAACTTGATATGCCTGCAACTTCAACTAAAACATATTCGTGCTCATTTTTGAGTGTATTAACACTTCATTGTTATTATCAGGCATTATTATTATTGAAAAATATTGCACAGTTAAATGGAGGCTAAGAGTTTTAATTTTTTTGTTCCTGTTGACTAAATTCTTTGGAATTTTCCGACTTTTCCTTGTAAGTAAACCTTGTAAGTAAAATATCTTGCTCAATTTTTTATAGTCACAATTTATAGCATTGTCATATTTACACAAATAAGGGTTTTTTACAACCAGCAACGATGGAGCATCGGCAAGATGCAACGTCAAAAATCAGAGTAGATGATTGTAATAATTCGTAATTTTTTTCTTTAGTTTAGTTGTTTGTTTTGTTTTAACTTCTGTTGTACTGCAACGCTATTATAAGTTGAACGATTTTGTAATTGGAAAACATCGGTGGTTGATGCTTTCTCGAACAAACGTTTTACTTTGCATCTCACTTATTTCATAATTTTTCAAGTGACGCTCTTTCAGGTCTCTTCTAGAGACAAATTGCACTTTCTTTTTAAATAGCACCGGGTCACGTCTTCATGAGGTGTGAGCTTATTCTATTTAAAGTCTTTAGGAATATCAATTTCATGACAGTGAAATATTGGTGTTTTTAGATGTTTTTCTTCTATGAGGTCAAATTTTATCCTAAAAATTTCTCAAAACCACATATAATTATCTGCTTGCTGCCAACAAAAAGTAGCGAAGTAAAGGGAATAAGCAACAAACCACACGCGCCCACGAACATAATTCCCAATACTTTGTATAAATTCGCTTGAGATACTCAGTTGGAATGCGTGTCTTATTTTGAAGATTTTTTTTCTCAAGGATTTCTGTACTTAGGAACTAGAGTATAGCATTCAGACTTTTAAAATTTCAGATTATAAAAATTAAAGAAAATATTGGAATTTTGCTCATTTTCATAAATTTTAAGTCTCATGCGCGATTAGAAGATATTAACACATTTTTCAGGGTTGGGTTGATTTTTGACGGCCAATTATCTACACGAGGGATATAGGCCCGGGGGGAGTGCCCTCCGTGGGGGTCTTTCTAAGGGAACCTAATCCGTATTAACGCATGGAAGATCCACGGCTCGAAGAAAACCACGAAAACTCCGAACGATTAGGCCGACGGGCGCGATTGGGATCGAACCCAGCACTTCCCGTCTACCAGCTTCGAGAGCAGAACCTCTCGGCCACTGGTGGGGCCACATATTTTTCAGATTTTTAACCATTTGGAAAAATGGTTATTGTCCTCGTCAGGGTAGGAAATCAAAAGTATATCTGAAGGTTTTTATTGGTTTAATCTGCAATTTATTCGTTGTCTGATTGGTCTATACAGTAATATGTATTTCCCTTTACTTTCAACAGAGATGGACAACAGAGTGTTGCCACTATGACAAAAAAGTAATAAAAACTACAAAAAAAAAATTAATAACTCAGAAACAAATTGAGATACAGCTTTCAAACAAATTACATTTTAAAGTACATTTTTTTCTCTATACGACGATATAAAAAGTAATATTGTCGGATGTTTAGAAGTTTAAGAATGAAATTTCATTTAAAATTGGCCGTCAGATTTCTTGGAAATCTGAGGATGGAAAAGCCTTTGCCCGAACAGGCAATGAAATGCTTGGATGATATTTAAGTTTCAGGGGGATAATATGTACGAGTCGCAGGCGATTTCTGTCGCTTGCAACGTTTACGTGTAATAACACTATTAATGTTTAATTCATGGCGTACCTAATGCATGATCAACTCCTTGCTATTTTTTATGTCTTAAATTTTAACCTTTGAAAAAATCATTTTCCAAATGGTCGTTGTAATTTGTTAAATTGCATTTTTTTTATTATTTTCTTTTGCTTCTCCAATTTTCAACTTGTCGATGATATATCGATGATAAAAAAAAAAATTCTGAATTTTTAACCCTACTTATTAACACCTGTTATGTTCACGAAATTTTATAACGGTACTCAGATTAAAAACTTTTAGAGCTTAACAAATTTTAACATATTAAGTTTTTTCTATTTTTTAAAAGTCACGAATATATTAACTTTTAAAATTTTATAATTTTTTTCAGTTCAAAAGATGCGTGAAATAAGTCACCCCCCCCCCCCCCACACACACACACATTGTGTCCTTCTCCAGATTTTGTCAGCATTACGAAGCGTTTAATCGCCTTAGTCTGCGGTCTTCTAGAAAAACATTTTAGTGCGATAGTTTCTACAAGAGATAGATTCTTTTTGCTATTGCGAATACACACACATATGCTAGCGAACGCGCGCATGCGTACGCAAATTGTTTTGTTATTAATATGGATTTTATTTGGGATAAGAATGCTGTCAACATTCTTTATTGGAATTCTTATTTTGTAAAAAATATTCATTTTGAATTTTATGCATATTGCTTATATCTTTTCATTATGAAAAGCACATCTTCAGACTATGTGTTGGTCAGCCAAATTATAAAAAAAAATATTTTGAACTACGTCAGATTTTTAAATTGTGACGATTATAAATCAAAGCTATACTGCCAATATTTTACAGCTTGTAAATCTTTGTTTATAGCAAAAAAATTATGAAATTTTTAAACCATTTTTGTAAAGCTGTTCTAACTAGCTCCTAGAGCGTTTTTAATTCTCTTTAAATTCCGAAAGTAGTTTATTAAAATTGATTAAACCTTACTTCCATGTTACTGCTATAATTATATAACCCTAAAAATACATCCAAGTATAATTCAAATATTTTTTCAATTAATCGTAATATGAGTTATTCATGTACATGATGTATTAAATGATGGCCATGTTTCCTTTTGTTGAAATTTAAATTGTCTTTAATGAAGGATAATAAAAGGAATAATTTTCTCTTTCTATGATGTATTTTGGTCAAAAGAAGTATTATAGTAAGTACTTTTAGCAATATGCAAATAATTAGCGTTAAGTAAACGAAAGGTAGTAACTTTCTCTTATTTTGTAAGCAGATTAGCACATGAAAATAACTGAGAAATTATTTTCTTAATCTAAAACTTTACACCTTTTCACTGAACAGATTTTTAAGAATAGAATATTTCAAACATTTCTCGTTTATCAGTTGAGCATTTCCTAGTCGGATTCTGGTTTTATTTTATTACTTTTTGAGTTAACTAATAAAACTTATATTGTATGTATAATGACGCACTTTTATGCGTTTTTAACTGTTATTTTTTTATGAAGTTACGGAATAATGCACTATTGATAAGAACTGAATTAGAGAGGGAGAGAAAAAATTATACTACATTATTTACAATAAATAAAAAAACACCTGGATTTATTTAAAAAAAATTACTGAACTGACGTAAAATTAAGAATCTTTTAAATTTGTTTCCAAATATGTTTTTTAGAGGGAAATTAGTATCAGTGACGTTAAATTGCGTTTCTTTTACTTAATAAAAGGACAGTGAATTGGGAATCTTGTGATATAGTTATCTGCATCGTGCAATATTAGATTTGTTTTCATTCACTTTGAAGAAAGATTTTGAGCAATTTGTTATTACTTACAAAAAAACAATGGCTTTGCAAACAATTGTAAATTGAAAAGGGATGCATCAAATTGTGAATTTATTATCTTGTCTGAGAGTGTAATTTCTTGACTGTGCATCCGACTCCAAACAGATATATTTAGAAGTTAATGTCAACGTAGATATATTTATAAGTTAATGTCAACGTCTACACCTACAATAAGAGCTCGACTTCGTTACATCTTCATACAGCCCGTCAAAACCTAATAAGATCTGTAAAGGATGTTTTTCCGTTTTACAGATCAACGATACCGATACAAAGTGTACGATGCCATCAGAATGTTTTGTAAGCACGAAGACCTACTGTTTGTTTTTCTTAAAAAGTAAGATACTCAAGAGTAAGAAAAAACGGCGATAGAACATTGCAATTTGGGTAGCAATGAATTTCATCAAGTTCGCGTCAGAGACAAGTGAAGATACTGTTTGGAATCAGATAATCTTCGTTTCTATATGAAAAGACCGTACCATGGGAAATAATATTATTTTTTGTGAGAAAGTCTCGAGTCAAAAATCGAGACCATTGGTTGATGGTTTGGGAAGAATACTTACTGGAAACGGATTCCAAATAAGTTCAATGTATAGGAAAGAAGTTTCAGAATGCACTTCCAGAGCGCATTACACATATATGTAAAAACTGCAATGCGGGAGAATGGAGTAGGATAATAAAAATAGAGAACGTTTCTTGTATCAACACAAGTTTCGAAAAAAAAAAAATCGCACGTAGTAACTAAAATATCGAGAAAAGATGATTTATTAGAAGTTCCTATTTAATATTAAATTGAGCGTATCTGTCAATAAAATGAACAATTTTTAGAAGGATTTGCAAAGAAAATGATTACATTTTAAACTGTATTATCAGTGATATAATATATAATTGTGAAACAAATTATGGGCTCATCAGTTAAGCAACGTTTGGAGGTTTACTATGGCATTCATACTGTTCCTATTTTATTTTATATATGTTTTCTAATATTCAAAAATATTGCATTCGTTTGATCCAACCCACACTCTCCCGTATATATTCAGAACCCTAAATTCTGTCTTCCTTTCCTAGTAAGAGGAAATATAGCAAGTTAACTCGCTGCAGATGAAATTAACACGCTTATTTTATTACAGCTCAGTAAAATTAAATTATTCAAAATCACTAAAAGGCAAAAGAAATCATAATACATTCAAAACTCTAGTTGATTTTTGGACTTAGTATAAATAAAAAACGACAACAAACAATATAGCTTAACCGATTTAAATGGAAAAATACATCAGATGTTTTCTGCAAGAAAATTAATATGTATGATAGAACATATAGTGCGGATTTTGCATTTTAGTTTTATGTGAATCATGTATGTTTTATATTACTAAAAAATTGCGGACTGTTACATAGTGAGAAAAAATAATTTTTGAAGAAAAGTTGAAATTTCAAGAGAAATCATTTATTAATGTACCGTTAATTAATGTTGTAACAATTTATTAATTAAAATTACAAACTAAAAGCAATGCTTCTTTTTTTTAATGGAAAGTAAATTACAAAAAACTTGCTTTAAATTAAAATCAAAATCATTTGAACAGAAAAGAAAACAACTTTTTCTCTGTAAGAAGATGTAACATTCTCCTTTTAAATGTTCTTAGAAAAACTTTTTTAAATTAAAAAGGGTATGCTTATTATTTTTTGTTGTTGTTAACGAAGCTGTACAACAAGTTTTGAAAAAGTTGACATTAAATCTTCAGTTCAGGTATAAAAATTCTTTTCTTAAAATACGAATTAACGAAGAACTTTCTCACTGAATAATTCGAGGAATATTTTTTGTACTTTCCCTGCCTTGTTAACATGAAAGAAGTGTTGTCTGATAGTGACCTCTTTTTTGTTACTTCCAACCCTTTTATTGCTGATGTTCGATATCAACAGAGAAAGTCTCAAGATCTAAAAGAAGCTCTTATTTGACCAAGAATGATGAAAAAACCTAAATGAAAAAAGATCCATTTTTTCTGATCGCGGAGAAACTTGCGTTATCTTTTAGCCTATTACTACTGAGAAAATGATGATCCTTTCAGTAAAAGAATAAAGCGAGAATTCAGTATGCCAAAACGATTCTATTCTTAAACTTGTATTGATTTTTTAGCCTCTTTTATTTTTAAAAATAAGAATTGCATATTGTGGAAAAAAGACAAAAAAAAAAAAAAAAATACAGCAAGTTATTTTTGTCAATGTGGAAGAGGGGGAGTATTATTCAAAATAGCACGCTTATTTTCATTTTCAAAAATAAGGACGAAATTTATATCTAAAAAAAATCACAATAATCTGTTGCATTTAGACTAGTTTATTTAATAAACGTTATGCTAACTCGTTAATTACGATGAGAATAACTTTGAAATACTACTATAAAATATTTTTCAATATTAAGATTACGTACGATCTCGTTAGGAGAAAGCACTAAAAAAGCACTCAGCGTTATGTGAAAATCTTTTTTATTTATGTCTATTTAAAAAATTGGTTTGACCATTACAACATTATGCGTAAACAAATGAATAAACGTTAACCCTTATATATTCATGTTCATGCAGCATAAAGTCGAAATTGGTTGAAGTATATATGGGATTTTTTTTTTTACACTGTTTGAAACTTCTGGAGAAATAAACTTCAGATCTAAGATGGTATCTATAATTAAAATTTTAAATTGCAAGATTGCACGAAATTTAATTAATTTTTAAAATTAAAAAAGAAAAGTAATTGATACGAGGGCTGTATGATAAGTACCTGGCCTCGGCCAGAGATGGCGCTACTAGAGTTTAAAAAATGATTTATTTCGCAATGGTGACCTTTCACAACAAACATGACTAATCGCCAATTCGCTACGTGGTTTAGTTTGTGAGTGATAGCCATTTCAATAGAACAACTTTCGTGATATTTCAACAATGAAAAAAATTGAATATCGAGCAGTGATAAAATACCTGTTTTTGAAAAAGAAAACTAATGACGAGATTAAAGCGGAACTCAGCGAAGTTTATGGGGACTTTGCACCTTCGTTATCAACCATAAAATATTGGACAGCTGAATTCAAAAATGGACGTACAAGCATTTTTGATGAAGAACGTCCAGGTCGACCAACTGAGGTTACGACATCAGAAATGATCGAAAAAATCGACGATATTGTGATAAATGATCGGAGAGTGAAAGTACACGAGATTGCTGAGACTGTGGGCATCTCAATTGAACGGGTGCAAAATATTTTAACAACTCATTTGGATATGAAAAAGCTTTCGGCAAGATGTGTGGCGCGATTGCTCACTATTGACATCAAACACACTCGTGTGTCAATTTCAAAAGAATGTCTGGCGATATTACAGCACAATCTAAATGATTTTTGGCGTCGGTTCATAGCAGTTGACGAAACGTGGATTCATCACAGTACGCCAGAGACTAAAGAACAGTCCAAATAATGGGTTTTTCGTGGACAACCTGCGCCAAAAAAGGCTAAGGCGACTTTATCTGCGAACAAGGTCATAGCTACAGTATTTTGGGATGCACGCGGCATAATTCTCGTCGATTACCTTGAAAAGGGCAAAACGATCAATGGAGAATATTATGCCAGGCTATTGGATCGTTTCGACCATGTTATGAAAGAAAAGCGTCCGCATTTGGCGAAGAAAAAATTCTCTTTCATCAAACAATACACGCGTGCACACCTGTGTCGTCTCCAAGGCAAAATTCCATGAATTAAGATACAAACTGCTGCCGCACCCACCATATTCGCTAGATTTAGACCCTAGCGATTATTTTCTATTTCCAGATAGGAAAAAATGGGTCGGTGGAAAAAAAATTCCCTCTAACGATGAGGTTATTGCTGAAACAAACGCCTGTTTTGAAGGGTTAGAGAAGTCGTATTTTTTAGAGGGGATACAAAAAATAGAAAAGCGTTGGGCTAAGTGTATCGAACTAAAAGGAGATTATGTTGAAAAATAAATTTCGTTTTAGACATAAAAATGCATTTTTCTTGTCAAGGCCAGGTAGTTATCATACAGCCCTCGTATCAGTCATTTGGTAAGTATTATTCGTTATAGTTTTATCAGTTTTGTGCTATTTAATATTTAACTTGTAGAGATTTGAACATTACCGATACTGTCGAAAAGTCGACAGCTGGTTTTGGTACTCATCAAAAGTTTAGAATATAAATATTTCTACCCATTACGAATTGGTACAACAGATAACATTGACATTGTAAGATCTTTTTTTGGTTAATGTTCGTAAAGTACTTTTTTTTACTCAGTTTTAGAAATGCAAGTAGGTCTGATAAATTTTACTTAAACAATCATATATACATATTTTGTTACGTTATCGTACGTAAATTAGCGTTATATAAATATAGTGATAAAAAGTTATTGCATAATTTCTTCCAACACATTTTAGACCTATTTTTAGTGGATTTTGTTTTTAGATTTAATCTGTTAGAAATAAAACATTGTCCGGAAAAGTGGACTATTGCAACTGAAATATGCACCTGTTGATTTGTAACTATTTAATTGAGAATAAAATATTGCATTATAGTCTCCTAATAATAATAAATATTGAAAATATACAGTCGAGAACTTGGAATTACAGCCGTGTGACTGAATTAAAAATATGTCGATTGTTATATTTAAACAGTTTCGGTTATAATATACTTTGATTTGACCATTTCATATCTCAGTTCAACGTGTTTCCGTAAATAATGATAACAGATTTGTACAATCAAACAGTCTGACATTGCATTAGGATAATGTCACAGAGCTAAGACTCACTATTTCCTCTAATGGTTTGTTAGTTGTTTGATTAAATGAATAACTTAATCACTTAAATGTCTTTGGAGTGTATGTATCGACTTACGATAACGGAGAATTAAATCTCATATAATCTAATATCAAAACAAATAATCGATAATTTACGCAAATGTTGTGAAATGATCAATATCATGAAAAATAAGTTATATACACGAAAATAATATTACAATTTCTTTTTACATTTGATATTTGATATTTTTTAAAATAAAGAATCAATTTTGAAGATTTTGCATTTAAAAAAGTTAAGAATTAAGCATTTTAGAATATAATAAATGACATTTTTTAAAGTAGTAGTATCATTTAGGAAAATAATTTTGAGTTTAACAAGTTGGTTCTACATTTTTTATACAGGCTGAAACCACAGAGTTAATTTTAGAAAATATTGGTGGTAAAACAATGAAACGATTGTCGTCATATATAAGAATTAATATGCCAAGACTAGAAAGGTAAGATGAAAAGATAAGATAAAAGTTTAACAACCGGTATTCACTTTAAACAAACTTCCCTCATAGCATGCATGGTCACAGTGCCGTCATTGTGACGTCAATGTAAGTCACTATGGTCACGTCACATCTGTGACCAAAATGCCACCACTCAGTGATATCACATTGTGACTGAGATGTGAACTTCTTAGAAAACTTTAAAAAATTACAAAAATTATTAAAAACATGTTATTTACTGTAAAAAATTATTTTTCTGCCGGATTTAAAATTTTTTTAAACCGTGGTCCAAGTTGCTTCTGTGCCTCTAACCAAAACTTTTATTTTCATATAACATAAAATGTAATTAATTCATCAGCGACACAAAAAGATTTCCTAATTATGCGAATTTCATATTATTAAAAAATGTTTTAGGTAAACAGACCTCGACTTATCTTTTATAAAGATTTTTGTAAATGATCATCTGTTATACTAGAAGTTTCTCAAAGAGTAGTCGAAACATTTCTGTGGTTTCAAACTAAAAACTTTCTATTACAGTTATGTCTGCAGCTTTTAATGAGCACGCAGAAAGCGTCTTCAGAGTTTAGTCATATATGCATTTCTTGCTTTATAATTTGCATTCAAGTCATTTTTTTTTCTTCTTAGTGTTTCACTATTTTAAGTAACTTTTTTTTTAAATCCTACTTCTTTCAGACGTTTAAAATAAAATTGACATTTTCCAAATATAAAATTAATGTACAAAATTTATGCAAAGTCCATGACATAATTAATTATTCATATTTTATTTTTTGTTTTCAAAATATATCTTTAAAAATTATTTTACAAGATGTTTTAATTTACAGAAAATTAATATTAAGAGAATGACAGATTGACAAAGAAAAACTCATCTCTTCTCGATAATCTTCTTGTATTTTTTAAGAAGATATTTTGTATATATTACCTGTGATAAAAATTTTACTTTTTAAAAAAGGAGGGGGTCATCATTATTACCATTAAATTAATTTGTACACATTTTGAAAAAATAAGCAATGTTTTATGTAGTAAACTCTAATTATGGATAATATTATTATTATAATTTACGTAAATGAAACTTTACAATTCAATAAAACTGATAAAAATAAAAGGTAAAATACAATAAAACATTTTCAAACAGGAAATTGAATTAGAGACAATTTGATAAAATTATTACGCATTTAATTTCCTTCCGAAACTGTTGTATAGAAAAACAAATAAAACCGAGAAACATCTGCTTCGAACTTCGAAACTTAAAAATCGTCTGCATCTGCACTATTTCAGTTGTTACGACTCGGCCGCAGAATAACGGATAAAAGTAACAGTAAAGCTTTTTAGAATAAACGCGGAAAGTTATGTGGACACTGGACAGCATAGACGTGTTGACACGGATTTAAAAACTAAAACAAGAACGTTCTCAGGATCCAAGTTAGTTCAGCTAACAAAATATAAACCCGAGAAAATTACGGTAGCTTTGACTTGTTGAAGATGATTCAAGTCATTGCTATCGTACTTATTATCGGATTTAATTGGTTCCCCAAAATCAAAGTATCACGTACAATGTCAGTAAAATTAGGTATGTAAAAATATTATTTTCCCTGTTTGCTTTTTTTGAATCACAACAATTTTAGTTAGCTTCTCATAAACATGCTGTAGAACATAAATATTTCATTACATTTATTTTTTATTTTGTTGAAATATCTAAAATACTATTTTCCCTGTTTGCTTTTTTTTTAATTAGGTACAATGATTTTAGTTATCTTCTAATAAACATGTTATAGAACACAAATATTTCACTACATTTATTTTTTATTTTGTTAAAATATCTGACTTCCTTTTCAACAGCTTTGATCATATTATTAAAATTAGTGATTTAAATTGCATTTTAATCTGGATTATTTTCATATTTAAATATTTGGTTAAAACCACATGGTGTCGTAAATATGAAAGTATATAGACAAGTATTATAATCAATCATTAATATAATTACTAAACATTTAAAGATAATTAAATTATTTAAAAAATGCTTTTTATGGAATAAAATTATTGGCAAACATAATTTTTTAATTTTGTATTAAGTGATGGTCTTAAAACAATTTTCATTGCATGTTTTTATTTTAAAAAATTGCATCTGCTCAGAAGAGGAATTTATAAAACATAAGACACAACGGAAACGTATACTATTAAAAGAGATCGTAGATATGTAATGTTAAGAAAAAAAAATGATTATTTAATGTATTATTCAACCTGAGAAATATTTTAAAATCTATAAAGAAATAGTCATAGCGGGTGAAACCTTTTCAGTTGTTAAACATTCTTACTGAAATGTTTTCAAAGTGAACTAGAAGTCTGTTGGCAAATGAAAATATAGAAGTTACGCAATCAGTAAGTGTTTAAATATGATTTTACTTTAAAAATAACGCAAATACTTGAACGGTATGAATCTAAAATGTAATAACCATCTTTTATTATTTACCTTTTTTTCTGGATAATTTTCTCATTTTATTTCCTGAATGATTGTATCGAGATAAATTTCAAAGTATCGATATTATACACTTTTTATAAACAGCGTGATTAAAATGGATTTCTTATTTATAATTACCATAATCTTGTAAATAAAATATTAATAATAATAATGAACATATGTGTGGCTCTATTTTGTGTTTATGGTCTCAATTTTTATACTTTATTTACATTAAAAAGTAGTTAACCATTTGATACTGTGTTCATTATTTTGTTTTATTGTGTCATACAAAAATAAATATGATTATTTGGTATTTCTAATACAATATATACAGTAGAGCGCCGATTGTCCGAACAAGTCGGGATCGACCCTAGTTCGGATAAGCAAAAGTTCGGATAAATGGGCAGACAGTTTAAGGGATGTTCCTGACTATTCTAAAACCTTCACACTTTATCTAGGTTTAGGACTGACAGCACCAGTTAGTAATGGAGTGCTTAATTTTTTTTTAATTGTTTTTTGTTTACTTTTTTATTATTTAATTTTTTTTTTCTCTTTTTATCATTTTCTAAACTTCAGAGATTATAATTTAAGCAAAAAATAAATTGGAAGTTATGTGGTTTTTTTTCTTTTTTAGAGAGAGAAATATTTGGATAATTGGAAATTCGGTTAAAAAGAATTCTTTGAGAGAAATATGCTGTTCGGATAATTGGAAGTTCGGTTAATTGGAGTTCCGATAATCGGCGTTCTACTGTATTTATAAAACTTTCACCAGACTTTATTCTAAAAATTTCGTTGTAGATTCTAATCTCTTTGTACTATTTATGATAATATCAGATTTATAGATGTCATGGCAACATATATCCAGCCAGATGTTGGCAAAACATAAAAACTTTCACATTAGATGCAAAATAGAGTAGCTGCGGTGCTGTGTTTTATAAACAATAAGGTATTATTGTTTTAAAAAATCATAGATAGTAAGAGTTATTTTTATAATATATAATTTCATAAATAAAAATGTAATTTTGGCAATCAGTTATTAAAGTTATTTTTTAATAATCAAAAAGTTGTTTTATATATGGATTTTACTTCAAGCAAACCCTGATGTAAAATAAATTAACCCTTTGTATCACCGTTCTATGCATACCCAAAAGTTTTACTTACTTTTACAGTGAGCATAAAAATACGATTTTATTTATTGCTGCTATCTTCCAACGTAACGATTATTGCCGAAATTGTTCTTAGAATTCTCAACATAATGATACTGGTGATACTCAGTGAATTTTCTATACCAAAGCTGTATTTTTCATTTGAGTAGTTTCAAATGGTTATTGCTAAAATGTACTTCGGAAATTTTGTAATGCATGTATGTGGCATAAAAGACGTAAACAATACGTATATAATGACTATATGGCACATGATGAGCGTTTCGAGTGTATATATATATATATATGTATATAACGCATGCATAAACTTCCCAATGATCTTAGCAATGTCGTTACTGCAATTTTTGCATAATCAAATTTATAGGGGTCTCTATAACAAAGAAGTATCCTATTTTCTCAGCCCCAACTTGTTTGAATTCAATCAATATCATAAAACATATAAAATTTAATTACTTAATATCGGCATTTCTTTTTATCTTTCATTTTTTTATGATTATTATAAATGTTGTGTAATCGAAAAAATTCAACTTCACCAGTGACTTCGAGTTTGTAATGCGTATTAAATGAAATAAATTAATTTCATTCAGTATTTTCTATAGTTTAAAGAATATAAAAAGTACAGTATATATTATAACATATTATATTTTTAACGCAAATTTTATTTTGATAAAGATTTGAAAATTTAAACAAATTGTTTCTTTGGTAATTTTAATGCTTTTAACAAATAGTTAATTTTGAAAAAAAAAATGTGATAGATCGATCATTCAGTTGTCTTCAATATTCTCATTTATTGCAATAGGAAAGAAAGGTGCAACAAAAATTGAAGTCTGCGGGGCATTGCATTTTGATTCAATAAAATTGTTTTGGTATACCCTTGTTATAGCGGCCCCCAAGTTTTAATTGCGATGTATCACCGAAGTATATTAACGTTATAGATGTAAATGGTTTTACAACATGCATAATTATGACTATATGTGACATGCATACGTGTTTACAACTGTACAAGTATGTCATACTGTGACTTCACAACATTGCCACTAGTCACATATTCATCACAACGTTAATGACAAAATCGTCACAAATCACACAATTTTCACAAAATTGTCACAATGTGACTTCAAAGCAGTGTCGCTGTCGTCACAGAATCATCACAGTATTAAAGACAATTTCGTCACAAATGACACATATTTCACAAATTGATCTGAATGTGACTTTAAAGCATTGTCACATTCGTCACAAAGTTAATACCAAAATAGTCACAAATGACACACTCTTCACAAGTTTGTCACACCGTGACTTCAGAAAGTCGTCACAAAAGAGCTCTAAAACGGCCATAACGACCTCACATTCTAGTCACAATGACTTCACATCGACGGTCACAATGTCACAGCGTGACTTCACAACGACGTCGGCGTGACGTCACCATGCCTTACGGGTTCATCAATAGTAATTTTACATTGAGTATTGATGAGGAAAGGAAAGAAACAAGAAAAAGTGCAGAAAATTTTAAGTTACAAGAACACACTAAATAAATATAGCAAAGATATCTAGCCTTGTAAAGTAACTTATAGTTTCAACTTTTTATTATCTCATTTTTAAGTCTTTATTGCTAAAAATATACACTGGTCATCAAAATTAAAGGATAATGACAGAAATAAAACGTAACTGATATTTAATAAAAAATTATAAATAGAAATTAATATAAAAGCATTAGTTGACATAAATTACAATATTCGGCAGTCGATTATTCTCAAAATATTGAAATCAAAACCAAATTTATATAAAATGGAAAATGATGGAAAAATTAAGTCACCTTTTGTGGATTTTGTTTTCTTTAATATGGTCTATGATCACATCGGACAGATATGCATACTTCACATCTTGATTTCATAGACTTTACCAAAGTGTTGAAAAGCTCATGTGAAATTGCACGCCACTCTTCTGAAAGTGCGCTTTTCAGATCCTAGATGGTCGGGGAAGAAATTTGGCACGCAGAAAGTCGACGCCCTAAGGCATCCAACACAAGCTCAATCGGGTTCAAGTCAGGTTTGTAAGATGGACAATACATTCGGGTGATATCTTCTGTTTGCAAGTATTCTGACACCACATATGCTCGATGTGGCCGAGTATTGTCATCCATTAACAAAAATTCTGGACCAACAGCACCCTAAACAGTCTAACTTGCGGTTCCAATACCTCCTACACATATCTCCGGGTGGTTACAGAACCTCCTTGAAAGATATGTAGCTCGATACGGCCATTTGTCATGATTCCTCCCTCCCAAACCATTTATCCGCGGTCGAGGAAACGGGATATTTCACGGACAAGGGAAGGCAAGTTGCCAGTTCCTTCCACTCTTTAGATCAAAACACGCCTAGAATCAGTGTTCAGAATATATCTGGACTCGTCAGTAAATAATACTTGGGCTCAGTCTTCTTGGCTCCATTGAAAATGACGACAGCACCAGTTTAAACGGGCCCCTTTGGAAGCTGCAGTGAGTAGGACACAAACTATTGGTTTTCTCGCATACAGTCCACGCTCGTTAAGCCTTCGTGCAGCAGTAGGACGGCTAATTCGAGTTCTTGTGGAAGCCTGAAAGTCTGAAATCAAATCTCATGTAGTCGCTTCGTGGTTTCTTCGACCCGACAATGACAGAAAACGGACTTCGGATGCAGTTGTTGCTCTTGGTCGCCCTTGACCTGAGTGTCTATCAACGGATCCAGTGCTCTCTTGATATGACACTTTGAGGGATATTTAGATCATGGGTGATCTCCATTTGTGTTTGACCTCCTTCAATTCCAAGAATTATTAGCTACTTTTTACCTTCACTTAAATGAATCCTTTGAGTCATAACTAATAATACCGATTACTCTCAGACACCACATTCACTTAAAACAACACTACAGATCAGAATACCCGCATGCATCCATCGTGCCCCACATTGTTAATCACCGAATTTGCATATTTCAGGCGCTAACGTGTGCGCGGATGCGCAATTTTGTGTTCAATTGTATTTAATTAACGTAAATAATTGCAGCATTGGGCATTGGTTCCAACATTAACTTAGTGAGCATGTTTTTCCTCATTATCCTTTAATTTTGAGACCATTGTATTACAGTATCTTAATAATTTGATGGAGCAACTAATATGCTTAATTTTATTGCATGGACGACAGCCGAATCAAATGACGGGAGAGGTTTCCGAACAAATATGCCTTTAGTGTGCGTCCAAGTGCCCCGATTTTTTTCTGATGGAAAATATAAATATGAAATAAAGTAAACGAAGAATTTTTTTCAGAACTCAACGTGAGAGAACAATTTTTAAAGAAATAAGCATAAAAATGTACAGAAATTTAACAAAATAGACATTTAAAATTAAAAAATAGCTTCTATCAGCTCCTTTAAAAATAATTAATTGGAACACTTCATTGTCCACGTAAACGCGGAGCCTACATTCCTGTTGTCTGTCCCTCTATAACCCTTATTTAAGAATTGATTTTTACATAAACTTAAAAAAAGTTAAAATGTTTACCATTTGGAATTCTGGGGATAGAGACCTTCTAGCGAAAAATTCTTAGTTCCTTTTCCTATTAGCTTTTATATGCAGGATGTTTCTGAATTCATGGGCCAAACTGTAAGGAAGTAAAGTACACATAAAGAAGCAATTTTGGTATATGAGTGTGGGGTCGGAAGTGAAAAGTTTTGGTGGAAAAAGAGAAATGTGGGGGAAGTGAAAACCAGCGTTTTATTGACATAACAATTACAGTAAGTGCTCAAATGTGCCATCACCAACATCGATACATACCTGGCAGCTTGGCAGCGTCTAGCAAGTGATTGGGGTACCTTTTCGAAGGTTCCAGATCTCTCATCTATGAGACACCAGTTGACTCTAATGACGACCACATTGCAAGACATTAATTCGTTGCTGCAAATGTTCGGGAAACACTTGGAATCTGGGAAAAAGTACGGAAATCCCTTGCTAGACGTTGCCACTTTACCTTCCCTTGCAGTTTGCCCCAATAATTCGGGTATCCTGTATATTTAGCAACAATTGAGAAGAATAAATTTTATTATTATTTTTTAAATCATGACAGAAAAATAAATTTATTCGATTAAATTTGTAAATCCAGAAAGGGGAAATTGTCCTTCATTGCGGGCTGTACATTTTGTATATAGGGTAAATTCAGCGAATTTTGAAGTAACATTCAACGAGTTACTAGGGACATTGCTTTCCTATTCTCTGTTTCTCAACCCTCTCAGTTGCACCCCCTTACAAAACAAAGGAGTTATAAATACCAGCAAATGTACATTATCTAGAATCATTTGGGAAATAGATGTAGATCTTCTTTTTCCTCCAAATGTTGATTAATAGCATACGGCTATAATTTTCAAAGAAATTAATTAGCTGCTGTCATGACCAGGTGAAAATCAACAGAGGGTAGCTAACACCAAAAGGGAACATATTCTTCAAAGAGAATTTTAATTAAATGGTATGAATTATATGTACCGTAAGACTTTGTGACTGTACTTTGTGACAGTAGGAGCTACTTTGTGACACATGGTTTAGTCTTAGTTTATCGAATCTCGTGCTCTGTCAACGATGTCAAGAAAGAAAACAGCAGCGCCACCTCCTACTACGGTGTGCCACGTCACCTAACGACCATTGCCTGAAGCTCCAACAACTCGCTTGTTCTCACTTGCCTGTGTAAGGTTGCAACCAGCTCCTGTGTTTTTGTCTGGAAAACCGGATACTTTTTTTGCTGAAGCCTAAAGCGTATGAGATCCACCTAACACAGGTAAATATTCTTTGTTATTATTGTATCAGTTAGACTGTGGAGTAACTTCACCTTTGTCACGTGATATTTCTGTGAAATATTATAGCATAATTAAAATATCACTTGATGGTTACTTTGTGACACAACGACACTTACGTAAAGTAACATCACAAGGTTTCAGTTTAAGAATTCAAGATATATTTGGTGTTTTCAGTATCAAGATAGACGTTAAGAATTATGGCCTAAGGGTAATCATCAGGGATAAGTTAAGCTCTCTTATATGTCTAGAAGTGCTACGTCTTTTTGGGAAAAATAACATTGCATTAATCTCGCACTCCCTCCAAATTCGACTCATCTGCTGAAGCCACTTGATGTGGCATTTTTTCGTCCTCTAAAATCTTACTAGAAAGGAGTGCTGTCGTTGGAAAGAAACAACCTCCGGTAGTAGATGAAAGAACGTGCTAAAGGACGAATTTCCGCGTCTTCTAAAAGATTTCATGTCAAGAACAATCCAATATTTGGATTTCGGGCGACAGGAATCAGCTTATGGGCTTCAGAATCCGCGAATTCACCGCCGCTGAATTCGCGGAGCGCGGCATTCCGCGTTCCGCGTGCTCCGTCCAACGTCCCTGCCTGCGCCCTTTTAGCTGAGACTCTAGTGGAAGCCAGGTTGAAAAGAAAAGAAAAAAAAACGGACAATTGATTAAATCAAAGACATCGAAATGTGGGAAGGGCGGTCTAGGCGATCTGAAGCTATCGCACGACCGCTGCTGCTTCGAGCTTCTTATCAGAAGTAATAAGATTGACTGATTTTACGATTTTGTCAACCGCTATTTGCATTCAGCAATTTCAGTGCTAATTTCTAGTAGAACAATTTTGGAGCAGCTTCCAAAAGCAACACCAGAAGAAAGCTCAGAATCTATGACAGAACACGTGGGAAAGTGTTCTTGGAAAAGTGGAACAAGAAGATCGAATATATAACAAAAAGTCGGGTCACTAGAGAGACAAAAATTTGAATGTCGCACCTGGCTGAATAATTAATGCTACTCATGTCCAAAAGCGAGAGCAAGCGACATGGTTACGCCGTCTAGAGGAAGCGTCGTGGTTACGACATCTAGAGGAAGCAAAGAGACGACGTCTGGCACCACAAGGAAAAAAAAAACAAAGAGAAACACGATTCTTCCAGAAAATCCTCGAAGTCTTCAATTAACAATTTTCTACTAGGCAAAGTTCTGAATACTTTTCAGAAGAGATACGGAACATTCTTAGAATCTTTCCTCATCGATTAAAGAGAGAGATTTTATGCCAGAACCTTTCATTCCTGTTCAAGGGCACGGGTGTTTGAAAAAATGAGTGGGTGATAGGGGATTAGGGGTTTTGGTAAAACCAATTTTTGAGCTTTATACTTTTTTTTTTGTCTCGTTTTGAAAACAAAAACAATGATTCTACTTTTTATTCCTTTCGTATATTTTGTACACTATCATCTACTAAAACGTAAAACAGAAGTGTATTTCTTGTTAAATGTTTCCTCATTTTATATAATTTCATTGTTTTTCTTGTGATCCTTATTTTCTTACTTGTTAATAGTCATTATATAGTGCAGTTCTTTTCCTTTGTATGAGTTCAAAAAAAAATTCCAACATGCTTTTTTTTAATTGTAAAATTCGAAATATCGAATTAAAGAAGATTTTCTATATTTTAAGAGAAGTATGAAGTGTGTATGAATTATTATGAAAGATTAATTTTAATTAAAGATGTGATGCATTTACAGGAAACTGCAAAATGGAAGGAGTTTTTGCAGCGAAGGGGGTGGATTAGTAGGACAAATCAATGACACATAAATGTAATTTTCGCAGTTTAAATTGTACACAGCATAATTTTCAGAGTCGACATCATTTAAGAATTCCTGCTTTTACATTTCAAGGCAAAAACACACCTTCACAAAGTAACCCAACCCAATGAGGTAACTTTATGACTTCCTTAAACCTAAATTTATCAGTTGATATTAAAGATTAAGATTGATGCAATACATCGCCATATGCCAAAAGGATATATCAGTATTAATCAATAGTCAGTTTTGTATTACCTATAAAACAGAACGTCTGATGTGAGTAAAACTTCAGAATGTGTCACAAATTAACCGTAATAAATGTATGAAAATATGCTAATTAAAGCAGGAAATAGACTTACCGGTAATTAAGCAACCAATCAAAGAATTAAAAATAAGTACTATGGTTTGGAATAGTTTGCTTCCTTGCAATTCTTTATGAAAAAAGTATATATTATTCATGACAGTTAAATAAAATATTTTTTTGGTAGAACCTTGTTGTGGTAAGTTGTGTGGTGTTGTGTGGTGTTGTGTGGTTATTTCGCACTTAATGATCAGATATCTGCTAAATAATTTTCTCGAAACTATAGTCGTGTGCTAGTAACGGACATCTGGAGGACAAAGAATATATAAATGTCGATTTGTAATCTCCATTTATTTTATTTATTAATTCTTAACGAGGTTTATTTTACGTGTTAGGTTACAAAACAAATATGAGATTCCCATATGGCAAGGAGTAATAATAAAGTACAGACTAAAATTGTTAAAATATTGAATATAAAAAGTAAAGCCTCTTCTACATAAGTAGTTCAGGTAAAAGATAAATAGTTCAGATAAAAGTTAAATACCCATGTAGTACCGGAACATTCTGTGAACGATCAAACATGGTTATACGGGTTATAAGGTTTCAGGTGTATGATAACAGTTGTATAACGATGGTTTCAAATGTATATATCCAAATATAAATTATATAAACATGATTTATTTAATTATACAAAAAAGCAGTTATATCCAGTTAGAAATGTTATACACTATTGTCTTTTGAATATATTATTTTGGAACTCCTTGAACCTATGGAACGAGAGTATCTGTGAATTTCGAACTAGCTGACTTGCTGTGCTTCAGTTACGAATCTTTATTTCAGCCTAGTATTTGAAAGTTCAGGGTGGGATGTGAATACCAGAACATAGAGTAGTGGCCATCAACGTCTTCCCATGTAGTTAACCAAGTCCTTTTAGTTCCGAAGCTGATACAATATGATACTAAGATTGAAATATTGCTTCTATTAAGTGAATTTTTTATTGCTGGGTTGCTTCTGTGCAACATGTTTCTTTAATCGCCCCCTTTGATTTCCAATTGATTTAAGGTATGGGCTATTTCCGGCCGTTCCAACACTGGAATATGATTATCTGGAAGCCAATTTTTGCACACCATACCAACATGACAATGAGCTGAATCCTGTTGAAATATAAATGCTTTGCAAAGATCAAGTGCAGAAAGCTTCAGTTGGGATTGAAGTATTTCATTTATGCATTTTTGGGCATTCATATTCCCATTAATCATACAAATTCCGCCCATATTTTTTGTTGTCATACAACGCCATATTATAATGCTATCTACGTGATTTACAGTGTGTAATGCAATTAAATGACTCTATTCTTGGAATTATAGCATTTAAATCAAATCCTTAAAGTCCGCGCCGAGTAATTCTTGCACTCACCATCACTTTGGCTTACGCCATTTCACCTTTTTTACATTTAAAAGATTCTTTTTGTCACCTATGTAGTCTGTTGTTTCTTCTATCATATCTTGCTGTTGTGCAACTTCTCCTGCCTTTACCAGTTTGATTTTATAGTGACATAGACTCCTTATACAGCTTCAAAAATTTAGATATTGCACCTTTGGTTACATTTCCACTAATATTCCTTCTAATTTCTTCATAACTGCAACTTTGTTCATTTGAGAGTATTATTATACGTTGCCTTATAGGTGACCAGTCAACCCTTTGCGTCATTTCTTTAATTTTCTTATGTTTTACACCCAGACCTAATATCAATCACACAAAGCTTTGACAAATGTCCTCCAACACATGAAAGCTAGAGTTAAAATCCTACTTTTACCTGAATGACTGGCTGCCAAAATAGAATATGACACCTGACTGGCTCTCTAAACACTCATGCTAGCTGGCTGCGTTAAAATAACTGAAAGCTACATCTTGTTAACCTAAGCAAATTGTGTTTTTGTTTTTTGTTCATTTGTCTATAACGTTTGTTTAAATTTTAACAATTGAAAAAAATTTATTTAATTACATTTTTCATTAAATTATCTTTTAACTGATATGTATTTTTTAGTATTAATTAAACAGATGTTTTTGTGTTATCAGCCATCTCACCTCAAAAATACAACTTTAAAAAAAGTTTTGCATCTTTTTGGCCACTACTGTAACACAATAGCAAAAGTTTATTGCTAATAAAGATTTCTTGAACTGACTTTCATATGTTGTTTGCAGTCAGTCCCTTCTCCAAATTAATTTATGTATCCCATTTGTCGTTTGATATCCTTTCTTTCCAGGTGATACATTTTTTTTTCATTATTACAAAAATTGCAATTTGAAAAAAAAAAATTCTTGCTAAATTGGCAACTTTATCATCAATAATGAGAGACAATTGTTTTTTTCTGTCAGTAATGACAATTTTTAAATTTTTGCATGAAAAGCTCGTGAAAACTTATTGACTACACTGAAATCAGAATTGCAACAAGCGTTTCTTTTTCCTACTCAATCAACAGTTAATAATTACTACAAATGTCAATTCAAACGCTTTACTCACATGAAAACTTGCTAGTTTTGCATGCTATTCATTACCAGTAAATATGTCCACAATTTTTTCTATTATTTGAAATGTGAGTAAAGAGCATTTATTTTGCTAGAATTAACACAAAAACTATATTACTTCTTCTGCTACTGTTTATTCTGGGATACTTGAAATACTGTATTAATTGTAATCAAAAATTAAAAATTTTAAAAATCATATTAACAGTATTTGGATTCAAGATACTTTTTTATAACTTTTTTATTCAACATATATGAACAAGAGTTAATAAAATTGACGATGTTTTCTGTGACTGTTCTTGTTTCTTTGAAATGAACTTGAGAACGTAAAATATATAATGAATTAAAAGAGCATGTTTTCGAGAAATATTGAAATATGAAATATATCAGCGAAAACGTTTTTTCCGAAACATACAAAACTTTTAAACTCTTAGATTTCTTCTTACCAACTTGTGAAATTCCAGTCAGACTAACTGATGGATGTACCTAAAAGCGATCTTTGATTTAGTTTTTCTTTCATCCCAAGAAATAACAAAGTTTATTCATTAAGTTCTTCCCAAACACCGCGAGGCGATATTGAAACAAGTACCAGTCCAACGATTTATAATAGATAAATTACTCCTTTGCAGAGATCTACAAATTCTTTCAAGAGCTTCCACAAATAATATTTGATACCCGAGGTTAATAAAGTTGTAAAGGTGTGGTAGGTATTTTAAAACTAGACTAAATGTGATGAAATAACATCTGTGCAATGCTTATCTCAGAGGAAGTATTTTCTGGTAATATGATACTTTTAGATTTGTGATTTATTTTCCTTTTTTGTTTGACAGTAATAAGTAATTATTTGATAATGTTTTTAAACATTTTTGTAATGTTTCCTTTACTAATGAAGAAAAATTTATTAAAATCTCTCGATATAACGCTCTCTCGATAAAATAAATTTATATAGACAGAAAAAACCTTTTCTGGTATGAATGATTTAATATGGCTCATAAATTTAAATCGGCATGTTATATATTTTTAAACTTCATAAAGTTTCTTTTGTTATTTGTATAGTATAAGAATCATCCAAATGAAAGTGAGACTGCTGTCGGTTTAACAAATGGTTTAACGATATCAGTGTGTTATTTATACAGAATAAATACTAACACATATGAAAGATCATGGCTAGGCACGCTTGAAGTGAAGGTTTAAGCAATTGTCCCAGCAGTCAACGATATTGTGAATACGTTGAGAAATGAGACCTCAGGGGCTGTGTGCGATAACATTTTTCAAAGGCGACTCGGACCTCATTATTCTGTACGAATCTCTTGCTCCTTTAATTGCTTCCTTAATTAATTAAAAGAAATGGTAACCGCATGGTGAGAGGTAAGAATTAAACTGAAGACATTCTGGGAATCGCTGCAGCAAATCTTTACACCTGATAACCACACGAAGGCAGGTGTATCATTCAGAAGAATAACCCCTTTCGATAGCATGCAACGCTTATAATTCCTGTTTGCTGTTTTAAGTTTCTATAAGATGGTGCAGGTGGCGCTGAGAATGTTTGGAGATATCCATGATGCAAACTTTCCCAGTCACATTGGTTCCTTACTGACTCTAAATACTGACGCTAAATACTCTACTGACGCTAAATACACGTTTTGTTATATCGCCTACTATCGTAACACTTAGAGCCTCTATTTCCACACGCGCAGCCTTCTGTCTCTTCATACGAGGATGCACTATCAATTACCTAATTTTCATTTGGTCGACGCTTATGTCATACAGTATTCTAACGAAATAGTGCAACACGAGGATGAGCTATCAGCTATCTCATTTTCATTTGGTCGATTCTTATGTCAAGCATTATTCATATTTATTACATAGTTGCCAACCTCCCGATTTCTTGTATACCAGTAAAATCTTACAAAAATGTCCGCTTTATTTAATTGTAGAAATCGTGCGATTGCTTAGAACGAGTATTTCCGTAAAAAATTACTGGTATTTAAAAAATCGGGAGGTTGGCAACTATGATAGTGAAAACTATCATTATAAAATTAATTTATTGCTTAAACTTAAAAAGTTTACAGTTAAATTTTTAAGACGTTAAAAAGCATTCACCTGACGTTCATACTCCTGTCTTTTAATACAATAATTTTGGACATAATTTATACGAGTAGATAGACAATGCTATAGACAAATTTTTATGAAAAACATTCAATATTTTTGTTTATTAAATAGTGTAACAAACCAGTGTTTAATAGAGTTCTAAAAAATAGTTTTGAATCTAAATGCAAATGTAAAAAAGTAGGAAAACGCCTAGGGGACTAGTAGAAACGAAAAACTAAGCGATACTGAGGGAATTACTCGCCGCTGGCTTGTGTAAGTACTGAGATAACTATGTTCTGGTGCAAGTGGTCAATGCTAATGACATATGGACCAAACATCACTATTCATTACCTACGAAATGAACATCCAGAGACTTACAGAGGACGACTTTCAGATCCTTCTTATTTCGCATTTAACATCTGTGTACAAGTAAGCAGCTAATAAAATCGAAGAATAGATTTGTTATTCCGCTTATGTCAGAGACCTGTTCATGATGCGCTAATAACTGACATACACGGTTATTCGTAAAGTCCACTTTGCTTCCGATAACCGGTAAATTGAGTTAGCTATAGCCACGAATATCACGTTAAGGTATTGTAAAACGGATTTGCGCCACACTACGAGGTACCGACCAGGGCCATTAGCGGTAAATTACGAAAGTACGGATCTACATCTAAAACTGTAGGAGATGCAACCAAAAGTTCATACACAAAGTTGCAGACCGTCATCGGATTAGTAAGGAAAGACATATTGTTTATACAGATTTGATGAATAGTTCGCCTGTACGAAGGACTAATGCGAGATGTTTTGTTTGAAAAAAATAATTAATGTCAGACGATAAATTCATTTTACAATTTTAACCACTCGCGTTTACAGATAGAAATACTCAAGCTCTAAAAATGTTTTAATAAAAGTTTCCCTTTTTTTTCACTCGTACCACGCCACAGTATTTATTTAATATTTATGTGCATTTAGAGCCAGAATTGATAAAATTATATTTACATACCATTAAACATTTTCGCTTTCGAAGAAAATTTTCAATTTCCTAAAACGAAATATCTCGCATGCGTGTCATATTTTGTTCGGAAAAAGCCCCTGCTTATCGTTTCAGTGTGTACTGTATATCTTCTGACTAAACTGGATAATGCTTAACAACTTTGTCTCTGCACCTTTAGCCGTATCTTTTATATTTTTCGAAATATGATCTCTAAATTTGGAAATTATTACTAGAGGCTTTGCAAGATATTTAGCTGAGTAGCGCAAATCTGCGTTACTATAACTAGACGTCAGATTAAATAGCTGTAGCCAACTCGGTTCATCTGTTATATGAGCAAAATGCACTTAAGTGATCACCTTGCATATTAAGATCTTAGAGAAATTTATTACTAAAATTTTGTATAAACAACCCACTGAAAATTAAGAAGAAATTTTATACTTTAGTATTACAGCTTTTGAAAATTATTATCTTTGATATGTATGTTCTAAACATTGGTGTATCTTTTTTAATATAGATAAATACATATGAATGAGGCAAAGTATTTAAAAACTCTATACATTGGCTACGCTACTCAGTTTAGTTTACCTGCAGCAAGCAGAAATGTATATTTTTAACAATGAAGTTTATCGAGTTGAGAGCTATGCAGCTATAAATTTTGGGTCGCTTTGCAAATTTTTCTTTTTAACAAAAAGCAATGCAAAGGAAATATGGAATTTACAAAGCACGAGGCAAGTTTATTAGAGAAAATCAACATCGATAAGAAGTTTGGTACAGCAAAATCAACATCGATAAGAAATCGAAACATTATTTGATGTTTCGATAAAAGGATTGAACATATGGTTAGGCATTTGTAGATATTGTTTTGCCATGCTGTAACAAACAAGCATGTATAAAAAATAAATATCTTGCTTATTTTTTTATACACAAATTTTCATCTAAACATCAAATAATTTCTTAAAGTGCAACTACCTATTTATTAACAAAATTCTCTTGAAGCCATTAGGTGTTAATTATAAGAACAACATAAAGAAAATTTATGAATATGCACCATACAGCGCATAAGGTATGAAGAATTAAGGTATGAAGGTAATGAAGGTATACAAATTTATCAGGCAAGATGAACAGTCATATAAATTTAGAGAGCAACCTTCGTTACTGCCCGAAAACACTTTATGAATTGCTTTTCTTATAAATAAATTTTCTTATAAATAAACTGTTAAAATGTCCATGGTGCAGGATGCAATAGGAAAAATTAATGTTGTCATTGAAGACCTTTGTATATGTTTGATATCGTCTTGAAGAAGTTGCTTCATGAAAACTGCTTCACGATTTGTTTTTTTCACAAAATTTCAAAATCTAATTTAAGGACTTCTTTTGTATGACTAACTAAAAAAGTACATCTTTCTAAAATATTTATTTATTGTAGGTAGATGAATTTCGAATGAACATAAAATGAATTCAATTGATTTTGTTAAATCGTCTGGTTGCGTTCATTTTAATAACTGTTTCAACTAATTAACCATTAAGCTTGTGGCAGAATATTTGAATATGTCTTAAACGATTAAAAATATAATAGCTATGAAAATCATCAGTGAGAGGATTTGTAGATCTGAGAACCTTACATTGTATATATTTATTTTATGCACTGAAAAAATAAAATAAATATAAATAAATTTTTCTTTGGAATATCAGCATTTGAATTTAGAAATTACATGGCAGAAAAAGATTATTCAAACGCTTAGATGGTTAAACGTTATTCTAGAATTATCAATACTTTCAAATAAAACTAATACTAATACTACGACTACAATTACACTACACTACTATAACTACACTACACTACTACAATTACAACAACAAAACACTAATACAACTACACTACATAAAACTACATTACCGCAATACAACTACATTACACTAATTCAACTACATCACACTAGTACGACCATTCTACTACAATTACACTACTTTTAATTATTCTACTAAAAGGTCTTATTTTTGTTTCCATTATATATATTGAGAATTCAAGTAAAAGGCTTGGAATTTATGGCAATAATATTTTTCTTTATAGATGATCTGGACATCAATGCTGTTTTTTTTTTACATCTAAGCTGTTTTGCACTGTTGCAAATAGATTCAGGAAGTTTTAACTTACGAGGCTAATTAATAGTTTATGAAAAACCCTGAAACATTAAGTCAAAGGAGCCCCTGTTCACTTTAAGCATTGACACCGGAATCTCCAAAAAATATTATTACAAAATAAGGAAAAGCAATTTTACGATTTTTTCCACCAAAGTTGGAAAAGTAAAATTTAATAAAATTTTTCTGGTGCAAATCTTCATTAATCGTAGGTGGGATAAAATATATCCCACCGCCCCTCAAGGGGTTAAGGGTACAGATCACGTTGACGGTTTAAAAAAAAGATTTTTCACAAATTTCAGAATGAATATCTTCAAAAGTTTCAAATCTACTGCTAAAAGAATTTTACAAAAATACCAATTAGAACAGAAGTTGCGGCTAAAAATATCTTGCATAAAAGCATTTTCTGTAATGTTATAAGCCAACTTCGAAGCTGTTTTTCTAAAAATTTATTTTTTGATATTTCGTGCACTCTCATTAAGAAACTAATTATTATAGAACCTTGAAATTATGTTTATTCTTAGTTTATATGTGTTAGTTTATGCTGAACATCAATTTAGTCTGATTTTTGTCACAGAAAATTGTGGACTGAAAAAAATAAGTATACATTATTTGGTGAAATTTAGTGAATATGATTAGAAAAGCCATTAATTATGCTAAAGAATTTTAATATTCTTTCAAATCAATATTCCGTGTAAAATATAGTATTATAAGTAACAAAATATGAAATATTAAACGATGTTCCGGCTAATTCTCTACACAACTAGTTAGCCAGCGCATGCTCTATTAGAACTGTACACTTCTGAACTGAAAAGAACTAATACTTTGTTGATCTTAGAATGCTTTAGATGTAATCTGTCGAATGTCACTTAATAGATTTTTGTGTTTCGTGTTTGTCATTAAATATTTGTTTGTGCCGTAAATATTTAGATTATTTGTAGAATTAGATACCACTGAACCACCTGAATGCTAGATTTAATTTGAAATGAATGTTTTGATTAAGTAGAAAATAATAGAATATTTGTGGTGCATCGCACCGTTAAGTGTCGATGTGAAAAGATTACTGCGCAATATTTTTGTTTTGTTTCGAGTTGGAACTGATGAGTGTTGATTTTTGTTATTATTTTATTTTTTGAAAATCAATGAAAATAAGGAACGAAAAATGCGTGATACGCATCGAATTCGATTAAATAAATTATTTGAAGAAATTGAACAGTATTTATCTAGTAATGAATATTCTTTAGAAAATTTAGAAGAATTAGTCGATAAAATAAACGTTAAATGTAAGACTATTAAGGATCATGATAATAACATTTTAAGCCTAATAAATGCCAAAAATGTCGAAAATGAAATCCTAAATATTGATGAATATGACCAGAAAATAATAACTTACAGAAATAAATTAAACTTTAAAATTAAATGTCTATATTCTAATGAAAATATAACTAATAGTAATAATATTGATTCAGTGCAAACATGTCATGCTGCTACTGAACTGAAAAGAGTAAAATTGCCAAAGCTACAAATAAACCGATTTTTTGAAGAACATGACGAATTTTTTGAATTTTGGAACCAGTTTGAATTAGCGATAGATAAAAACCCAAGTCTAACAGAAATCGAAAAATTTACGTATGTAAAAACTTTTGTTCCAGGAGTGGCTGCAAACGCGATTAATGGTTTTGGATTAACTGAAAATATTTATGCAGCGGCCGTATCGCTTTTGAAAGAAAGGTATGGTAGACATGACATGCTCGTATATGCTCACTTAAACAATTTATTAAATATGAAAGGCTTGAAAAATTCTTCTCATACTTGTGGATTAAGAAATTTGTATGATAAATGTCTAGTGCAAATTCGAAACTTAGAGTCGTTAGGTGTAAAATCTGATACATACAGCGGGTTACTTTGCCCAATATTACTGAAGTTAATACAACCAGATTTGACATTAGAATTTAATAGAAATCTGAAAGACGGAGAAATGTGGAATACAGACAAACTTATGAGTTTTCTTAAAAATAAAGTTGAAAGTAGAGAACGAGTATCAACTATACATGATTTAAATGCTAAGAAATCATTTTCCAATGATAATAAATTTGAATATAGACCAAAATTTACACATAAACAATTGAAATGTAAGCCGAGATATCAGTATAATACAAAATAATATAAACAAAATAGTGTTCCAGCTACGGAATTAATGACTTCTGTAAATAAGAATTCGTGTTTATTTTGCAATAGAGTTGATCATAATAGTAAAGTGTGTAATTCTTTAACCGTAGATCAGAAGAAAGAAATACTAAGAAAGCAGGGAAGATGCTTTTTATGCTTAGAGTGTAAACACATAATTAAAGACTGTGAAAATACCAAAATGTGCGATATTTGCGGTAAGAAACATAACAGGGCTATTTGTTTTCAATTTGAAAATGATTTTAAAATAAATGCTGATAAAAATGTCGTATCTATTTCCCATTGTGATAACAATTCCACTAGTAATGCTCAGAATGAAAACACATATTGCAACATATTTTTGCAGACTTGTTCTGTTATAATAAAGATACTAAAAATGATAATAATGAAGCATTTCGTGTCTTATTAGATAATGGTAGCATGAGAATATTTATATTTCGCGAAATTTCACAAAAGTTACAATTGCCGGTTATTAGAAAAGAAACTTTATCTGTTTATGCTTTTGGAGCCAAAAAGGCAACTGAGAAAATGTATAATGTAGTAAAGGTAAAGCTTGTAAATAGAGAACATCCCTCTTTACAAATTGAAGTTGAAGCTCTGGAAACAAATCAGATTTCCGCTGCTCGCTTACCCACTCCTGATAAATACATTAGGAAAACACATGATAAATTAAAAAGTTTACAACTAGCTGATAGTTATGAATGCGCTAGTAAACAAATTGCAGTTTTAATCCGCACTGATAATTATTGTAATATTGTAACTGGCAGAATCAAAAGACTAAAGAATAATCTCGTAGCTACTGAAACCCTTTTTGGCTGGTGCTTACATGGTTATACGGGGTCAGTCAATGAATTGTTCAGCATGAAAATTATTGTTGAAGAAAAATATATATCTGATCTAATCAGAAATTTTTGGCAGATGGAAAGTTTAGGAATTGAATCCGAAACTCAAAATGTTAGTAATGTGGACGATGAAATTATGGCTGATTTTCAGTCTAGCATTGTTTTAAGGATAACCGGTATAAAGTAAAATTTCCATGGAAGGCGAATTTGAAAATGTCTCTTAGTAACAATCGCGAAGTCGCACGCAGAAGATTTTTGAAATTGAGAACAAGCTTTAGAAATGACTCTTTGTTATTCTCAGAATATAAATCTATTTTAGATGGTTATTTTGCAGAGAATATTATCGAACCTGTTGACAACATATCTGATGTAAACACATTTTACTTATCCCACAGAGCAGTAGTTCGTGAAGATAAGTCTACCACTAAAGTTCGCATTCTCTTTCACGGAAGTGCCCATGCTAAGGGTTAACTGTGACTAAATGGTTGCTTACATACTGGATTGAATCTCATCCCCGAATTGTTCAGCCTTTTATTCAAATTCAGAAACTTCCCCATCAAGCAAGACGGTCGTTCTGCCAAGCTAAGCCAAGCTAAAAGAAAAAGAAAAAAAAATGCTAACCCCACCAATTAAACAAACGCCAAGAACCAAAAGCCAGAACCACGTAACTGCTTATTATACTGAAGACAACTTCTCCATGTTAAATCGGCCAAACGTGGCATTTTAAAATTTCAGATATTTAAGAAAGTAAGCATCGCAGAGAAATAAAACGAAGACCAGAAGAATCTAAAGAAAAAAAGCTTCAATTTGAAACCAAACTCATCTTTATAAAATAAATATAAACAGAGATACAAGATTTAAAAAAAACGTCGAGATACTGAAAATGATCACAAAAATCTTCGTCAAACATATATCAATTCAATTAAGCTAGAGACTTAAATAATGGACAGAAAAAAGTATGGAATGCATTTTCGGACTGGTAATTACTCAATCTACGTCCTTTTATAAAATTTAGTTTAAAAAAAATGAAATTTCTATCCTTAATAAGCAAAAAACTGTTAGTTAATTCTAAATTTATCAAATTATGCCAAACAGCGATAAACTCGCCAACGAGCGCGTACTATCCAAATTATAAAAGTACAAATCCACTTCAACTTCAATCTGGTATTTTCCACCAAGATTATTTTTTCGAATAAAACTGCATGAAAGTTACATTTTTAGATAGATTTTTAAAATAAAAATAATTTTTTAGAGAAATGGTACCTTTTAAGAAGTATGCATTGAAAGTTATCGGCATTTAAGGTTTCGCTCCTAATGTAAACAAAACTTTTGAAAATGAATTGAGCTGAATGTGAAAAGGTTTTCAGGTATAAAAACAAACAAACAAAAAAAAAAAAAACATGGTAAACGATTGGCACTTCGTTCATGTACAGAGACTCAACTTACAATTAGAAAACATCTTTGACGTCATCTTTGTGTGAGTTAATGAAATAAGGTTTTTCCTTGGAATGTTTCTAACAGTTTCCAACATAGTTCAACAGTGTTTATGACTTCGGTTTGTCTGGCCGTCAGTCTGTTTTCCGTGCTCTTACTCTCGTAAATATACTCAGAAAGCCCTGAAATTTTTACACGTTACTGAAGATAAGATGTTTGTAGCAATTACAATTTATTTACAGGGATAGGCAAAAGTATTCCGTTATATTACGAACAATAGGAAAAAATCGTTTCAAGTGCATTTTAATGATGTTACACACTTTCACACATAATGAAATTAATATACATTTATGAAGTGCAATAAAATAAGCATTCTGTAGAATACGTGATGCAAAGAATATTTATTATTCATTTACAGGGCTACATACAGGTAATACCTGTAAAAGAATTCCGTTAAATAATGGTATAGGTCGAAAAATTGTTCCCGGCGTATTTTAATTATGTTAAACTATTTCATACATCGTAACATTTATATACATTGCTGAGGTTTACTACAACGTACTTCCTGTATAATATGAAATGCATATCATTAACAGGAACAAACAAAATTTTTCGGATACTATACTGTATCCGAAGTAATGTATATTGCGGGATGAGCATTTTGAGTTATGATAGGCTTTTTTAACTTTAACTAATTTTTTGCATACTTTGTGATGTTTATAAATGCTATAGATCACATACAGGGCTACAAAAAAGAATTCGTAAGCGCTACTGTTTATGAGCGTAAATTGCTTAAAGGTGGTTTTTAAATGAGTTATGTATTTTTACGCTGAATTAAATTTTGCATACTAAAAGATGTTTGTAGAATACAGATAAAATGATTTACAGGGTAAGACAAGGAATTAGATATATAGTCGTCAACAGATGATAATTTCTGGAAGTGTGATTTCACTAATTTGATCATCGAAAATTATTGTTGATCGTAATCATACATACCATTCTCAATAACCAGTGGCGTTCAAAACAATAATTTGATATGCTTTTATTACGTGCATAACATCAGATTGACGAACTTTAGCTAACATATTAGATTTTCTAATCTTCCTTAGTCGAGTCTATTGCAAAGGTTCGGGTGAAAAAAATGATATTTCAACTATATAAATGAATGTAACTGTGAATATCGTTAAAGGCTTTCATAGAAACACTCCATCGTACCAAATTGTATAGGCTTATTGGCTAAATAGGCTTATTGGCTATGACCCAAATGCGGAAGATTATTAATTAGGTTTAAAAATATCCGTATTATCGAACGTATTTCAACAGATAAGCAAACGGAGACAAAGATGCCGCAGACGCCCTGGGGTATCCTTTTAGTGCCAAAATGGCAATTTTATTCAATAGCAACCCAGAAATTTTGACGAAATTATCCTTCATATGATAATCCTGTAGAAGAGATTGTCTGTGTTTTACATTAAATTAAACTTTGTGCATTTTATAATAAAATAATTTGTGTGTGTTTCCAATAAAAATTATTGGCGCGATCTCTTTCTGACGCCAATGTCATGTACGCAATGGGAACTCAACTGGCAGCAAAGCGTCGCTACTTTGCTTGATATGGCAAACCGGATGTTGTTGTTTATGCTGTTGATGTTTTTGCCAAATTAGCGTAGTAAAAATATCGTGCCAATATGTCATCTGTGCCAAAGTTTTGGGTATTTTAAAATAAAATTGTGTTTTTATACCAAATAAACAGTTTTATAATAATTAAAACTAACTTACTACTTTCGTCAGCTAGGTTTAACAGGTACCCGGAAACGTGGTTTTCTCGCCAAACTGGCTAAACAACAACAACAAAAAAGTATTGCGCCAACCACGTTGCGTTTGAGACAGCTGTGCTCAAACAAACATGAAGCATAAATGCCTGCGTGAGTTAAGTGGTTTTCTCAAGAAAGATTAAATACATAACAACGAAAAAGCTATACAATGCTGACATGATCGGAAGAAGTTCTTGGTACTTTTATGTTAGCCAGCCTCGAAACTCACCAATGGTATTTTTTATCTCGCCAGTAGCAGTTTTTATTTTTTGCGTGGTAAATTAAAAGCAATGCTTTGATAATGAAATTGGCATTTTTTTTTCTTTTTAAAAAAAAATTAAATAAGTGAAAGGCATGTATCTTAAATGTTTGTATTTTAAATTAAAGTTACACATTTTATATAAAATAAGTGAAAGGATTATAGTTTGAGTAAAATCAAGGCAATACGAATAAATGAGGAGAGAGCAATAATTGGCGATTTATCACCTGCGTCCGCTAACATAAAAGTAGCGAGTTCGTGTTTTCTCTATCAGAATCTTACTATTTGCCGAAGGATTGAGATAGTTAATTAAATTATGAATAAAAGTAACATGGTGCAATGCTTAGCATACATTTAACGGTGATCAAACTGCTAGCCAGAGGCGAAAATAATCTAATAAATTCGAAATTGAAAAGAGTACAAAAGAAAAGAATTTTCTAAAATTCAAATTTCTGTGATAAAGTTCGGAATAGTAACCGACAATTTGGCACATGGTGATTATTTTAAATACTCGATAAGAATAATTTCTAGAAAAGTAGAAAGTAAAAGTTTGAAACGACAGAAAAGCGTTCTATGAACGTTCTAAATTATAATTTATTTGCAAGTGTTAATACTAGAAATATGAAATTTGATGTGCTTTTTACTTATCAGTCGTAAATGATCTCACAGAAAAGTTCCTAAAAAATTTGAAATTTGAATGGAGGTAGGCGTAAAAAACATTCTAAAATTGCGATTTCTGTAATGCCGTTCGGGATAGAGGTCTAAATTTCGGGATCCCGGTTTGTTTAAAGATGTAAATGCACGCTAAGAACTGTTAGTAAAAAATAGAAATGTTAAGAGGTGAACAGAGCGGAAAACGTTTTAAGAACGGTTTGCATTATGATTTTAAAGAAATTGTATGGGCTAGGAACATGAAATTTGACACGGATGTTATTTTCTAAGGCGTAAATGCTTTGCGATTTCTAATAAATTAGGAATTTATAAGTGTACAAGAGCAAAAAAATTCTTGTATTTTCGAATCGGTGATACTGTTCGGGATAGAATCCTTAAATCTGGCATAGTGGTCACATGTAAATGCTCATTAAAAACTGTTTATAAATAAATGGAATTTTAAAAGGTTGAAATGAGTAGAAAGATTTTTAAAAACGTTCTAAATTCCGATTTGAATGGAATTGTTAGACCGTGAACTTGAAATTTAGCATGATTAATGCTTTTAAAACGAAAATGCTCATCCTGAGCAATTTCTAAAAAATTCGAAATTTAAAAGGTTGCAAGAGCAAAAATCATTCATAAATTAAGATTTCTGTGAAACTGTTGAGGAGAGAAACATAAAATTTGATATGGTGGTTACTTTTAAGATGTAAGAGCTGCAAAAAACTATTTCTAAAACAATCGAAATTTAAAAAGGAAAAACGAGTAAAAAAGCTTTCTGAAAATGTTCTAAATTATGATGTTTTGAAATTCTTAGTCCTAAGGAAATCGAAATTTGACATAGTTGTAACATTTAAGACGTAAATATTCACCGTGAACAGTTCTTTAAAAAAATCGAAATTTTTAACGCGCAGGAGCAAAAAAGCTCTAAAAATGGGTTTATCGTGATATCGTTAAAGATTGAAACCTGAATTTTGGCAAGCTGTTACTTTTAAGATCTAAGCGCTCGTTAAGAACTGTTGAAAAAGAAGTCTCTCTTTAAAGAGATTAAACGAGCAGAAAAAGTTCTAAATACGTTCTAAATTATGATATAAATAGAATTGTCAAAGCATGACCTTGAAAGTTAACATGGTTGTAACTTTTGAAACGTAAATGCTCTCATAAATCATTTCCTAATATGTTCGAAGTTTAAAAGGGTTTAAAAACAAAAAAAAAAGATCTAAAATTCCAATTTTTGTGATACCGTTCGGGGTAGAAGCCTGTATTTGGCGTACTAACTATCTAAAATATGTAAAGTTTCATTAAGAACCGTTTCTAAAAATATCTGCACTGTTTTGTATGTCGCGTTTCATTCTCGGATTAGCCGTAGATATTTGCAAAGATAAAGCAATTTTGCAAAAAATAAAATAAAAAGTTATCTTTAAACAAATATCTGACTAAATATATAGCAATAAACAAATATCTAACTAAAAGACCAACTATAGGTCTATATGTTATTTCGACTCTATAATTTTTTTTTTACAAAATTTTCATTCTTCATAAATTTAAAATACCATATAAATTGAAGAAGACAGATACTTGAGAAAAGAAGTTGGCTTTCATTGCTTTTAAATCCTTAATTACTCTAAGAAATTAATGATATGTAAACAAAATGTACACATATCGGGTTTCCTTTCTTCTTACAACGGTTCAAATAAAACTCATTTTAATTTAAGTGAGTAGATTATTTAAATTATATATAATTTCTTTAAAAAAAAGAAATGATATCTACTAAAAAAGAACTTTTCAAAAGTAAAAAAAAAGCCAAGCTAAAAAAAAAAAAAGATGAAAGTTGTGGCTAAAAAATAGTGTGATATCAAATTTCCAAGCTTATATTATGGTACTTTTTTAACATTTTCCACAGAAAAATTTACCATTTTTTAGTCGAGTTACCTCGTATATGCTGATAGAAATCCTTTTCTCCTGTACTAAATACATCATAACGTGTTTATGAAAATTCAAATGTTTTAAAATTATGCATCATGGGCTTGGCGGACATCTTTCCATATTTTACACAAATTTCTAAGCACCCAAGTTTGTAAAGTGTAATTACTTTGCATTAATAACAATTTAGAACTTCTGATTTTAACTACGGACAAATAGGATTTTTATTTCGAGGAAAAAAGTTCATTGTTACTGCTTTTAAATGATTAATTACTCTAAAAAAGTAATCATAAGAGGAATAGCGAAGATATGTCACCGTTGCCTTAACACACAAATTTCTAAGCACACAATACCGTGAAGGAACGGCATAAAATGTGTGCTTTGGTAACAATGTCGAACTTTGGTTTTCAACTGCAAACAGCTGATAAATTGAAAAAGACTAATATTTTGAGAAAAGAAATATATTTTTATTGCCTTTAAATGATTAATTACTTTATGAAACAGATCACAAGATGAATCCTTTAGATAAGTCACTATTATTTTAAGACACAAAGTTCTCCGAATATAAGTCCGTAACGGAAAAGCTTAAAATGTCTTCTTAAGAAACAATTTTGAATTTCTGATTATAACTATGGATTAGGGTACATAGAAATTTGTGTAAAATATGGGAAGATGGCCGCCAAGCCATGATGCATAATTTTAAAACATTTGAATTTTCAGAAACACGTTATGTTGTATTTAGTACAGGAGAAAAGGATTTCTATCAGCATATACGAAGTCACTCGACTTAAAAATGGTAAATTTTTCTGTGGAAAATGTTAAAAAAGTACCATAATATAAGCTTGGAAATTTGATATCACACTATTTTTTAGCCACAACTTTCATCTTTTTTTTTTTTTTTTTACTTTTGAAAAGTTGTATTTTAGTTGATAGCAATTACTGCAGATATTCAAGCAGCGTTTTTGCAGATCGAGATTGATGAACCAGATAGGAACTTCACAAGATTTATCTGGGACGATGAACCATGGATTGATGATCCAGGTAAGTAATTTAAAATATTCAGACTAAAGAGAGTTCTCTTCGGCGTGAAATCAAGTCACTTTCTTCTGGCTGCTACCATCAAGCATCATCTACAAATGTATGTAGAAACATTTCCTGAATCTTTTGAAATTTTAAATTCATCGTTATACGTTTATGATATTATTACAAGTCAACCGAATCTTGATTACGCATTTAAAATTAGTAAGGAAGAGTATGAAATATTTCAAGAAGCTACTATGACGTTTAGAAAATAGAAAACAAACTCGCATGAATTATGTGAGAAATGGAAAGAATGTGGTTCACACGTTGATGAAATGTCTGATAATTTAAATCTAACTAATCAGAATTTGATACCTTCCAAGGTTTTAGGGGTTGCTTGGGACCCAAATAGTGACATGTTTTCATTTACGACTCAAAATCTAGAAAATTTCCTTTCGAATAAACTTAGTACTAAACGTTATTTATTGCAAACTGTTGGTCGCATTTTTGACCCAATTGGTTTTATAAGTAGTTATACTATTAGAATTAAATGTTTAATTTAAGAAATTTGGTGTTTAGGACATGACTGGGGTGAAAACCTACCAAACATCTAGACAATTTATGGAATGAATGGTTTGAAGAAATAAAAGAACTAAATTGTATTAACATTCCCAGATATTATTTGGCTGATATTGCCCTTGATGAAGTTGATTATTGTGAGTTACATAGTTTTTCAAATGCTTCAAAGAAGGCATACGGTACGGCAGTGTACCTTAGAGCAGTTTTAAAGAATAACAACATTGTTACCAGTTTTGTGGCAGCAAAAAGTCGAGTCGCCCCTTTAAAAACTGTCTCAATACTCCGGCTTGAACTTTTAGGAGCCCTTTTGTCTGCTAGACTTTGCAATAAAATTGCTAAAGAATTAGCTTTTCTTACAACTTGCTTCTTTTGGACTGACTCTAATATTACGTTCTTTTGGATTAAAGGAGAGTTAGAAATATTTAAATTGTTTGTCAGAAACCGAATAAAGGAAATTAGAAATTTTAGTGATCCATCAAATTGGTTTCATTGTCCTGGAAAAGATAATCCTGCCGATCTAGTTACCAGATGTCTCAGAGTTGAAAAATAACCATCTTTGGTGGGAAGGTCCCCAGTGGTTAAAGCAAGACAGATATATTTGGCCAAAATTCGATAATACATTCGATAAATTTGATATTTCTAAAGTTAAAGATCAGTTAGAATTAAAGAAAAACACTGTTGTAAAATCAACTATTGTAAATGAAAATTAGTTAAACATTGATTTGATTAATCGATATTCTTCTTTTATGAAGTTAATAAGAATTGCTGCATAGTGTTTAAGATTTCTGAAGAAATGTAAATTGAAATCAGGAATTTGAAAATATTATTATTTAGATATTTCTGAGTTACAGAATGCGACCAAGAATCTGATAAAGATTATTCAAAATTCCGCATTTCAAACGGAAATTCGATGTTTAAAGGAAAAATGTCCTCTCCGAAACAACAGTAAGATCTTAAACTTAAATGTATTTCTAGATGCAGATGAACTGTTAAGTGTCGGTGGAAGACTGAAATTTTCAAGTGTATCAGAATCGCAGAAACATCAAATACTTTTACCAAAGTCTCACTATTTTACTAAACTCTTAATTGATTATTGCCATAAAAAATGCCTACATTCAGGTACTCAGACAACTCTATCTTTATTAAGATAATTTTATTGGATACCATCTGGTCAAAGTCAAGTATAGAAAATTATAAATAGGTGTGTCACTTGTCTTAGAACAAAACATCAAACTCTTCAACAATTGATGGGTGACTTGACCCGTGATAGAATTGAACCATCTAGACCGTTTGAGAAAACAGGCGTTGATCTAGCAGGTCCTATTATAACAAAACCTAATTTTAAACGTTCAAAGATAACCCTAAAATCCTACATTGCCATATTTATTTTTTTTCTACCAAAGCCGTTCATCTAGAAGTTGTTTAGGATTTGACCTCAGAAGCATTTTTAGCCTGTTTGAGAAGATTCATTGCTCGACGATCTAAACCCTGTGTCATATGGAGTAATAATGCCACAACTTTTAAGGGTACTTGTGCTCTTTTGAAACCCTTCTATCAAATCTGTTCTTCGGAAGAAACTCAACGATTTAGTGCTGAAGAACGAATTCAGCGGAATTTCATACCCAGTGCATTCCCACATTTCGGTGGATTATGGGAATCAAATATTAAAACCATGAAGATCCTCTTGAAGATAACTATATCCTCTATCTTAAATTTTGAAGAGCTGTCAACACTTGTGACGCAAATTGAGGCAGTTATGAATTCACGCCCGTTGACCCCTTGTCTGCAGATCTTAATGATTTACAACCACTGACATCTAGTCACTTCTTCATTGGAGGTCCTCTTTTGAATGTTCCTTAAAATAATGCTATTTTAGACTCTTTACCTTTTCTTCTAGGTGGACACTAGTTCAAAGATTAAAAATGCAATTCTGGCAACGCTCTTGTCGAGAATACTTAAATGAGCTGCAGGTCCGCAGTAAATGGAAAAAGTTCTCGCACAACCTTCAAGTCGGTCAATTTGTGTTATAGAAGGAAGGTAATGACAAGTTTATAGACTGGAAACTAGCTAGAATTATGAAAACTTATAAAGGTGATGATGGACATGTCCGTGTAATTGATCTTAAAACCTCTACAGGTATGTTACGTAGAAATATTACGAGAGTAGTACCTTTGCCAATTTATGATGATGTTGGACAGCCGTCCAACGCCGGGCGGGATGTTCCCGCTAATTCTTTAAACATCTAGTTAGCCAGCGCATGCTCTATTAGAACTGTACACTTCTGAACTGAAATGAACTAATCCTTTGTTGATCTTAGAATGCTTTAGATGTAATCTGTCGAATGTCACTTAATAGATTTTTATGTTTCGTGTTTGCCATTAAATATTTGTTTGTGCCGTAAATATTTAGATTATTTGTAGAATAAGATACCACTGAACCACCTAGATGCTAGATTTAATTTGAAATAAATGTTTAGATTAAGCAGAAAAGAATATAATAATGAAATATTAAACATATATCTGCAATAGAAATTGTAAAATTGTGCGCGCAAAATGCACATTTCAATATTCGTATTTTTCAAAAGCCACTTTTGTCGTTATGATTTAATTAATTCATATTATTAAATACATATGTATTTGAATATTTTATCAAATCATAAGAATGTGTGAAAGTAAAGAAAAATAAATGGTTAAGTGTGAGTATTACTCGCGCATAGAGGGTTCCGTAGAATAAATATATGAATTGGTAATTGTATTATTAAAAAAAACGTTGCTAAAAGAATACTAAGACTTTGTAAACTAGCATGTTGTGGCCATCACAAAACTTTCTTCTATATAAATCACGTCAATTAAATCATTTAAATAGTACAAGAAATAACAACGATTTATCACCAATTCATATCAAAGTATATCTGAATTTGAAGTTGGATGAAAATTCGTGCATTAGTTCTTGAGATAGAGTTATAGCGGAAATTCTGAAAAATGTAGCATAGCAGCGCCACCTATTGAGCGATTTACACCAAAAATAAACAACACTAAATGATAACAAGGTATACCTGAATCTGAAGTTTGTTGAAAATCCAAGCATTAGTTCTTGAGATAAAGCTATCGCCGAAATCGCAAAAATACAGCATAGAAGCGCCACCTGTTGAGCGATTTACACCAAAAATTAAACAGCACTAATTTATATGTCAATTCATGTCAAGGACTAACTGAATCTGAAGTTTGATGAAAATCCGTGCAATAGTTCTTGAGATACAGCTCTTGTGGAAATCGTGAAAAATGCTGCTCAGCAGCGCCATCTGTCGGGCGATTTACACCAAAAATTAAACAGCTCTAATTTATATCAGGGACTGACTGAATCTGAAGTTTGATGAAAATTCGTGTGTTTTTTCTTGAGTTAGGTCTATTGCGATAATCATGAACAATGCAGCATACCAGCGCCACCTGTTGGGCGATTTCCACAAAAAAGTAATCAGTACCAAACTATATCTTGGACTAACTGAATCTGAAGTTTTATGAAAATCCGTGCAGTAGTTCTTGAGATATAGCTATTGCAGAAATCGTGAAAAATGCCGCATAGCAGCGCCATCTGTTGAGCGATTTTCACCAAAAACTAATCAGGTCCAGTTTATATCAAGGTCTAACTAAATATGAAGTTTTGTGAAATTCCGTGCATTAGTTCTTGAGATAGAGCGCCCACAAAATTTTTGTCACATACAGACTCACAGACAGAGTGACAGAGTGACAGAGTGACAGAGTGACAGACAGACTCACAGACAGACATTTTCTAAACACCATCAAATCGTGTTCTGTGCATTCTAAAACGTATAAATCCGTCGAAAACCGGAAGTCGAAATTTTTCACGAATCCAATACATTCTTCTTGTAAAGATAGAAGAAAGTAAAAACTATACAACGTAGGGTTGGGTATAACTGTATATACTAGAAAAGTGTAAATAGATATACCATGAAAGTACAAAGAGATATGGAACCTAAATAATATCAAATATAGCTATTCTGTATAACTCATTTTTTAATATTATCCTAATCTCTTTATGATGAAATTAATTCGGTATTGAGAATAAAAGCAGTGCATATTTAAACTTCAATTGATATTTCATAAAACTAAATTCAGCGTCGTAATAACCTTTATTTTTATAGTGTAGCTAAAACAAAACATTTGCTCAAAATTGAAATTTCCATTATGCTAAGCTCGCTTCGAAAGGAGGTCACAAAGTTGCAACGTTGCCTTGGTTCGTGTCGCGTTTATCCGGATAGGTTTTTAATTAACTTTTAAAGTCACTCGAGGCGTAATGAGAGATTCACTCAATGCAACCTAGACGCGAATCACATAATATTTAGGTGATTCATTCTAATTAAGTGTTAAAGCTTCAAAATTTTAGAAATTTTAATTTTTTTAGATGTTAAACTCCTATATTTTCTTAATATTTTGATATAATTGTTTCCTTGAAATTCCCATCAGAACAGAAGTTATGGCTTTTAGAATTTTACCCGCACACTAGCTGAAGCGGCGTTTCCGTAACTTTAAAGTAAATTTTCTCCAAATGATATTTTTGGGGATAACGTGCAGGATACCTCAAAAACTTCTGAATATTTTTTCATGGCATTTTCAAAACATATATTTCTGTATAAACTGAAACTAAAATTTCCTTTTCATTGTTCAAAAAAATATATTTTTTAGCTGATTATACTGATGAAATTTTCAAATTTTTTTTAGCTAAATACAACTTTGTATATAAAAATGCTTTAAATGCAAATTTATTTACATTCAGGCTAATTATTACAATTTGAAGTATAAGTAGGCACCAAAATTTTTATTCTAGTTGCAATATTTATTTTGTAATCCTGCGCGTAAGCTGTTATGCCAATTTTCTGCTGGACAAATGTCAAGAGTTTCGAGCCGCCTATAGGTATGAAAGAAAATATTTATATCTTTCACCCCAATAAAAATTGCGTTTTAAAATCATATACATTTTAAGACATTAAACGTTGAAAATGGTCTTTTTTTTCCAATTTTTCCAATTTTAAGAGTTCTGAGATCCCTTAAATTGGTCTGTTTTTAACAATTTGACGTTTATTGCTTTTATACTGCTACTTAGCATTACATTACACATATATATTAGTAAAAATTGTTAACTGGTAATAGAGTACGTCGCGGTACGTTGAAAATGGTGTTTTTTTCCCATTTGTTCCAATTTTAAAAGTTCTGAGATCCCTTAAATTGGTCTGTTTTGAACAATTTGACGTTTATTGCTTTTATACTGCTACTTAGCATTACATTACACATATATATCAGTAAAAGTTGTTAACTGGGAATAGAGTAAGTCGCCCATGTCATTATGTATGCCAAAATTGTCTGTATCTTTAAGAGTTAATATCACGGCTAATTACTGACGATTTTTTTCGAAAATTTTTATCAGCAATGCTTTTATACTTCAGCTACGATAGGTACCTGCAGCGCTGCTCAAGAGGCTTTCTCTGAATGCCCGTAAATCTAAATTTGTGTGTAACAGAAAAATGCGATTTTCTCGAAAAGTATGTCCACTAGGGTAATCGCTATAATTTTCCTTCAAGGTTTAAATTAAGATCTACTACCTCTAATTTTTTCATAATTTTAGTTTCAGTAGATTTGGAATAAGGTAGGGGGGAACATATTTTTGCGCTACATTTTCAACGATATCTTTGCAAATATAACACCTAAAATTAAAAGGAATGTTTTTTTAAGTTCAGCGTTACGAAAGCTTTCAAACGATATCCCACACGATATACAAAGAATTTTTTTTTTTTTTTCAAGTAGCTTAATTAGGCCTACTACATTTTTACTGAATATATTTATGAACGTTTAATAATCTGAAAATATGTGGGTTAATAGTCTTTATTACTTCCCCGAATTTGAACTTTCCACGTTCCATAGTTTACGAGTAAAATGTCTGTGACAGACAGACACAGGAGTGATCTTATAATGGTTCCGATTTTACTTTTTAAGTACGGAACACTAAAAAGGTTGCGTTTCATTCATGGGTTAAGAAACTCCAGAGGTTTTCGTACTACTTTAAATACGGTCATTTTCTGGCTGCTCAACGTGATCTGCCCCCTTAAATTAAAGAATTTCAAACAGTTTATTTATTACTACGTATCAATTTTGGCGCAATATTTCAACAATGTATAAATTAATGTAGCTATCGTTATGTAAATCGCATTCCGATGTTAAATCAACATAGTCTCGCAATAATTTATGTTGTATATTAAATAAACAATTGTGTTTAAGTATATACATATGATTTGATACGGATGGAAGGTAAATGACTTGCTCTCTAAGATAATTCAATAAAATTTAGCTATTATATCATAATAAATCGGAATGAAAATACAAAACAAATCATACAAACCTATTTGGGAAAACAATAGTATTTTTTTTTTCACATTTTATAAAAATTATCATTTACTTTTGCAGTATTTAATTTTTGGTGTAGACATTAATGTTATTGTTACTGAGTTTTAAACATTAAATACGAAATATTTCGTAAGCAAACAAATACAGTATAAATTCTTATGAATAAAAAAATAGAATTAAAAGAAAAATTTTCCTTTTAATTACGTAATTAGATAGTTCGATTGTAAATTATGTATCATTTACGATTTTTAGGCATAAAGTTTTGGTAAATTTTCTATGCCGCCAATTCTTCCATGAAAAATCTTATCGCCTTAGTAAGCACTCTGAATTTGTATAAAAATTTTAGGCTCAATATTTGTAATCTATGTATCATTAAAATTAATATGTAGGAATAGTAAAATAATATGATTAAGTAAAAAATAAGGTAAACACAATGTACATTTATATTTATACATTATTGAGTGTGTTTTATTTGTAAAACTAGTTTTTGCAATATATTTAAAAAAAGCTTCTATGAATATGAAAATAGTACCTATATCTCAAATACAGTTAAGTTACTAAAAAACATTATTCTTTCCTATTATTCTTTTGTTATTTATATCTGTATCTTCTTATGTAATTTTAGAGATTTAATGAAAAAGTTACACACCGTTGTAAAAAAGTCCTGTTGTACGAAATGAAGAAAATTTACATAATATTTTACATAATATTTACATAATATTTGAAGAAAAATTTACATAGTATACATAACTGTTATTCTGATGCTTGAAATCTTAAAGTTAAAAACAAATGAAACACTTATAGAATTAAAATAAGTTATTTGCAAAAGATTGCATTTGATGGGGAGGGACGGAAAAACAGATATAAAAGCTCACACTTACCTATCATACTTTTAAATCCCTCTAAATTCTGCAGCTGATTTTTTGCTGTCACTGTTCTCGTTTCTATTTTAAAATGTTATAAAATAAATTTTATAAATCTCTTCCATAAAAATACTTTCATACATTTTATCCAATTTATAGTCAGTGTGTGACATTCAACAGAAGCAGGAAAAATGTGTATTCGTGAAGCATATACAAGAATAAAACATCTGCTCCCTTTTCGAAAGGAATGCTTGAGTTAAAATTCATACAGCTATCAAAATGTTATGTACTTTACATTATTGCAGATTTATGCCTTTTTCAATCCCTACAGAAGAAGAAAAGTATCAACATTTTATTTGTTGGAAAACTATTTGTTTTAAAAAGTTTATATAGCTGTAGTATTAAATATATTACATATTTGTTATTAATCATAATATTTATTAGGATGGATGGAGCGTTTTATTGTTTTCCAATAATAAGACAAAATCTCTCATCTTTCTCTCAGTATGTAACTAATGCACGTAACTAATATATACATATATATATATGTATATATATATACAGTGACTCCCAAAAGTGTTCGTATACTTAAAAAAAATTCAGTAAAAAGGAAGTATGCCAAAATTGTATTCGAATATGTAGTCCAATATTGTTCCACATAATCCCTGTGTTATTCTAAATAATACGCAACATTTTATTTAAATATTGACTAATTTTCTTTTCATATAAAAAGGAAAAAAGAAGGAGGTAGAGAAAGAATACGCCACAAAAGTCTTCGTACACAAAAACATTTTCGGATAAATTCGTAATTAAAATTATTGTCTGTCGGTTTATTTTTATATTTGTATTGTGGTGACATTTAAAAAATCGTTTAGCTTTAACTTTTGCTTGCTTTCTTCGTAATATTCTATTTATTATTTAAAAATGGCTCGCAGTCGTAAAAAAAAAAGAACTAACAGCATTCAAAAATTGATTATCTTTCATCATAGTAGTGGTAAATCAGTTCGGAATATTTCTAAATTAGTTAATTTATTCCATTCTATAGTGCAGTATGTAACAGAACGTTTTAAAGAAGAAAATGGGATCTAAAACAAGCTAAGAAAAGCAATTAAAATAATAAAACTTTGTAAAAAATCACCATAAAATTAAAACAAAACACAGGACGCGTTTCGAGCTAAAAACATTGAAGCTAAGAAAAGGTCGTTCGTAAAACTTTACACAACGTGATCAAAGATTTATAATTAGAAAAATTGTGACATATCCACAATTAAGTACAAAAAAGTTTCTACAGAATTAAATGAAACATTTTCTACTTTAATTTCACCCGAAATTGTTCGACGAGTGCTGAGATCAGCTGGATTAGATGGGTGTTCTGCCCGTAGAAAATTTTTTGTTAGTGCGAAAATCAGAAAGCTTAGGCTTTCCTTCGCAAAATCAATAATAAATAATCCTGAATCGTATTAGAATAATAATTTAACATTTTTGGTTCCGATGGGCGTATAATTGTGTACAGAAGAAATAATCAAGAATTTATTCCCAAGAGCTTAGTTGGAACAGTTAAGCATGGAGGTGGAGGTCTTCGTGCGTGGGGGTGTATGGCAGCATCGGGACTAGGCAATTTGGTATTTATTGATGGTATAATGAATCATGTTCTTTATTTAAATATTTTAAAAGACAATTTAAAATTATCAGCTCAAAATTTGGGTATTGGAAATAACTTTGTTTTTTATCAATATAACAATCCTAAGAACACGGCTCTCAACGTTCACATCTGGTGTCTCTATAATTGTTCACAAGTTCTGAAAACACCACTTCATTCGCCGGATTGAAACCCAATATAACATATTTGGAGAAAACTGGAGGTGAGAGTACGAAGAAACGACATTGAAACGAAAAGCAAACTAAAAACAGTAATGATCGACAAATGGATGAACATTAATGCAGAAATTACACCCCCCCCCTCCTAAAAAATTTATTCCCAGACATTTAAAAGCTGCTGTGGATGCCAAAGGATATCTTATTAAGTACTAATTTAACGAAATATTACAATATTTACTAATATATAGAGTGTTTTTTTTTAAGTGTACGAAGACTTTTGTGAGGTAAGGTTTTTGTCATTTTTTGATTATTTATTTCTTCAAAATAAAGTTTTTCTATGTTTTTAAAATACTTTATGTAGTTTTGTTAAGAATACGTTATAGACCTTATTAGTAAACACCCATTTTGAAATAATAATTTTAATTAATGGATAGAGTACTATTTCGTTGAAATTCGTAAGTGTACGAACGCTTTTGGGAGCCACTGTATATGAGGACGTGAGTTTCAAAACTCGCCTTATCCAAATTACAAAAATTACGTTTTCTCTATTAATCTATTCTATTGGTAAATCTGCACCGATAAAATACTACAATTTGCAAAAAAAAAACTAGTTTTATCCCGCATCTTTGGCATTGTAAAATCTTGGTTTACAATTAAAACCAATGGACGCGGTTGGAGGTTTTTCGCGATTTCCCAAAATTTGATTTTCTGGATAAGGAGAGTTTTGAAACTCACGTCCTCATATACGAGTATATAACCATTATAAATGGACACAAATGATTATTTAACATTGTGAATATGCAAATTAAAAATGAAGTTCTATCCTTTGTAAAATATTCCAAAATAAATTATATCAAGCGAGACAAAGAATTGAAAATACTGTAAATCACTGTATATCAGAAACATATTGGAACTACTGGAAAAGAATGGAATATTTGTCGAACAAAGGCAGAATCTTTAGGCCCAAATTACCTTAAGTTCCAAAATAACATGTACGATTTCATTCTTGTATTAGTCATAACAAGCTAAAAACTTGGCTGTCGTATACAGCAAATCCAGAAAAAAGCAAAAAAGTCCTTCTGGCCAGTGCCGGGAGGAAGAGGTAGCTTTCATATTCCTTATATTAAAAAAGCCAACTTACATCATTCAAACACACGAAGCTCAATTTAGTGGAAACCGAATATAGGAGATTCAATACTAATTTTTATCAATATAATGAATGAGAATTTCGCGAAATTAGTCAGCTTTATCCAAGCTGCTTTTCTTTACAGTAACTTATATTTGGCTGCCAAATTCGGCAATTTATTAAAATGCCTGCCATTTTAAGACAACATGGTGGATGAGGCTAAGCAGTGAACTTGGTCGAGACCTTAGTAATTCCTGTGCACATGCTCACTCACATCGGAATCGGTTGATATATACGAGTGCTGTCGCATGCAAAAAATCAGATTTTTCAAAATGTCACCCACAATAGAAATTGAAACTGCAATATCTGAGCCATTTTTTAAGGTAAAGACAAACAAAAAATGCTCCTGAATCCTTATATCAAGGTCAAATACTTAAGAAAGAAACCTTTTTCAATTTCTAATTTTTTTGCACCTCACTTTAAATATATATATATTTTTTAATTTAATGGCCACCATTTTGAAACAAGATGGCTGATGAATCTGGCCAGCGAAATTGGTCGAGGTGTTGATGTATACTATCCACTTGCCTTCTTACATCGAAATAGGCGAATACGTGTGTTATCGCGTGACAAATACAAGATCGTTTCAAAATGTTAGCCATGCTAGAAATTCAAAGTGCTATAAATCAACCATTTTTTAAGATATAAACAAAAGAACAAATTTTCAGAAACAAAAACTGCTCCCGAATCTTTGTATCAAGGCCAAACACATAAAAAAAAAACCTTTTTCATTTTCCAATTTTTTAATACCTCATTTTAAATTTTAAATTTTAAATTAATTTTTTTTTAATGGCAAACCTTTTGAAACAAGATGGCAAATGAAGCTGGCCAACGAACTCGGTCGAGACATTGATATGTACTATGTACAGACCAAGTTACATCCAAATAGGTTCATAAATACGCCTGTTATCGCGTGACAAAAATCAGGTCGTTTTAAAATGTCAGCCACAAGAGGAATTCAAAATGCTATTACTCAGCCATTTTTTTTAGATATAGACGAAAGAAAAACTGTTCCGGAATCTTTGTATTAAGGTCAAACACATGCAAAAAAAAAATCTTTCTCATTTTCCAATTTTTTGGTATCTCATTTAAATTTTTTTATTTTTTAATTTTTTTAAATGGCCGCCATTTTGAAACAAGATGGCGGATGAAGCTGGCCAACGAACTCGGTCGAGATATTTGTATGTACTCTGTACACACCAAGGTACATCCAAGTCGGTTCATAAATACGCCTGTTATTACGTGAGAAAACTCAGGACGTTTCAAAATGTCAGCCACGCTAGAAATTCAAAATGCTATAACTCAGCCATTTCTTAAGATATAGACGAAACAAAAACTGCTCCCGAATATTTTTATCAAGGTCAAACACATAAGAAGAAAATATTTTTTCAATTTTCAATTTTTGGTACCACATTTCAAATTTAAATTTTTCTTAAAAATTTAAATGGCCGCCATTTTTAAACAAGATGGCGGGTGAAGCTGGCCAACGAACCCGGTCGAGACATTGGTATGTACTATGTATAAACGAAGTTACATCCAAATCGGTTCATAAATACGCCTTTTATCGCGTGACAAAATTCAGGATGTTTCAAAATGTCAGCCACGCTAGAAATTCAAAATGCTATAACTCAGCCATTTTTTAAGATATAGACGAAACAAAAATTGCTCCGAAATCTTTGTATAAAGGTCAAATACATAAGAAAAAAATATTTTTCCATTTTCAATTTTTTGGTACCACATTTCAAATTTTAAATAAAAAAAAAATTTAAATGGCCGCCATTTTGAAACAAAATGGCGGATGAAGCTGGCCAACGAACTCGGTCGAGAGATTGGTATGTACTATGTACACACCGAATTACATCCAAATCGGTTCATAAATACGCCTTTTATCGCGTGACAAAATTCAGGACGTTTCAAAATGTCAGCCACGCTAGAAATTCAAAATGCTATAACTCAGCCATTTTTTAAGATATAGACGAAACAAAAACTGCTCCGGAATCTTTGTATAAAGGTCAAACACATAAGAAAAAAATATTTTTCCACTTTTAATTTTTTGGTACCACATTTCAAGTTTTAATTTTTTAAAAAAATTTTAAATGGCCGCCATTTTGAAACAAAACGGCGGAAGAAGCTGGCCAACGAACTCGGTCGAGACATTGGTATGTACTATGTACACACCGAATTACATCGAAATCGGTTCATAATTACGGGAGTTACAGTGTGACATAGGTCAGATATATATATATATATATATATATATATATATATATATATATATATCAATTTTGAACGGAGGGTGGTTTCGGGGTCTGGGGGTCATGATCGATGAAAATATACCAAAATTTTTTGAAATCGCTTTCCTCCGAACGGCTACAATAGGGAGATTTTTGTAAAGAAAGCTACCTAAAATGCTATAACTGAGTCATTTTTTAAGATATAGACGAAAAAAAACAAAAACTGCTCCGAAATCTTTGTATAAAGGTCAAATACATAAGAAAAAAATATTTTTCCATTTTCAATTTTTTGGTACCACATTTCAAATTTTAAATTTTTTTAAAAATTTTAAATGGCCGCCACTTTGAAACAAAACGGCGGATGAAGCTGGCCAACGAACTCGGTCGAGACATTGGTATGAACTATGTACACACCGAATTACATCGAAATCGGTTTATAATTACGAGAGTTACAGTGTGACATAGGTCAGATATATATATATATATATATATATATATATATATATATCAATTTTGAACGGAGGGAGGTTTCGGGGTCTGGGGGTCATGATCGATGAAAATATATCAAAATTTTTTGAAATCGCTTTCCTCCGAACGGCTGCAATAGGTAGCTTTTTGTAATGAAAGCTACCTAAAATAACAAGAGATAAACAAAGTCAGAAATGACAAAAGAAATTTTAAAAGTATGCGAAATGATTTGCACATGTTTCCATACATAGTATAACAATAAAACTATTTATACATCCATAAAGTTAAGAAAAACAGTGTAATAATACTGAATTATGTATATATATATATATATATATATATATATATGTGTGTGTGTGTGTAAGCCACCTGACACTTTCAGTTATCAGACATTTTGTGGAATATTTAGAGAAGTTGTAATCGAATTCTTCTGGAACTTCAGGAATATAAGGAGCATGTTTGATAACATTTTGAAATTAAATTTTGGCAAGCGAGATCAATCAAGGGACCAACATCCTATTGAATTAAAAAATTAATATTTGTGATCACCTTATTAAATAAAATGCTCGAAATTATCTGTAGTTGTAACACATGACTATGTAGCACCTGATTTATGTTCATTTGTATAGGAATAATATGTATATGCATGGAGATACAAAAGTTTGTTTTAAAAAATTAAAGAATTTCTTGCCCGTGTTTTGACAGCATCTTTCTAGAAAACTTGACAAAATACAGTCAAAACAATATGCCGCAATTAAAATATAAATATATTAAAAATTTTATGAAATATCAGCATTTGTATAAAATAATATTTAACTGAGCATGCGCGAAACGTAAAATTTATTTGCGTAATTTAATTGTCAACAATATAATGCAACTCGTATTAAAAGACCAGTCATTCGAAATTTAGAAAGTTATCTGTGATTTTGTGATTTTAGGTAGCTTTCATTACAAAAAGCTACCTATTACAGCCGTTCGGAGGAAAGCGATTTCAAAAAATGTTGGTATATTTTCATCGATCATGGCCCCCAGACCCCGAAACCACCCTCCGTTCAAAATTGATATATATATATATATATATATATATATATATAAATATATATATCTGACCTATGTCACACTGTAACTCTCGTAATTATGAACCGATTTCGATGTAATTCGGTATGTGCATAGTACTTACCAATGTCTCGACCGAGTTCGTTGGCCAGCTTCATCCGCAGTTTTGTTTCAAAATGGCGGCCATTTAAAATTTTTAAAAAAAATTAAAATTTGAAATAAGGTACCAAAAAATTAAAAATGGAAAAATATTTTTTTTTATGTATTTGATCGTTATACAAAGATTCCGGAGCAGTTTTTGTTTCGACTATATCTTTAAAAAATGGCTGAGTTATAGCATTTTGAATTTCTAGAGTGGCTGACATTTTGAAACGTCCTGAATTTTGTCACGCGATAAAAGGCGTGTTTATGAGCCGATTTCGATGTAATTCGGTGTGTACATAGTACATACCAATGTCTCGACCGAGTTCGTTGGCCAGCTTCATCCGCCATTTTGTTTCAAAATGGTGGCCATTGAAATTTTTAAAAAAAATTTAATATTTGAAATGTGGTAACAAAAAATTGAAAATGGAAAAATATTTTTTTCTTATGTATTTGACCTTTATACAAAGATTTCGGAGCAGTTTTTGTTTCGTCTATATCTTAAAAAATGGCTGAATTGCAGCATTTTGAATTTCTAGCGTGGCTGATATTTTGAGACGTCCTGAATTTTGTCACGCGATAAAAGGCGTATTTATGAACCGATTTGGATGTAACTTCGTTTATACATAGTACATACAAATGTATCGACCGGGTTCGTTTGCCAGCTTCATCCGCCATCTTCTTTAAAAATGGCGGCCATTTAAATGTTTAAGAAAAAATTAAATTTGAAATGCGGTACCAAAAAATTGAAAATTGAAAAAATATTTTCTTCTTATGTGTTTGACCTTGATAAAAAGATTCGGGAGCAGTTTTTGTTTCGTCTATATCTTAAGAAATGGCTGAGTTATAGCATTTTGAATTTCTAGCGTGCTGACATTTTGAAACGTCCTGATTTTTGTCACGCGATAACAGGCGTATTTATGAACCGATTTGGACGTTACTTGGTCTGTACATAGTACATATCAATGTCTCGGCCGAGTTCGTTGGCCAGCTTCATTCGCCATCTAGTTTCAAAAGGGTTGCTATTTAAAAAAAAATTAAATTTAAAATTTAAAATGAGGTATTAAAAAATTGGAAAATGAAAAAGATTTTTTTTATGTGTTTGGCTTTGATACAAAGATTCCGGAGCAGTTTTTATTTCTGAAAATTTGTTGTTTTGTTTATATCTTAAAAAATGGTTGAATTATAGCACTTTGAATTTCTAGCATGGATAACATTTTAAAACGATCTTGTATTTGTCACTCGATAACACACGTATTCGCCTATTTCGATGTAAGAAGGCATATGGATAGTATACATCAATACCTCGACCAAGTTCGCTGGCCAGATTCATCAGCCACCTTGTTTCAAAATGGCGGCAATTAAATTAAAAAATATATATATATTTAAAATGAGGTGCAAAAAAATTAGAAATTGAAAAAGGTTTCTTTCTTAAGTATTTGACCTTGATATAAGGATTCAGGAGCATTTTTTGTTTGTCTTTACCTTAAAAAATGTCTCAGATATAGCAGTTTTAATTTCTATTGTGGGTGACATTTTGAAAAATCTGATTTTTTGCATGAGACAGCACTCGTATATATCAACCGATTCCGATGTGAGTGAGTTGGTTCTCCAAGCGTTAATACGGGTTAGGTTCCCTTAGAAAGACCTCCACGGAAGGCACTCCCCCCTTAGGGCCTATATCCCACGTGCAGATAATTGGCCGACATAAATACAACCAACCAACCGATGTGAGTGAGCATGTGCACAGCAATTACTGAGATCTCGACCAAGATCACTGGTTAGCCTCATCCACCATGTTGTCTTAAAATGGCAGGCACTTTAATAAATCGCCGAATTTGGCAGCCAAATATAAGTTACTTTAAAGAAAAGCAGCTTGGCTAAAGCTGATTAATTTCGCGAAATTGTCATTCATTATATTGATAAAAATTAGTATTGAATCTCCTATATTCGGTTTCCACTAAATTGAGCTTCGTGTGTTTGAATGATATAAGTTGGCTTTTTTAAAATAAGGAATATGGAAGCTACCTCTTCCTCCCGGCACTGGCCGGAAGCACTTTTTTTTATCTGTTATTTTGTGTCGGCCTTTTGTGGGTTGATTTTCAGCTCCTTTCTAAAATAACTATATAAAAAGGACACAACCAAACATAATTTTTTGTCCACTGACTTCCAACAAAAGAGTTTACAAAAGAGAACATTTAACGTATGTCAAAATGTTGGTTTTAATATTCTTCGATTTATTAATTTTTTCTTCGACTTTGTTAATATTTTTTGTTGGAACGCGCTCGAATGGTTCTTCCAAAGGAAACTAAAACACCAATAAAAAAAAATAACAATATAAAATAAAACATGAAAAATGACAATTTGAGAAAATCTTTTATTATCCAACTACTTTTAAAAAGCAACTGAAATTCAGTACGCTATATTGCCCTTACCTTTCTAAATTTTCACGATATTGGACTGAATCTTTTTTATGAGTTGAATATAATTAACTACTAATAGTCCAGGCAATAGGGGATTTTACCTAGCAAAATTAATGGAAGTTCTGGAAATTGAATTACTTTATGTTTTTTTCGGTAGCTGAATCCGAATTTGTAACTTCCCACCAAAATTTCGCCAGGCAACCAACCCAAATTTTGGTAAAATGCCCCCAAAAAAGTTTTTATTAAAAAAAAAATCAAATTTTTATTGTTTTAGGGAAAAAGTATCTATAAATTCAGAAGTCGACAAAATTTGCAACAAATTAGATATATGACATTATGACTTAGGATGAAGGGGGAGGGGGATCTGCCTCGGAACATGCGCCGCGGTGCTGCGTGGACTAAGTTGCGCAATTCCACTTAATCACTCACACGTTTGCATTCGCCCTCCCATCTCCCCTCCGAACTTGCTCTATAAGGTTTACTTTAAGTTTTTTGGGTCGCTGAATCCGAATTTTTAACTTACCCCCAAAATTTCTACCCCCCAAAATAGTTGTTTTTAAATTAAAATTTTTATTGTTTTAGGGGTATTGTTTTAGGAAATGTAGAAATTCGGAAAGTAGAAAAAATTTGCAACAAATAGGACATATGACATTACGACGTAGGATGAACGGGGAGGGAGAGAGCTGCCTCGGAACATACACTGCGGCGCTATGTGCACTAAGTTATGCCAGTCCATGTAATAGGGAATTTTATCGGGAAAAATTAATTCTAGTTCTGAATTTCGGCTCACTTTATGTTTTTTGGGTCGCTGAATCCGAATTTGTAACTTCCGACCAAAATTTCCCCAGGCAAACCTCCAAAAAAATTGATTTTTTGAAAAAATTTGGTTTTTGAGAATAGCACGCGGGGAATGTTCCGAGGCAGCCCCCTCTCTCCCCGATTATCCTACGTCATAATGTCATATATCCTATTTGTTGCAAATTTTGTCTACTTTCTGAATATTCTACGTAGTCTTCCCCTAAAACAGTAAAAAATTTAATTTAAAAACAACTATTTTGGAGGATTTCGGGGGGGGGGGGGGATTGTGGGAGTAAGTTAAAAATTCGTATTCAGCTACCCAAAATACTTTAAGTAAACCTTATAGAGAAAGTGCGGAGGGGAGATGGGAGGACGAATGTAAACGTGTGAATGGTGAAGTGGAATTGCGCAGCTTAGTCCACGCAGCACTGTGGCGCATGTTCCGAGGCAGATCCCCCCTTCCCCTTCATACTAAGTCATAATGTCATGTATCTAATTTGTTGCAAATTTTGTCTACTTTCAGAATTTCTAGATACTTTTTCTCTTAAACAATAAAATAATTGATTTTTTTAATAAAAACCTTTTTGGAGAGGCATTTTACCAAAATTTGGCGGGGTTGCCGTGGGAAATTTTGGTGGGAAGTTACAAATTCGGATTCAGCGACCCAAAAAACATAAAGTTAGCCAATTTTCAGAACTTTCATTAATTTTGTTAGGTAGAGCCCCTATACGGTCTCTATTGCCTGGACTATAAATTATGAAAACAGTTTTGTTACCGTTTGCACATGTGTAGTTAAAAATTATTTTATGCAAATGACCATGTTTCAACGACTATTGAATGTATTCAGATTTTAATTGCAGTATATTGTTTCGGCTGCATTTTTTCAAATTTCTTGAAAGTAGAGTTGAATTTAGTGGAAAACCCTCCATGTTTTAAAGAAATAAAATGCGGAAATTTTACATTAAAAAACTTTTATATATCTATGAATATACGTGTTATTCTTACACATATGAATAGGTGCAAATTTTGTATTAATCCCACATAGTCATCTGCTACAGCTACAAATTATTAAGATATGTTTATTTTACAGGATAATCGCAAATATTATTTTTTATTAATTTTTATGTTGGCCATCTAATTACTTTCGTGACTAATCCTTCGCTGAAAAATATGTGGCAAAACATATTTTTTACATCCTCTAAAATTAAAGAAGAATTCATGGTTTTTCGCTAGTTAATCGACAGATCGTCTAAAAGCGAAAGAGTCCAATTGCTTTTCGCTATATATTGTATATGTAGTTATTAACATAGTTTATATCATTATCACGAAAAGAAACAATAATTCCTAATGAGAGCGCAGAATACAGCTTGAAAGAAACAAGCCATTTGATTATCTTTCCAAATCATAATTGAAAAAACTGAAAATTTCTCCAGTTCCTAGACTCTAACAACATTTGGCTATCCGTGTCAATGCTCCACCTCTGAGCTTTCACAGACACGTTAGCTATCAACTTTTTACCACAATGAAGTGTTAAATAGGTTTTTTGTGCAACTACAAAGGCAGCTCCATATATATAAGAAATTAACAATTAGTAGTAAAATACTTTGCAACATTTTATGAAGAGTATGATGAATGGAGACATGAAATTAAATATGCGGTAAAAAGGAACGTTTCCAGGATCGATCAGAAGTTGAAATTTGATGCGAATAGCCAAAGGTTCTCAGTTTCAGTCCAGGTCCGGTGGTATTTTTGCCTACTTTCATTTCGGTATATATATATATCTATATACATATCGATATATATATATATATATATATATATATAAGAGCAATACATCAAAACTTTTCTGTTTAGTTTAACTATGTTTAAGATTTTCATTTGTTTGATTGAATGTTCTTCTGTCTTTCTCTATCGTTTGGGATGTTTGTCTAATTAATAATCAGTTTGCCAACATGTCTATACTTTCTAGTTCGTACAAATGCTTTTATAGCAATGAAATTAAAATTATATTACTGGTGAATAAAAAAAAAAATATTTTCTTACTGAGAATAGACACGAATTGTGTTACGTCTTTTAAAGGACGTCTTTGTCACATATATAGCTTCTTTACTGGACCTGTAATATAAATTCGGATACACATGTATCTATGAGATATTGTTTTTGAAAATGTGTTTCATTAATGTTATAGTTTTAAAACACACCAAGCTTTTACCATACTGCATAGAAAGCTTTCACGAATTAAGTTTATAACATGGTCTGTCTGTCCTATGCAACTCAAACTTCTTAAAAATTCGAGATGCTATGAAAATTAACTCTGTAGTTAGAATAGACTATAGTATTTTTTAAATTGAAAATGATCATTTAAAAATATATAGTTGTTTTGCAAAGCTGTAAAAAATATACGAATATATTACTGTGCATTATAGGTATTTACAATTTTTAAAGTGCATTAATGATTCATCCTTAAAAGTAAATTAGTAGAAACACTCTACTCAAGCAATGTTTATGACTTTATTCTGTCAATCTATGTGTTAGACTTGAAAAATGTTTAGATGGCTATTAAATTTGAATATGTTACTAAATGTGTACAAAAGTATATTCACAATCAAAAGTTGGTCCACACAATATTTAAAGTTATTTTACGAGTCGTACTGTAAGTATTCCAGTAGATTACATTGAAGTTTTAAATCTTATATTATTTGAATCAAAGCATGAAAGCTTAAACTTTTCTATACTTACTTTAAATTTTTTATCATACTTGAGTTACGTACAGTATGTGAAAAAAATAAACACCTCCTACTAATTCTGCAACTAATTAAAATAGAAGAAATCTACTGATACCAAACAATTGGAAATAAAGTCTACTTTTAAATGATGTATATAAAAATTTGCCTAATGAGCATCTACAAATCAGAACCTGACCAAACTTTGTTTTTTTTTCAAAGGCAGCACCCAATTTTGACAATATATTTTAAACTTTCGGTTCAAATTATGCCTAGAAACGCAATTTCGAGTAATTTGGGAGATACGTTTTTGAATTATGAACTTTAAAAATTTAGAGCTTCTAATGTTAAATTTCATTTTCATATTTTTATTAATATCTCCTGAAAGTATAATCCTAATGTGATATTTTTTGTGTGGTTATAATATTAAAAAACCCAAACATAAATACATTGAATTTGAAAATTAAAAAAATATATATAATATGAATTATGAAATTAATATTTGAAAAAAATATGAATTGCAACCTACAATTTTTTTTGATAGATTTATATTTATTATATGCGAATTCTCAATTTAAAATTTTCTTCCAAGTTGTTTTCGATTTCTGATTAAAAGAGTCAAAATGATGGTTAAGGGGACGTCTAAGATGTTCAGAAGCTAACAATTTGAAAAAAAAAAATTACTCATTTTATTGAAACATTTGGGCTGGCAATAATCGAAACTTATTAAGCGTGAAATGGTCATATTGGCAAGAAGTAATACATTAATAGAAGTGACTTTGTCATTCTGTAGCATTTCGACAATCTAGTACCGAACTTCAAATTGGATACATCCCATACAATATCCTCATTTTAAAGTAATTAATTTCTCTGTAACTAATCATACGAATTTCATGAAAATTTGTATTTAGCTAAGTGAAGGGTGTATAATTTATTTATGATGTAATACTTGGGAATTGCAATTGAAATAAAATAATGGTATGTTTTGATATGTAGATAGACCCCTAAGCAAATTTTATATGCATCATTTAAAAGTAGACTTTATTTCCAATCGTTTGGTACCAGCAACTTTCTCTACAAAAATTTGTTGCAGATTTAGTAGGGGCGTTTACTTTTTTCCCGCGACTGTCATATTTTCTGTTCGTGCCTGTCTCTATCTACTCATTTATCTGCCGTGCTTTCATAACACTATTCGTTATAAAAAAAAGCTCCCTTTGCACATTATTTTATTGTATTGTGTAACGCACAATGTATAATTAAGCACATACTTGAATATATCACTGTATTTCAAGGGTATATGGAACATATTGCTTTTTAAAAGGATAACTGAAACTAACTTGTTGGAATTTTCAGATTAACAGTTCAGCAAGCGCGTTGGAGCAAATTTTCGGACATAAGATGTATTTCTCAAAATCTTCTATAATAAGTCACTAAAGCTGTCTGAAGACCATTAGTGTTCTTTAGTTCAAATTTTTTTTTAAATTAAAACCGGTTTTTCAACTGAAGTGACATAATTGTATTTTGTGTGTATTTTGTATATTGTAATTTTGTATATAATCGATAAAATGTGTTTTGTTTGAACGCACTAGCAAGAAGAAATATTAAAAACGTATTTCACGCTTTAAAAATTATTTCTGTAAGAATGTAATTGATATATGTTACGCCAAGCTATTATTTTACTTTAAATATTTAAACAAATATATTTAGTAGAAGTTAACGTCAAAATTTGTAAAATTGGAAGCTATTTAATATATAATTGACGACAATCCACAAGAACCATTTGAGGATAAAAATAATTATATTGATCAAGATTAAACTTTAAAATGGCTGGGACAAATATGCCAAGAGCTGAAAAGTAGAGAAGTCGTACAATATGATATTTCTTTCTGACATTAAAAATGCGAAAAATATAGAAGATAAAATTGGATCTTAAAAAAATAGATTTTTTAAAAATAATAAAGCTTCTCATCTTTTTCTCATTGCTTTAAATAATGTGGAATATTTTCTTATGAATTAATCTATTTCATCATTAATACTTACTAGGTTGAGCAAAAAGTTCTGGGAAATTTGTGAAAGTTGCGTTGTTATGCACAAATTAACAACAAAAGCAACAAGGACTATTCTTTAAAGTAGAGACCATCATAGTCCACGACTTTCTGCCACCGTTCTGCAGGATTCCGGATTTGCTGGCTAAGTTTGTCGCCATCACCAGCACCTTCATCCCCATTAATATCATAGACTGCTTTCAGAATCGTTATGCCTTTTCTCTAATAATGCCGGGCAACACACGCAAATCATACTGTTCAATAGGCATTTTGGGGCCAAAGTTCCTGAACTCCTATAAATTTACCACTAGTACTCCTATATACGATACAAATTCTGGTAACTATTAGATTAAAAATTTCCCAGAACCTTTTCCTCAACCTAATAGTACTTATCTTCTTTAAACTTACATTTATTGATAAGTTTATCTGTTTGTATATATTATAAAAAATGCGCATTCCTTTGTTGATATGTATAATTTCCGTTCTAAATTATCTTTTTTATTACAATTATGAAATATATTACATTTATAACAGTGTTCCTAAACAAAACACTTCTGATGTAAAAAGTAGGACACGTGCGTACGAAGGCGAAACATTTTAGCTCACCAGTTGAAAAATTATAAAACGATGGTTTTTGTTATTAATTATTGGCTATAATCTAATTTGAATGAAATCTGAACACTTTTTAAAGCAAAGCATGCATAAATTGTGTAATAAAATTATAATCACGTTACGTTAAAAAAAAGGCGCGTAATCTATAACTTGTGAATGATTTATCCTTCCTCTCATACTTCAGACGCAGAAATGTTTCCAATTACGGAAGTTATCGCCCCCATATATCCTTCATTGGACCTAAACCAGAAAAAAAAACTCATCTACTTACGATTAGATCAACTTTATAAAATTTTCTCAGTATTATGCAGCCGTAATTGTACATGATATTACTAAGCTTTAAGAAAACAAGAAGCAGCCTATTGTCAAAATTTTCAATGTTATACTGGAATATAAGAAATACTGTAACATTTTTATGAGGCTTTAAAAATTTCCGGTGTAATTTTTTAGCTTCACTTTTTTGCAAAACACATTAGTACATAAAAAAGCTAGAAAAGAAAATGATGAATTATAAAATATTATTAATATGTTAATGATTTTGAGCAGCGAAGGTTACAAAAGTAAAACATTTTCTAATCTATATCAAATGTTTGTTATTTTTGTTTTAAAATACTAGGAGGGCTATGCCCCCCTGCTCGCTGCGCTCACCAACCCTCCCCGCGTAATCGCTTGCAATCCCTATTTTCTAGCTAAACCTAGATGTAACCTCCTCCCCAACTCCTGACAATTTTATTTCCTTATCTCCAAGAACATAATCATTAGAGCTTACAGAGTTTCATAATTATAAGAATTATTAAATATAAAATCTTTAAAATAAAAAGAAATGTACCCAGTTAAACTGATGGCATTGAGTTTACAGATATCAACACTAATTGTATATAATACTCTTTTTTCAGAGAATAATGTCCCTCGAAATATAAATTAAGGTGAGGTATTAGCCCCCCCCCCCCCCCCCGGTGCTTCATATCTTTATACTTAACCAATGAGTCTCCAAATCCGCTCCATAAACCGCTATACCAAATTTGACCCCATTAAAACCCATTTATCTAAATTAAGGGGGAGGGTATTAGCCCCCGTTCCCCCCCTTTATTCTTAACCAATGAACCTCCAAATCTAATCAGCGAAGTGCCTTATCAGAATGAACCTAGAAAAAATTGAAGCAAATCGGATATTTCTATCAAGAGTTATCGCGTTACGTACATACATACATACGTGAATACAGAATCTGCGGGCGTAATAATAATTAAATAATCCACATACTCTCCCTCATAAAAAATAGCAGAAGGCTATCGAAACGCAGATGACCCCCCCCCCCCCCCCCTCCGCCCTATTTTCATTTGTTAATGGAAATTATATTCTTTCTGTAAAAATCACTTTTACCATTGACCACTGACCCCCCCCCCCCCCTCCCAAAAAAAAACAAAAAAAAAACATAAGTCTATCGTGGAAATTATTCAGAGGAAAACATTCGCCTTGCACACAATATTTCAAATGAAAATGAAATTTCAAAGTAATTGCTTAAAAGGCGCAAAGGCCAACATAGTGATAGAGATTCCAAGCCGGGACTCGAACCCGGGCCATCAGTATAGCGCACTGACGTTCTACCGACTAAACCACTTGGAACGATACTCAGCAAGGAAAATTTCTGACTATTATATGTTGGCAAGGCATATGTTGATTGTGCTGCGTTTGTGGCCTTGCCAACATATAATAGTGAGAAATTTTCCTTGCTGAGTATCGTTCCAAGTGGTTTAGTCGGTAGAACGTCAGTGCGCTATACTGATGGCCCGGGTTCGAGTCCCGGCTTGGAATCTTTTTCACTATGTTGGCCTTTGAGCCTTTTAAGCAATTACTTTGAAATTTGATTTTCATTTGAAATATTGTGTGCAAGGCGAATGTTTTCCTCTGGAATAATTTCCATGTATTAATATAGTTTCTATCGATGCTGGATTTAATTATGTTCCGTGTTTGCCCCAGGTCGGTGGCTCACGATAAAAATATTTCATCTTGTGCTGCGTTGTAGCCTTGCCAACATATAATAGTGAGAAATTTTCCTTGCTGAGTATCGTTCCAAGTGGTTTAGTCGGTAGAACGTCAGTGCGCTATGCTGATGGCCTGGATTCGAGTCCCGGCTTGGAATCTTTTTCACTATGTTGGCCTTTGCGCCTTTTAAGCAATTACTTTGAAATTTGATTTTCATTTCAAACATAAATCTATCGAAATGCAGAAAATTCTTCACTTTAATCTCCCATCCAATCTAAATTCTCTACTTTCATGGTTTTCACCACGCACAATTTCCGCTAAGAAAAGTCAGAAAGCTTTGACCAATGAGACGGTAGCTACGCACATTTTAATTGGTCCATTTCAAAATCATTTGGTTCAGTTGCAGTTCGTTACTTTTGTATATATATATATATATATATAGAAGTGCTAGAATAAACTAAACGAATAAATACTAGTATTTTTGACATTTGCGGAAACCGTTACTATTTCTTACAATTACTGATCTAAATATATGAAATATATTTAAGAGTATGAGTGATAAAGGGTTAAAAAATAATTTTCCAACTAATCACGGAATGTCTGATAATAAATAAGGTGAAATTTCATTTTGAAAATTCTGCTATATATTTGGAATAGAAAATTCTCTATAAGGGAATACTGCCGGTCAGCGATATTTTAAGATATTTAAATTTAATCAGTTACGGAAAAAAAGTTTTTTCATTTATTCACTAAATATTAAAAAAAAAAAAAAAAACCTGTGAAATGTATGAATCTTAAAATATTCTGAAACAACAAAAACCTTTTCATGCCTTTCGTGTTATATGGGTATAGAGTGCAATATTCTTTTAATAGAAGATCTAATAATTTTAATAGTAAAGCGAATAGAAAGATTTTGTACAAATAAAAAGAAACCATGTTAAAAAATCCTAGTTAAAAAAATTAATATTGCTGACATTTATGCCTAAAAAAACGTTCTTCCTCAAGACATGAAAATTGTATATGACTATATGCACTTGTTGAGCTTGCCATTTATATAAAAAAATGTCACTTCAAAAAGCTGCCACCAGTCAACGTTGCATAACAAAAGATTAACTTCTATATGGAAGCCATTTCAGTATAGCAAGAAATTAAAGCTGTTCAAAACTGTTTTCACATAAGGTATTAGCAAGGAAATGTAAAATAACAATTAAAGTATTTGCAAGCTAACACTAGAACGTGATTTGCTTTTCGCGGTCAAAGTGTACTATTATCGTGTTGTGTTAGGTGAACATGAACAAATGTCCTTTTGGGCTAAAATCCTTATAGTATGTTTCCTTTCTTGAGTTTTATGTTTGGATCGACACATGGCATTGAAGTAGTGATCTCAAGACTACAAAACAAAAGCTGAAAAAATTCTAAAGTAATTTTTATTCGGTATATTAAAAAAAACATAACTCAATTTCTTAAATATTGCTTATAAATCTTAAAAAGATACAAAATAAAGAAGTCTGACATTAATGTCATAACTTCTAAAATTTCCACATTTATGCTTCGAAGAGTGATTATATCTTATACTTTTCCTTTGAAAGTAATAAAAATTGTGCTTGTAAACAATTATAAAACCAAATAATTTTTATAATCAAAATAATTCATTGTTATCCATAATCCCCAATTTTATCTATTTTCTTGAGAGTCTTTACATATGCAAAATTGTTTATTTATTATGAACGCAAATGCACATAAAAGAATAATTATGCTGAAGCATGCGTAACGAAAGTTAAAGCGAATGCTAAACTATTTTTATTCGAAATTATTTAATATTTAGCACATTTTCATACATTAATTAACAATTTTGATAAAAGTAAACAAGCAACATTCCCAGTTAAAAAAAAATATTTATGCTGGGAACTGTGAAGTTATTTAATACTTACTTTATAATTAATAAATAATGCATTTGTATAATTAAGTAATATTTAAAATCGAAGTCTTGGATCATTTAGAAGCAAAACAATTTCATAATCAATATAATTCACCATTACTCCCTTAATTTTAAAATCTCTACATCTGTCCGCAAGTTTATGCGTATGAGAATTTGATTAATTACGGTAAACGTGAATGTATTGACCATGAATCAAAATGACAATTACTGAGTACCTCTTACAATTACAAAGAACCTCAGTTTGGTCACGCAAATAGGATATGCCGAGTTTAACATGGTAATGCGATTCGCATTTTATCATTATACAATTAAGTCTTGTAATCATTACTGTATTTACCAAGTGTTAAAAGAAAGACAAATTTAAAAATAATTCTAATCAAGTTTAAATTATAACTAGCAAAAGCCATGCTTTGTTTGGATTCGCGAAGCATTATTTAATAAGATAAATATTTGAAAGTAACAATATTTTTTTTTACATAATTTTTGCACCTTTATTAAGCAAAAACGTTATTTTATGTTTTAGCGCTTTTAATTTTAGAAATGTAAATTCAGCGAAATAACTATGAATTTCCTCGGAATTGTTTATTTATGATATGACAACTTTAACAATTAATTTTATTTATTTAGAATTCTTTTGTTGCCACTTTACAAAAAAATCATAATATAATTCAAGACTCCCTTATCATATATCAGACTTGACAATCCGGTGAAAGTCTATGGGTCAAAATTTCCCCGATATTTGCCAACTTATTAAATGACTTTGTCCCGAAACTTACGCCATCTGGCGCATACTCTTGATAATACTCCGCAAACAAATGTAGTATAGTGAAAAATGAAAAATATTGTGTCATTGACATTAATTTAAAAAATATATTTTTTTCGAATTCCACTAAAATAAATACGTAAAATTAAATTATTTCGCATAATTATTTTCCGGCTTTGAAAAGTGTGAAAACTTTTGAAAATGAAGATTTAAATGTAAGAGTTATTGGTACTTTTTCAGTAAGGAGGCCTTTGCGGGGTTTTTTTAGCCCCCCGGTTTTCTATTTCTTTCTCCCAGCTTATTTTGTGTCGTCTCCAAAAAATAACGTTACGTTACAGAAGCCAGCCGTAAAACAAAGCAGTTATATCATTGTACGATTAAATACTTTATAGCAATTTTTTAAACCTCTAAATATCGCACATTTTCAATTTTTATACCGTCATATTGAGAAAAAAATGTATTTTTACATGCAATTATTTTGAAAACTGCACCTCAATTTATTTTCGAGATATTAATTTTTTTTTGTAGTTTTTAGAGCCATTTCTTTAATATTGGCAACGGAAGTACTCCATTTCTGTAAAAAGTAAAGGAAAAATATTTGTAAAATAGTAATGATATATCTTTGTTGAAATTTTTTCATAACAACCGAAAGATTAAAGACCTAATTAAAATACGTGCTATTTTGAAAAAAATATATAAACGAAGGATTTCTGTTAAAACATTTAGCTATTATAAACTATATTCAATTTTAAGTATCTATAGTAATGTCACAAACAAATGAAGGCCTATGAATCATGAGATAACCGTTTTTTTGTCGAGTTTCTTTAAAGACGGCATCTTTTTGCTGCATTTGTGTATTATTTCTCGATAGTGACGTCCTATGCATACTTTAGTGTAGATGTGGATCGTACAGTGGATCGTACAGTGGATCGTAAATGTGAAATTTTTAAGCGGATGCAAATGACGTCATTTTACATAAAATAAAAGCGTGTGCTTTAAGTCTTAAAATTGAAATATGTTTTGTACTATTTATATATACATATATTTTTTTTCATGATGGGCGACATTTAATTGTGAAAAAGCAGAATTCCTGTTTTCTCGGGTTTTTTTAATCTTGGCACAATTCGGGCTTCAGAAAGTGAGCTTTGTTGCCAAATGGCACAAACAGTTATGAAAACAAAAATTTATGAACTGTTAGCTTTTTTTATAAGAATTTAGATGCATAAATTTAAGTTATAGATATTATTAATTTTTTATATACAATTTAATTATGTTTGTATATAAAAATAGATAAATTGCTCTTTTATATTAAACAATTTGTATAAATATAGAAAAATATTGCTTCTTTATATGAAACAGTGAATAGGTTTCCAGAAATTACGTTGCTAAATTTCCTTCTCTTGCCAAGGATTGAAAAGTACCGATTTTTTATTATATAATATAGTATTAGCAAATTTTATGTAATCTATTATACAGACAAAGTTATCTGCAAAAAGCGCGATGCTGGAACAATATGGTATCATTTATATGGTTTAAATAATACGGTTTAAACAATACGGTTTGGCACAAAATTAGTTTTGCGCCAAACTACACTTACTGTAATAAGCCAACTGGCTATAGGGATTTATGAAAAATCCCAAACAAAGATTTACAAACATCAAAATCGTAGCATGACAATACTTTATGTTTGGGGGGGGGGGTGGAAGCTGAGGGACACGTATAAATTATAGTGATTATTAAACTTTTTTATGTTTCCAATTTTTTAAGAGTATTTATGGATTCAGTCTGTTATTTGTCTATCTATCCGTGTTCTAACTTTCCTAAAATACTTTGATTACCGCAAAATTTATATATGTTATTAAGTTTTACTGTTATTTTCATTATTAAGGCTAGTAATTGCTGGATTCGAAGTTAGATAAAATTTAGTACATTATGAAGTTCATTGAACTTCTATATATCATATACAGACGTACATAATGTCTCATACACAGTAACCCACATAACACATGTGAGCTACAACAAGGATATTAATTATGCGCCAAACCATGCGCGCCAAGATATGCCAATTTGCTGTGGACCCGATTATGAAACTTTTCATGGATTAATGCATACAAACTTTATATGAAAAAACAGTGAAGCTTGCGCCTAAAGTATGTTAAGTTGAAATGATCCGCCATTGCTTCAAAAATAAAACAAATCATAAATAAATAAATGAAAGAGTGCATTTAAAAAATTAGAGGAACGATATTAAATTAATACTGTAACATGAAATTAACTGTGAAACGAAACAAAACACCAGCAATAAAGTACATTACATAATTTAAAATATAAAAGAGAAAATATATTAAAATATTTAACTTTTTCGGGATCTAGATGCTATACATTTATTTCAAAAGCTAATGTAATATCACTGACGAATTTGTGGAAAAACATTTTTTTTTCCTGATTATTATTATTTACATAACGGAATTCAGAATAACATTTTTTTTGTTTAACAGTAAAATAAGTCCACGTTATTAAAAAAAAAAAATGTTCAGAACGCATGAAAATTTTAAAATTAACAACTATCATTTGTAAATTGCAAATATTCAGCATATCGTAATGAAAATGGGAAAACAGATATGAAAAATAAATTAAAAAATATTTCTATTTCTCATGTTAGATGGCGCTAGTAACAGGACAACCATGTTGTTTCTGGCCACGTGTACAGCGGACAAAGGAAACTTAGCGATTGTCAAGTCTTGTATATGATAAGGGAGTCTTGATATAATTCTTTTAAAATGCGTTTGCTGTCAATGTATGTACTGATGACACTTCTTGTGAGTTTCAGAGTCAAAAACAGCAAACTGAATTTATTTTTATGTATGTTATTAACTGTTTTAAGAATATTGTAAAGACTACTCATTGTTAATGTATCTTACCATATGCAGTGGACTTGAGTCTCCCCCCCCCCCCGGGATTGCACTTATACTCTAAAGCGAAAGCTGGGTTCCCGGGGCGGTCATCCCTGCGTAAATGATTTCAAATGAATAGGAATAAATTGTGTATTGGAATTATTAACACTGAAAAATACTTTTTCAATTGAATGTAAATAATTGAATTTTCATAAATTTTAATTCAGTAAAAATATGCTGTAATTTTCATAAAAAGGGTATTTTAAAAATTTCGTAAAAGAAATCGTGAAATTATTTACTTAATCATGATTCTATCCATGATTTATTTTTTTCTTCTGAAAATATACGTGTTTCATTTTTTATTTGGAAAAATCCGTCCGTAATAGAAAAACATGTAAAATAAATTAAATAAAATAATACATTTTTAAGGTTATTCTGTAGAAAAAATAATATTGTGCAAATCTACATATCATTGTTTATTTTTATTTTTAATTTCAGGTCAAAATACTGAATAGATTTTTTTGTAAAGTGTACGACAAAATGTAATTTGTGTAACCTAGTAGAGGATTCGCTTCGCTCATCCTAATAAATTAGAATAAATATTTGGAATTATAATACATTACCTCTCATATTGTTTTCTATACATAACATACACTATATGGCCATTAATGACCGGCAACTTTCAATTTTTGACATTTTGTGGAATATTTAGACATATACTTGACAGATTCTTCTGGAATTTTAGGCTTAAAAAGAACAGATATGATCTCATATTTAGCAGTGTTGATTTGATAAGGGGGACAATTAGGGGGCCAACAAAAAATCAAAGAAAAAACTAATACTTGGGATGACCTTGTAAAATCAAATGCACGAAATGATCTATCGCTGCAGAATATATCAGGTTGTAACGAAAGTTTTCCGCCAAATGACCATTACATAATACTAATTATAATATATATAATTAACTGTAATTTTATATATAACCACTATTCCGCCATACCTTCACAGTGTCATATGATACAACAATAGCACCTAAAGCTGTACACTTTATTCGATGACATTCTGTAGCTGACTTTTTGCAACAGAACTGGAAGTAAATGATGGTTCTAATCTGGTAGCATGATAGTTCCATTTCAGACACCCTGTACTTAATGATAACGATATTGTTTTACAAATTTCACAACGCAGTGTTATAAAGGTGCTGGAAGTAATATTATATAACTGATATAAACACCCTTGATATCACTTCAGCAGGTTTTTGTTATTTTTTTAATGCCATAAAAAATACTATTATTTATATATTTTGATTATTATTGTTATTATTATTATTATTATTTTACAAAGTGTGTATGTATATATAGAGTGTGTTCTTATAAGTATTTATTTTGATTATTATTATTGTTATTTGATATAAATATACACATATATGTATTTACGCTGTAAAGCCTTAGTAAGAGAACGAGTGCACAGTTGGATTTTATCTTCAAAGGGGATCTTTTTAGATAGACACGAAGTCTCCAAGCTTAACAAAAGGTTGACATAAAATGCCAAGCAGAATTTACAACTGGACGTAAGAATATTTATTGGACCTCATAAAGAAGTCGTTAAAGATGGACCACGCGGGCGAGGCAGAGAGCCTGGGGTTCCCAGATCCCACGATCACTGACGCTTAGTGGGCGGAGTGCTTTATACCCCGAAAAAGTGGAATATCAAATCAGAGGTCTGCGAGATGACGGAAGAAGAGGGGGTCGGCAAGACGGACCGATCATTTGACGAAGGGGGCAAAGGAGCATGCTTCATATTGTGAATACGAGGTGATTTCGTAAGCAAAGAATTAAGTTATAGTCAGATTTGACGAGTCTCTCAACTGTGATGGTTTAAAAAAGATTTGATATAGATTCTCAACTGTGATGGTTTAATAGAGATTGGTTGTTAAAGTTTTTCTAAGATGATTTCTAGTTCTCAACAGTGATGGACAAACCAAGATTTAATAATTTTTCTCAACGGTAATTTTTGAGAGATGACTACGAGTGTTTCGGGTCGTGTTTTCCCGTTAAGGGACGACCCTAAGATCGGCAGCTCTTGGTCTTTGATATCATCACCTGTTTAAATAAATTAGTGAACTTTATCTGGAGTGCGAAAAAACCTCAATCAGCAACGGATATATGTGTGACTAACGGCTATGAGTAAGCTTCTACTATATTTGCAGAAGGTATGTGTTATTCAATATTTTTGTATTCCCATTATTTTAATAATCTATGTTGTGCTAGGGATGTACAATTTATGGTAACCAAGCAATTAATTAATCTTTGTAATAATAATTTAAAAGGTAAACTTAATGCAAATGCTAATTCAATTTCGTTCTTTGGAACGCTGGTGTCTTGTCACACGATTCTATTTTGTTTTTGTAAGTATGTAAACTAACTGTAAATAAACTACTTGTAGTTAAATGTTAAATTTTAGCATTCTTCATTATGAGTCTGTTAATTTACTTTAACTTTAATACTAAATTTCAAACTTATTTCGTTTATTTCATTTAAATATATATATATATATTATTTAACTTGCGTGCTGCCGTTCCTTTTCGGAACGCCTGGAGTTATTGTTAATATTACCCGTTATATGGAGTTAATATTATTTTATTATAGTGGAATTTTTAGTCAAAAAATAAAAATAAAAACGCGTTACTCATGATTGCTAACATTAAAATAAATTCTAAAAATTAGTCTTGGTACCAATGAATTGTATGAATTATTTCTGACTTGTTTTTCCCAAAAAGTGTATGGCTCAACGAATTCATATTTTGATTAAAAAAAAGTGTTGTCATGAAACAATATTTTATAATTGAAATGTAGCTTATAATGTGTGTTTAGGGAATTTCAGGTTATTATTAATAGAAAAAGTTACATTTATTCAGTAAAAATTTGCAATCACTTTGTGAAAAATTTTAAAATGTTGAAACAGTTATTGAAATGAAAAGAGGAAAAAATCTTTTTCATAAATAAATTGAAATTATTGAAGTATGATAAAGAAAAATCATACGGTATCGAAAAATAATTCATTGTTGTGTTTTGAAATCAGTAAGAAGTGCTGAATATTTTTGAAAAATTATTGGAGTGTTTATTTATGGTACTGAGAAAAAATTATTGGTACTGAGAAAAAATTATTGGTACTGAGAAAAATTTATTGATTTTTAGTAGAAAGAATTTATTGATTTATGTGTTATTGTGTATTATTTTGTGCATTTTGGGGGAGAAGAAATAGAACATTATTGTGCATTTTTGTATTTATGTGTATGGGATTTTAGAAAATTTACTTTATGACAAATAAAAATTATCGCAAAAGTAAAGAAAATTCTAATTTAGGAGTTAGCACGCGTAAGCAATTAAGAGAGGCAGTTAAACAATTAGAGTTAGTAAATATGTCTCACGAAAAAGAGGAAAACTCATTATCTCATGTGTTGAGTTTAATCAACCCTTTTGATAAAAAGAAAATTCCTAATGTAAAATTCTATTTAAAAGAATTTGATCAGTTCTTGGATAGAACAAAAATAAAAGAGGACTTTAGGCTACAAATTCTAAAAGCAAAATTTGTAGGACCTGCACAGGAAAAATTGGTGCAAGATGACAATTTAAATTCTGAGCAAGACTATGCCAAATTTAAACAGAAAATTTTGGAGGTTTTCTCAAAAAGAGAATCGTTTACAGAACATCAGACAAAATTTAATCAAATAAAGCAAAAACCTAATCAATCTGTCAAAGATTTTAGAGAGGACTTTAACATTTTGGTCTATAAATATTTACAAACGACAGGATATGATAATAATAAAGGTGCGAAGGATTTTTTTTATTTGATTAAAATAAATAAATTTCTGGACGGAATTACTCCGAATATTTCTTTAGAATTAAAGAAATTAGATATCAAAGAATTCTCTAAATTAAGCGAAAAAGCATTACACTTGGAAAATGCTTTCAATTCTTCAATAATTGAACAGGTTAATAATGTGACGGAAAATGTAGAAATTAAAAATGCGATTTATGAGAATTTATTGGAGCAAAATAAAGAACAATTAAACTATATTGCAAAATTGACGGAACAATTGAATGCATTAAATGTAAAGAAAAGTAGTGAAAATAAAGACGAAAGAGTTCAGGAAAATTATTGCGCGATCTGTAAAACTGGTAAGCACGATTTACAGAATTGTTATTTTAATGGTAAAACTAATAACAAAAAACCTAATTTTCTTAGAAAACAGAACTTTGAAAATTTTAATCCTAGAAGTGATTATAACAGATTTAATGCTGGTTTCGGGTATCTATCTTCAAGTGTACAGGGGTATCCCAATTTTACACCTAATTTTACACCCAATTTAATACTAAATTATGATAACAGTCAACAGTATGACAGTAATCATGGTTACTTACAACATAATTATAGGTATGGGAACTTGGATAAATTTAATAGATAGAATTATTATGATAATTTTCATGGGAATCGGAATTTTTCAGGGTATAATTCTGAGTATTGTACGGATGATAATTTTTATCCCAGGGGTTCGAACAATAGAAATTTTGCACAGCAAAGGGGGAACAGGATTATAGGGCACAGAATTATAGGGACTTTAGTGTTAGACGTAAGGACTAGCAGAAGGATAATGTGGATAGAAAGAATGGTTCGGAAGATACTTCTAACAGGGGTTTGCGTAAAAAGTACGATAGGGATAAAGGTAGACCTCCGGGGAAGACGTAGAATGAATATTTAGGTATTGGATTTTAAGAGTAGTTTGTACATATGTATTTTGGGAATTTTATCTAAGGGATTGTCGCACTTTCAAAAATAAAAAATAGCAAAAATTATAAAACCCAATCTTATTAGATAATATTTTCTCTAAAATTTGTATATATATTTTTTTCTTCTATTTAGTGCATTTTGTGTTCATTTGTTTCCATTTTAGTGTAGTGTATTTTCAGTATAATTGGGTCTAAGTTCAATTATATCGGGTTAATTAATGGTATAAATTGGATTTTATGTCGTTAAAGACATGTTTTACTATATATCTCTGAGATTAGTCGATATATCGTGGGTCTGTAGTGTAGAAAAGCGATAGGATTTCGTTTAGTTGGGAAAGTGTCAGGTAGTGACATGTTTTGGTGGACGTTCAAGGGTTAAATTTTGAAAATTGGTATTTCAAACAAAATATGATTAATCCTTTTACTATTTGTAAAGTATTTAAGCATAAATAGTTTTAAATATAGGATTTTACATGCTCCGAAGCAAAAAGCAGCTTTTGTAGGAGTTGGAAAAAAAAAGTATAAAAATTCAAATAAAATCAACTTTTGCAAGTAAAATTTAGTTCTAAGGGGTAGTATTAGTTAAAAGGGTTGTTAACTATGCAGTAGCAGTGTTTTTGAATACCTATAGGTATGTTAGACTGAGAATTTTACTTTTAGGTTGCTCTAGGAAGCAATTCAGCATAAGTTTTAAAATTTTTCAAAAAAAAATTAAAAGAAAAGCATTACTTTGGGATAAAGTTTTGTTAGTGAGGTGTTAGTATGCAGTGGCATTCGGGTAGTTTTAGTGTAGGTACGATTGTGTTTTCATTCACATGGTGGTATGTACCGATATTTTCTGCGGCCGCGTAAGAGTTAAAAAGCGGTAGTCTCAAATTTTTTCGTTGTAGGTAAAATTTTTTTTGAGGATTTGTAAACTACGGAATGTCAGTTTGAGGTGTAAACGGTTATTTTTACTAGATAAAGGTTCCTGGTAAATATATATATATATATAAAAATGCAAATTTCAAAATGCAAAAAATATAAACAAAAAAAATCGTAAAATACGAAAATTCGTAAGTAGGTTTGTAGAGGTTTTACAAAATAAATAAACTATTTTGTAGGTGTCAGAGTATGACAGTTAAAATAAATAAATTTGTTTTTTCAAAAAAAAATGCGGCGTACGGTATGCTTACGCATAAAAATATTACGGTTATTTTATAACTATTAAATAAAATAAAAAAATGATTTATGAAAAGTAAATTAGATTTTTTCTAAAATAATGACGTATTTTGGTCAAAATTAAAATGTTTTTGGTCAGGGTAGAAAAGTTTTCTCTTTTTAGAATAAAATTGAGGGAATTGCACAGATAAAATATATAAAATAATATATAAATATAAAATAAAATCAAAGTGATAATGTTATATTTATATGAAAGATATAAATGACTGCTTTGGGTATAGTTACAGGTAAATAAATAAATATGTAAACATTCAACAGTATAAAATATTGCTGGTAGAGTATAATTGCATGGTGTCCAAATGGGGTTTTTAAAAGTATATAATTTATTGTGGGAACAACAGCGTCGTAGGTTTGGGAGAAATTTTATTTATCAGGAAGACGATAAAATTTTCCGTGGAGAAGTTCTCTTCATCCCCGCATCCGAGATGCAAGATGCAGTGTGTTTTCAAGTTGTCAAACACGGCAGTAGGGAGGAAAGGTGGACAGTAAGAATGATGGATTGAGACTCACCTGCCCATTTTGCCGGGACGCGTTTGTTGAGCAGTCACGTTTGACGTAAAGGTTCTAAAAAAACCGACTGTTTTCGAGGACAGTTTTTAGTTTTGGTTTTAGCAGCAGTAAATATGGGAATTTAGCTATAATTCTAGGACTTTTACTCTGGGATTTTTTTGAGGATTTTTTTTCTTAAGGTCCGTTTAAAGGTAGGAGTTTTATTTTAGACTAGTTGCAGTTTTACGGTGGTTTGGACACATTGCAAAAATACGTTAAAATATGGTAAATAAAATTTATAATGGCAAGTTATAAATAAATAATAAACAATATATTGTGTATAAATGTAGTAAGAAATACGGTGGTTGTAGATTACAAATCATCGGCTTCATCTGTCCTGAAAATCACAGTATGGTACAGTAATAAAGTGTTAGCATGAAAGTTTTGAAAAAATAAATAAATAAATAATTTTGACAGCATGCGTGTTAAAGAAAATTCAGGCATATAAATATATCAAAATAAAATTTATGTTTTCATGCATCGGCAGGCAGGTATTGTACAAGAAAAGTGTATTTTATGGGTAAAACAAAAATTGAAGTTTATTTATAAAATAAATTCGTAATTATAGGAATTTTAAGCCAGCGGCAACAAATATTGGTTGCGTAAGCCATGGTTTTCATTAAAATTGCTATTGACAGGTGTTTTTAGGCAGCGGTACATGTGTACCAAAATTTGGGTATTTTTTTCAACGGAACTATTTTTAAAATAACTCATATGAATTTTGGTTAAGGGTACCTAAAAAGGTAGTTTTGGGGTATATTCTATTTTTGGTAATAATTGTGTATAATATTTGTGTCAATCAGTATGTTTATATGTGTATTAAATTCTAAAATGGATTTCGGTGCAAGCGCACAAAGTGGAATGTTGGTATTAGAAGGACTCTCGTGTCAAAATTTAAAGGGACATGTTGGTAAACAAACAGGGTATATGTTTTCTTTTTCGCCCAGACAGGGGGCGGAGTGTCCTTACAGACAGGGTAGTTTGTTTCATGCATTTATAAGTAGGATAATGATTCAATAGGCGTACTTACAGTGTCCAGTGAAGAGTCATTGGGTTCCGAGGTGTCGTTTGGGCGACATGATTCTGCATTGGGGGTATGGGGCCTCCCCTTTATTCAAATTCTTCGACATAAGTCATTATCTGAAAGAAAACCAGCGAAACAGTATTATCTTGGATTTGGTAGAAGTTACGTATTTTAAAGTACAAATTTTGTAAAGCGCATATATTAGCGTTAATAAGATTAAAATAAATGAGTTTATTGAATAAAAGAAAATTCAGTAAAAAAATTGTAGAGTTTATATAAGGCGTTGTAGCGTTTAGCCAAATAATTAACGTAAAGTTAACCTATTTTTAGGTTTGCTATTAAAATATAAACTGAATAAATAAATAAAGAAAAATATTCTAAATTAGGATTAAAATTTAGAATAAATAATAAATAAAAAAAATTGGGAAGGTTATAAAAAGAGATAATTAAAATATTAGAATGAAGGTTTTCGTTTTTAAATAAAGTTCGGAATTCTGATAACGAATTCAGCAAGAATTTTTTTATCGAGAGTATCTTTATTTTTTTATTTGAGCAAATTATATGCAGAATAAATAAATAAATTTTGGTAAATTGCAGGTAGGCAAAATTTAAAAAATAAAAAAACATTTTGCGTTTTAATGAATGCATTATTCTTGCTAGTTAAATTTAATTAAAAATTAGTTAAATAAATTAATTTAGTAGGAAAATTTTTAATAAATTAATTTTAAATAAAATCCAATTAAGCAATGGTATAATTAAATAATTTAATTATAAATTATAGTTAGCACTTGTAAAAATTCAAAAGTTTAAAAATAAAATTTAAACTTAAAATTTCAGTTAGGTTATTAAAATATAATTTAACGATTGTTTTTTTTTAAAGAAAATTATTATGCAAAAAAAAAATAAATAAATAAAAAGTGTATTTAAAAGTGTCACCATTTTTTTCAGAATTGGCAATTTTTAGAATTGGCAATTTTTTTAGTCGCTAATAAAAAACTAAAAAATAAAAAAACTTTTAGGGATTAATATCACTTTTAAAAACAATAAAGTAATTTTAATATTAAAAAAAGGTGTAGGGTAGTAATAATATTTACCTGGTAAGTTTGGTGATCCAACGTGGTTGAGGCTGTACATCCGTGTAGTACTGCACTTTCGCGGGTCGAAGGGGCGCTACTTCCGGAAAGACGGATGGGCAGTGAGTCGGCGGCATTGGAGTACCTCTGTTTACCTATAAAAAAATAAAAGCGAAAGGTGTGTTAATATAAAGAAATTAAATACTTGAAAGAAATAAAAGTAAAAGATAGTGTTTAGACGTAATTTTAATTTTAAAATAATTTTTTTTTTCTCTGGTTTACTAAAGTGTAAATTTTAAATTGGGTTATTTTGGTGCTAACAGTTTTAAAATTCATGTTATAAATTGTTAAAAGGGAGTATACTATTGTAAAGAGTATTGGTAGTTACGGAAGCAAAGGCTTCAGTTTATAATTGGTCAGGTTAGGACAGCAGGTAGAGAATTGTGTTTCCGTCTTAGACAGTGTATCGTTATGTCCCATGTTCACGAATGTATTTACAAGGGTAAATACAAGGTATTGGGTGATATTTACTGTTCGGATATTAGATAAAAGTAAATGAATCTCTAATTTTCCGACTCGGCAGTGTTTTGAATATCACAGGGTAGTGTAATTACTCATTTAAATCAGCGATGGGATTTCCGTTAAAGGAAGGTGCTTGATATTGAGTTTGTTTGTATCAACTGTTGCAGAATTAGTTAAGTACGTTAAATGGAAGGCTAATTGTCTGTACAACAGTATCAACAGTACACATTGCAGTAGAATGTGTCATGTTAATCTGGGAAAACAGGATTCCGCAGTAGGGAGGTTTTCTCCATTAAGGATAAATTGGTGGATATTTTGGGGGGAAAGAATTTTATGTTAGAGGCCAGGAAAATAGGTCTATTATTTCATGTGAATAGGTCATGAGCATAAAAAAAATTGGGCTATCCAGGCTATATATTTAAATAAAATAATATGGGCATTTTACGGAAGTTGGAAACACAGTTTCAGGTTTTCGGAAGGTACGGTAGCCAATCTTTTTTTTAGAAGCGGGAAGGTTCTTCGTAGAACAGGTTTTCTAGCGTCACGTTTTCAACTCAGTTTGGAATCAGGGGACATCTTGACCATTTTCTAGATTCACGTTTTTTTTACTTAGTTTTAATACTTGTAATGGGTGTATTAAAATAATTTTTACAGCATTAGAGAGCTCGTAAGGAGCACTTCATTCTAGTATATAATTGCACATGAATAAAGTCATTTTTACAGTATAAATCATGGTTTTACATACCTGAGAAAATTGGCGTGTAATCCAGTGTGTCCAGCGTCACTCGCTCGTTAGTAGGGGGGGTGAACTCCATTAGAGGAGTTGTATATAAGCAGTCCCTGTCAAGCCAGTTGTTAGTTAGGGGGTCAGCCAAGGTGACATTTAAAGGTTGCTAAGTAACACATGATTATTTTCCTTTTCAGATATGCAGAAAAAAGCTGCATCGCGATTCTTTGGAGATAGATAGATCGCTAATGACAGCTATTACGGGTTTTTCGTGTGCGTACTCTTTCACAAACAGTGGAAAGAGATTGACAGTTATCTTTTGAGTGAAGTAATAAACGTTAGGTTACGTATTCTGTGGTTGATAATAATAAATCTACCATGTTTGAGGTATATATTGAACAAATAAAATAAGAGTTAATAATAGATCTTTCTTTTAGAAAAAAAAACAAAGAAAAAATTTAATAAATAAAAAGAGTAGACTTACAATTTGACTTACAGATTTTGTAAGCAGTTAGTAAGCTAGTCAGATATAGGGTGTATTTAGTACTGCATTTCTTTATTCATAGATAATACTTCATGAAAACAATGTGACAGAGGTATTATGAAAAAGAATATTAGTATTCATAACTTCAATAAAAAAAATAATGCAAAAGAATGTACATTTTGCAGAGTGTTTAAATCTTGTGAAATAAACCAGGTAGAAAATGTTTGCACTTTTTTGCAAAAAAGTATAGATTGTACACAATTTGTGCATAAAAAGTGACTATTTTTGAACACCTCGAAAAGTATGCACCTTTTGTGCAAACTGTCTGTATTTTTTATACACACAAAAAGTGTACATTCTATGTTGTCAAAAACTGTGCACATTTTTTGCATAAAATAAATTAATATTCCGTGTTCGCGAAAAGTGTGCATTTTTTATGCAAAAAAAACCTGTAGATTCCAATTTTTCAAAAATTATGTATTTTTTATGGATGTAAAAATTAGTACTTTTATTTTAAGTAGTATATTTACTCCCATCGCCCCCCCCCCCCCCTAAACGAAAATTCTCAATTCCAATTTAATTTTAAGGTAAACGAAATAAATACATTTTACTATTTTTTTCAAAATAAGAAAAAACAAATTTTAATTATTTAAATTTCAAAATACAGGAAGGGGCAATGCCCCCCCCCCTCTTTCATTAACGGAAATTTCCTGAGTTCCCCCTTTATTTAAAGTCGCTTGAAAAAAATAAATTTTACTATATTTTTCAAAATAAGCAAAAAAGAAATTTTAATTAATTAAATTTTAAAATCTGGGGTAAAGATAATGGTTCACCGAAACCATCTAACTTTACAGAAAATTATTTAATTCTTCTTTTATTTTAAGTTACTCAAAAAGAGAACATTTTACTGTGTTTTTCAAAATCATTGAAAATAAAATTTAGAAATAATTTAGATTAAATCAAATTTAAATCAAATTCGAGGGAGGAGCAATAGCTCTCATATGACCCCTTCTAACCAAGTAAAAGTTCTTAGTTCCTCTTTAATTTTAATTACCCTCACCCAAGGGCAAAATGATCCTTCATTTAAAAATAATTGTAAATTGTTTTTTATCGGCAAAATAAAGGATATAAAAGTAATTATGGCAGTACATAATGAAATAAAATAAGTTTTTCAATCAAATAGCTTACATAATTTATTTTATGTAAGTTTAAAATAAAAAAAGTGTCACAATTAATTTTGAAAAAACAATAAAATGGAATATTTGAAAATTATGATCGTAGGATAACACATGGACTCAAAGAGAAAGGTTTGGGGCAGTCATACATTTGGCTCCCATGATGGCTAGGACACGGTACTGGATTTTTTCACCCAATGAAATGGTAGTAAAACGATCCACATAATTGGATCTTTTTACCCGGCAACATGGCCGTCTATTTTAGGTCATATATCTGGATAACGCCGAGAAACATAACAAATAGCAAGTGTAATTCACATCTAAAAACATACTCTATTAAGTAAACCAAGTCATATTTCTATACATGAAAGACTGTATATCTAAATAAATATGAAAGTGAGTGCTTATTTTATAACAGATGTTATAAAAACCACTTTTTCAAAGAATTCTCTTCAGACGCGTAATACTGCGATCGCTTGAATACCGTCATTGCTTCTTCTTTACTTGACACAACTAGTTTATGTGTTACCCTGTAGATAGCGCGACCTGTCTGGAAGAAAACCCATGTGGATCGTTTTTCCCGCTAGGATCCTTTTAGGCCACCTTCCCCTACTCGAAATAAATAATTTTGCTGTGCATTTCAAAATCGGTGAAAAAGACATTTTAATTGAATAAATTTCAAAATCGAAACAGAAAATCCACAGTTCCACTTTTATTTTAAGTTATTTGACAGAATAAATTTTACTTTTTTTTTCAAAATCGGAGAAAAATAAAATTTTGTTAGTAAAATTTTTAAATCGAGGGAGGGGAAAGGGCCCTCCTAAGCCCCCTTCCCCCAAAGGAAAATTCTTAGTTTAACTTTATTTTAAGTTACTCGTAAATAATAAATTTGACTCTGTATTTCAAAATATGAGAAAAATAAATTTTAATTAATCAAATTTTAAAAGGCAGGGAGGGACAATGGCCCTCCCATGCTCCCACCCCCTATCAGAAAATTTCTTACTTCCTCTTTTATTTTAAATTCCTCGAAAAGAATAAATTTTATGAAGTTTTCAAAATTATCAAAAAAGAAAATTTAGCTAGTTAAAGTCTAAAATCGAGTGAAGGGCAGTGGACGCTCACACCCCCCCCCCCCATTCACACACACACACTCACGCACACTCTCTTCTTTCTGACGAAGCCCGTGATTAAGAAATGCATCCCTTATCCTCTATCAAGCATAAATTCCAGTTATTATGAAAATTAGTTCTGCTTTCAAAAATAAAATAAAAAACGTTTCTTTCTTATTAATTTATTTCAAATTTCTATTTAAACATTTGGGCAGAGATCCAGATATATTTTTCGCTGTTAGCGAAACGAGATTGTCCAATCAGAAGCCTGCGTATTTGCAAAGAATGAAAAGGTCGCAAAACTGCAGGCTTCTGATTAGTCGATCTCGTTTCGCTAACAACTGAAAATCTATCTCACCACGACCTTGATTATAATTTTCGTATGCGTAGCTGCATTTCAACTCAACACTCCTTCCTTGTGTTTACATGTATCGGCGGCGATCTCGCTTACGTGTTTCATGTGTCTGACTCTCGCCAGCTTTAGAATTAGCGAAACTTCTTGATTTTGTTTCGTTCTAGTTCGTTACTTGTATTAATTATCTTTTTAAGGGCTAGTTTACTAGCTACAAGCTGGCGAGAAAACTAGCGAGCGAGATAGTAGTCGTTTACACACGAACTTGTTTACTCGCTCAGTAGCCAACTCGCTATTTCATCACTTGCGGCGTTCTAAAGCTTTCTTTTATGTTTTTTTCTGTAAAAAAGGGTTGTTTTTATATTGTGCTGATTTTTTTTTTTTTTTTTTTTTTTTTTTTGTGTGTGTGTGGACGTGTTTGTGGAAAAATGAAGTGGTACGCAAATGATATTGCCGAGTTTTTAAATGAATACCAAGAGTGGTACCCTGTGTTATGGAACATAAAAGAAACAGATTACTTCAATACGAGATTAAAAGATGAAATTTGGATTTCATATTCTAATGGTCATTTATAAAATTTCATTAATTTTTAAGGTTTTGAGACCCATGTCCATTATTGTAACGTTTAATTAGTATATTTTCAGTAATGGACACCCGATGCAATCATTGCTAAAAATGCAATTTTACTGATGTTTAATATGGCATAAAATCTTTTAACTGAAAACCTAATTAATCACATTTAATTTTTAAATAGCACTTATTGGAATGTAATAACACCGAAATTTTATAAATAGTGATGCTTTCGATTCATTTCATGTGGTTAATAAATTTTTCAATATTTTGATGACAATTTTTTTTAATAACTCTGCCCTGTTTATATATTAATCAGTGAAACAAATCAGGAAGCAGAGAATATTGTTTAAGTGCTTATGTAAAAGAGTAACTCATAGAGTAACTCCCCTTTTAAATAAAAACAAACTATTGTTTTAACACAAACTGATTGGTAAAGTTATGAATGGATGAATATACGAATTGAATATTTCTAACTGAGCGAAAAAATGCCTAGGCCGGGAATCGAACACAGATCCTTGCCTTGCAGGGCCAATGCTCTACAGTTTAAGCTAACTAGGCCGGCAACCGGTGAACATATCTGAGCGAAATATGCTCACCGGTTGTCGGCCCAGTTAGCTTAAACAGTAGAGCATTGGCCCTGTAAGCCAATAATCTGCGTTCGATTCATGGCCTGGGCATTTTTTCGCTCAGTTGGTAATATTAAATTCATAAAAAAAAAGTTACTGAAGTTGTTAAATTCTATTCTTTTCTGTCTCAAACATTTACCTATTCATATCTCTCACTAAAAAGGATTGTAATATTAATGAAAAATCGTGAATTTTGTCGATTAGGAGTGGGAAAATCTCAAATTTTTTTGATTCACAGAGAAATAGTGAACTTCGTTGATCAGGCGCGGGAAAAAAAAGAGAATTTTGTTGAACGGGTGTAGAAAAATCGTGAATTTTTGTGATTAGGAGATTGAAAACCTCAAATTTTGTTGATTCACAGAAAAATAGCGAACTTCGTTAATCAGGCATGGAAAAAAGGGGAATTTCGTCAATCAGGTGTGAAAAAATAGCGAATTTCTTTGGTCGGGTAGGAAAAAATGGCAAATTTAGTCAATCAGGCGTTGAAAAATAGCGAATTTGTTTGATCAGGCATGAAAAAATTGCAAATTTTGTCGATAATGTGCGGAAAAATTGAAAAATAGTGAATTTTGTCAATCCGGTGTGAAAAAACAGCGAATTTTGTCAATTGGGTGTGGGAAAATTGTGAATTTTGTCAATGTGCAGCGGGAAAAAATCACAAATTCCGTCAGTCAGTTGAGATCATAAATTTCATCGATCTGGCGTGAAAAAATCGTGAATTTTGTTGTTTAAAAGTAGAAAAATCTCAAATTTTGTTGATTCACAGAAAAATAGCGAACTTCGTTAAACAGGCGCAGAAAAAAAGGGAATTTTGTCAATCGGTTGTGAAAAAATAGCAAATTCCATTGGTCAAGTAGGAAAAAATGGCGAATTTAGTCAATCAGGCGTGGAAAAATAGCGAATTTGTTTGATCAAGCACGAAAATTTGCGAATTTTGTCGATAATGTGCGGAAAAATTGAAAAATAGTGAATTTTGTCAATCGAGTGTGAAAAAACAGTGAACTTTGTCAATTGCATGTGGAAAAATTGTGAATTCTGTCAATGTGCAGCGGGAAAAAAATCACAAATTCCGTCAGTCAGTTGAGAATCGTGAATTTCGTCGATTGGGCGTGGAAAAATCGTGAATTTTGACAATTACGAATTGGAAAATCTCAAATCTCGTTTATTCACGAAAAATAGCAAACTTTGTCAATCAGGTGTGGAAAAAAAGCTAGTTTCATTGGTCGGGTAGGAAAAAATGGCGAATTTAGTCAATCAGGCATGAAAAATAGCGAATTTTGTCGATAATGTGCAGAAAAACAGTGAATTTCATCAATCGGATTTGAAAAAACAGAGGATTTTATCTGTTGGGTGTGGAAAAAATGTAAATTTTATCTCCGTCAGTCAGTTGAGATCGTGAATTTCGTCGATCGGGCGTGGAAAAATCGTGGATTTTGTTGTTTAGAAGTAGAAAATTATGCTGATTCACAGAAAAATAGCAAACTTCGTTAATCAGGCGCGGTAAAAAAGGGAATTTTGTCAATTGGTTGTGAAAAATTAAGGAATTTCATTGGTCGGGTAGGAAAACATGGCGAATTTAGTCAATGAGGCGTGGAAAAATAGCGAATTTGTTTGATCAGGCACGAAAAAATTGCGAATTTTGCCGATAATGTGCAGAAAAATTGAAAAATAGTGAATTTTGTCAATTGGGTGTGAAAAAACAGTGAATTTTGTCAATCGGGTGTGAAAAAACAGCGAATTTTGTCAATTTGGTGTGGAAAAATTGTGAATGTTGTCAATGTGCAGCAGGAAAAAAATCACAAATTCCGTCAGTCAGTTAAGAATCGTGAATTTTATCGATTGGATATGGAAAAATTGTGAATTTTATCAATCGGCTTCAGAAAAATTGCAAATGTTTTGATCGGCTATGGGAAAATTGTGAATTGTGTCAATCTGGCATGTAAAAATCACAAACTTTTTTTATTGGGCACAGAAAAATAGTGAATTTCGTTGATCAGGCGTGGACAAATCTCAAATTTCGTTAATTTGCTCCTTCTCTCCTCTTCGTTCATAAAGTTCACATTTTTTTTTCATCGTCATTCACATCTTTAGAAGAAATAGTATCACTCCTTAAAAACAATATTTGCTATATTCGTGTTAGATATACAAACGTAAACTATTGATGTGTCCTTGCCAACTGAATTGGATATGTTGACTAGGTAGGGGAACCTAGAGGGGTAACCCCCCCCCCCCACCTCTGAAACCATATTTTTTATCCGATTATAGGACACAGATCACCACCCCGAAATATTCTCTCTGTGTTACTGATGTGGCCCTAGGCAATGCAGACATTTTTGCAAGTGTCCATTCTCTAAAAAAGTTTGTGCTCCCCTAGCCTAGAACCAACATTAGAAATAACTCATATGTTAAAGACTCTTACCTAGAAATCCGCACAAGCTTTGCAGTTTTGGAAAATAGAAAAGGAATCAGGGGCGGATCCAGAGAATCGTTTGGGGGGTGGGGGATACCGGGTGACATATAATCAAAGCAACAGTCAAGTGATATTCCAAAAATATCTTGGAATATTTAAATATTACCGATTAATATAAGAAGTAGTTCAACACGAAGTAAGTCTTTTTTTCTAATTTTTCTTACATTTTTAACTACAAAGAAGTTCTTATGAAAATTACTTTTTTCATGTTTTCCCTAAGTTGAAAGAACTAAGGCTCAGTGCTGAAATAATTTAGAAATGCTGTTTTTAGAATCATATTTTTGTTATTAGATTTGCATATTTTTAGAATCTTGATATAATTTGCAACAAATATAGGGAGATATTTTTTTAATGTTTCTAAAAATTTCATATAAAATTGATAAACATGATAATTAATAGCAATTTAAGGAAATTTACCATGTGTAATTTAATTTTTTTTTTAAGATAATAAAAAAGAAAATTGAAAATATCTCTCCCAAGATATTTTGCATAGGTATACTATAAAACTATTTTTAAAAAATTTAGTGATAATAAAATATTGAAAATTGAATGAAGAGTAGTATTTTTAAAAATGTATATTTTGACAGAAATGCTATACCAAAATTCATTACTACTTTAGAATCAATAATAAAAATTTTGGGGGTTTTGTTATGAATATGCCTTAATTGTGTATGATGCTTACATTCATGTTTGTGAAAAAGTATCTCTCTTACTTTTTCTGCAATTGAAAGTGTTTTTTATATGAACTGGGTTATTTCTTATATTTTTAATGTTTGTTTGGTTATCGTAAATATTTTTATGCAGTTGCTTAAAGAATTGTGAATGATGCCTATTGAAATACAGTTATGCTGCAGAAGTATTGAAGAGGCAAAATTAAATTTTGCCGGTTTTTGTTATGAATATGCCTTAATTGTGTATGATGTTTACATTCATGTTTGTGAAAAAGTATCTCTCTTACTTTTTCTGCAATTGAAAGTGTTTTTTATATGAACTGGGTTATTTTTTATATGTTTAATGTTTGTTTGGTTATCATAAATATTTTTATGCAGTTGCTTAAAGAATTGTGAATGATGCCTATTGAAATACACTTATGCTGCAGAAGTATTGCAGAGGCAAAATTAAAAGATTAAATTGTTTATAAGTAAAGAAAGATCTTGACTGACTTGTATAGGTCCAGGCTCCCAAAAGCTGAAAGAAGCCAGTGACTCCTAAACATAAAAAATCCAGTCTCCACATTAAAAACAAATGCATAAAAAAAATAGCATTTATATGGGGAGAAAATTCAAAGTGAAAAGTGATTTTTTTAGGTACTTTTCGGTTAGTCGGGCGCCAGTATTATATTTACATATTTATATACACATGTATATATACGGACATGTATATATAACACTGGCACCGGGCTAGCCGAAAAGTACCCTTTGTTAATATCAGGGGTCGCAGCATATAGGACAAATTTTATTGTTCTTACCAGTAACTTTTTTCAATAATCTTCATGGAATAGTCCTATTGCATATCTTATAAAAATTTCTCTTGTCGATTACTGATAAAACATACTGGTAGGAACAATACAATTTGTCCTATATGCTGTGACCCCTGTTAATATGTACTACATTTGTACAAAAAAAAAACACTAATTGCATCAAATGTGTATAATTAATTTAGACATACAATTCTTAAAATTTGAATAATTAATTAAATATAATATATATATTTAAATGTGTATAGTCGGAAAATATAGTTGAGCAAGATACAGTATAAAAAAATGTGTATAAGCTAAGCAATCACGATAGTAGGGAATGTTAAGAAAGCAATATTTCTTATTTTGATTTTGTCATACAAAAATGCATATTAAAAACGTGACATTATTTTGCACTTTATAAAAATCAAAATATACACTTTCAATCATTTGTTCTTCTACAACACACACACATAAAAAAAGGCGAGTTAGATATAAAAAGTTAGTGGCCACAGATAAAAAATTTGTCGCCACCTGGCAAGTGGTGACCATCCATGAGTTTGCACCTGATGTTCGTTTTTGAAAGCTGCGCCTAGCACTCTGGGACGATTCTACTAACCAAAGGGGTGTCACACTGAGTATTTTCTTAAGTTGTTCATTTGTTGGTTGTCACTAGGATTGGCACCAGTGCCCGAAACTAGTGGGTTGCAGAGGGTTCATGTGCCCCGGGCAGCAGCATGAAAGACGAAGGGGGTGCCAAATAAAGATTTTGTTTGTCGTTTCATACAAAAATGTATATATATGAAATACAAAGAAACTTACAAGCTAATGTTAAACCTATGAGAGCGTTCTTTTCAAATTTGTGAAACTGACTTTATAAAAAAAAAAATCTGCAACCAAAATCTATAAAGTAAACACTAATACGGTTAGAATTATTTCTAAGCAAGAAAAAAAATCATTTTAAACTATTAATATGCAAGTAAGAAATTTAAAAAAGAACGCTCCCATAGGTTTAACATTAGTGATCCAATTTCTTATAGAGCCTAGTGTAGGCTCTTAATGCTCAAGCTAATGTTAATCCTATGGGAGCCTTGTTTACATATTTGTTAGCATTTATTAAATTATTTTTATTTCTTTTTTTGCATAGGGTACCTGCGGCAATAACTTTTATTGTGTACGAGGAGGGGGGTGCCAAAATCTATCCCCCGGGCTCAAAACAATCTAGTTTCGGCCCTGATTGGCACTCAATTAAACAAATGCCGTTCACCCCCTATTTTGACAAAATCAAAGAAATCCTGACACATTCACAAAAGCATGGAAGGCTTTGCTATCCGAAAACAAACAATATACTGACATGAATGTAAACATAACCCTTATTTTCTCAGATTCAACTAAACAAACAGCACAACTATCAGTTTCTGACTGCAGTTTTAGATTTATTTGTCTTTAAAACTTTTTGTACTGAATTATGAATTCATGAAATTTTTTTCTTCTAAAGCATGTACATCAGTGATTTTTTTTTTTTTTTTTTTTTTTTTTTTTTTTTTTTTTTTTACAAGCGTTTACCTTCAGCTGTAATTAGAAATTAAAAAAAATTGTGAAAATTCCATTATATAGTTTTAAATTTAAAATACAGCTTCATCGTATGCTCTAAGGTTCAATTTAAGGTATTTTAGTTATATTTATTGAAACTTCATTTTTGTGAATTTATTTCATAAATATATATATTAATTTTGTTTTTTGTTTTTTTAATTTCATGCTGTTATAACAATATATATTGCTCAGCTTTCTGTTGTGCCACCGTTTACGTTACAGGTACACCAATAAATTTACGCTTTCTGTTCGGTCCAGTGTTCAATTCAGATGCTTTTCTCCGGGAGGGACTTTTGCGACTCTGGGGGGGGGGGAGACATTATACAGTTCCGGGGGGGTTGCATTTTATGACCATTGAAAATGCAAAATTTCAAATTTTCTGGGGGGGGGGGGGAATGTCCTCCCGGGCCACCCCCTGAATTCAACACTGGTTTCGTCGTATTATTAATTTTATTGTTGCAGTGTGAATTATGTATGATGTGATAGCAATATATTTAAAATGCAATAATAAAGCCTTTTTGTGGTAAAATTTAGGTAGGCAAAAATGTGTACAAAGAAAAGTGCACAAAATCTGAGCGTATTTGGCACCACTGATTGTGCATAAAAAGTATAAAATTTTAGGTAGGGAAAAAAAGTGTAAAAAAAAAAAGTGCACAAAATCCGAGCGTATTTGGCACCACTGACTGTGTATAAAAAGTACACAATTTAGGTATGCAAAAATAGTGTAAAAAAGTGCACAAAATCCGAGCGTATTTGGCACCTCTGATTGTGCATAAAAAGTGAACAATTTAGGTATGCACTTTTTGCACACAACTCAGTGTGCACTCATTATGCATAAGCAGAGGTGCCAAATACGCTCGCTTTTTGTGCACTTTTTTTTTACACTTTTTGTGCAAACTTTTTCTAGCTGGGAAGGTGTATATTTCATGTTGAATTTTTAAAGTGTATGTATATACAGTTAGGGTATCATATTGAAATTATCATTGGTATTATATAATGGGTTTTTTTAAATTGATAATTATATGTAAAAGCCATACGGTATATTGTATTCGAAATGTCAGAATTCGAAGTCAGAAACATGTTTTAATTTAGTTAAATAATTTTTGGACTTATGAATTATTCTAGATTATTATTGCTATGTTTCTCATTGGCTATGAAAGTAGATAGGAAAATTTTTGGGAAACAAAAATTGTGTGTGGTTCAGTGACATACATCACCAGACTACAAGTATACAGAACTGTATATCCACAATACTACAGTGTTGTACGTATAGAAACCAGGGTGCTGAACAGTCTATTCTCCACTCTAGTGGTATATTACACAAGGAAAATTTGTGTGTTACCACACTACTGTGATCCACCAGTGTGACTTTATTTGAACTTTCATTCCACACTAAGGACAGTTACCAGCTTGCAGCAATGCAGTCATACAGGCAGTGTGTCTCTTCGATTCAGTCTTACATGATAAACGAGTGGTCGCCAGCAACGGATCAGTCGAGAAGCGAAAGGACTTTCTTTCAACAAAGACCGTTGTCACTCAACCTGGAGTGGTTGGTGTACCGAAAAAAAAATGATAAATAATTTTTTTGCCATAAAAACAAGGGGATATGCTGGAAGTAATATCATATAACTGATATAAACACCCTTGATATCACTTCAGCAGGGTTTTGTTATTTTTTAATGCCATAAAAAATACTATTATTTATATATTTTGATTATTATTATTATTATGTTACAAGGTGTGTATGTATATATAGAGTGTGCTCTTATAAGTATTTATTTTGATTATTATTATTGTTATTTGATATAAATATACACGTATATGTATTTACGTTGTAAAGCCTTAGTAAGAGAACGAGTGCACAGTTGGATTTTATCTTCAAAGGGGATCTTTTTAGATAGACACGAAATCTCCAAGCTTAACAAAAGGTTGACATAAAATGCCAAGCAGAATTTACAACTGGACGTAAGAATATTTATTGGACCTCATAAAGAAGTCGTAAAAGATTGACCACACGGGCGAGGCAGAGAGCCTGGGGTTCCCAGATCCCACGATCACTGACGCTTAGTGGGCGGAATGCTTTATACCCCGAAAAAGTGGAATATCAAATCAGAGGTCTGTGAGATGACGGAAGAAGAGGGGGTCGGCAAGACGGACCGATCATTTGACGAAGGGGGCAAAGGACCATCCTTCATATTGTGAATACGAGGTGATTTCGTAAGCAAAGAATTAAGTTATAGTCAGATTTGACGAGTCTCTCAACTGTGATGGTTTAAAAAAGATTTGATATAGATTCTCAACTGTGATGGTTTAATAGAGATTGGTTGTTAAAGTTTTTCTAAGATGATTTCTAGTTCTCAACAGTGATGGACAAACCAAGATTTAATAATTTTTCTCAACGGTAATTTTTGGGAGATGACTACGAGTGTTTCGGGTCGTGTTTTCCCGTTAAGGGACGACCCTAAGATCGGCAGCTCTTGGACTTTGATATCATCACCTGTTTAAATAAATTAGTGAACTTTATCTGGAGTGCGAAAAAACCTCAATGAGCAACGGATATATGTGTGACTAACGGCTATGAGTAAGCTTCTACTATATTGTGCAGAAGGTATGTGTTATTCAATATTTTTGTATTCCCATTGTTTTAATAATCTATGTTGTGCTAGGGATGTACAATTTATGGTAACCAAGCAATTAATTAATCTTTGTAATAATAATTTAAAAGGTAAACTTAATGCAAATTCGAATTCAATTTCGTTCTTTGGAACGCTGGTGTCTTGTGACACGATTCTATTTTGTTTTTGTAAATATGTAAACTAACTGTAAATAAACCTTTTTGTTAATTGTTAAATTTTGGCCTATGTTTTAATACAACATGAGTCCATTGTTTTACTTTAATGTAAGTTTTATTTCAGATTATAAACTTCTTTGGTATGTTATTTATGCGTAGTTTTGATAGGTTATGTTTAGATATAACTGCGCGGTCTACAAGCTATTTCTTCACTAAAATTACACAACGCAGTTTGGGGCAGTTTCGGAGATGTGTTCCTCCCTCCTCAATTGAAGATAATTATGGTTAGACTAATTATCAGAAGTAGCCAGGACCATTATTCAATTATTATGATCACAAATGTTTGATTATAAATTGTAATGTTTTTAAATACCCACTATAATATTTCAGGTACAGTAATTTAGGAGTAGTTAACCTACAATTACTAGGGTAATTAATGCACAATTACCCATTTCCTTTTCCCCCATTTTCCAGATTGGGGTTTACCCTTGCCCCAATCCGGTGTATGTCTGGGTAGTTAAGTCGATGTCGGTATATGGACCCAGATCTGCCCAACAAAAGGAAGTCTCTTTCTTTAAAATGCCAAAAATCGTTTGACAAAATATGAGGAAACACGTCAACGCGAATTGTTTGCAGACCGTATTAGTTGTGGCGGGAAACTTTCGTTACAACCTGATAAATAAACAGGCATTGTGTAATATGTGTATTCATTTGTGTAAGAATTGCTCGTATATTAATAGAGATATAGCGATTTATTTTAAAAAATTGAAAAATTATTGCATGTTTTTTGCTTATAACATGCTGGGTTTTCAACCAAATTTAACGCCAGTTTCAGAAAAATTAACAAAATATAGTAAACACAATATAGTGCAACTGGAATATAAATATAGTAAATATTTTAGGAAATATGAGCAGTTGTATGAAATAATTTTTATCTACGCATGCGCGAATGGTAACAAGAATCGTTTTACATAATTTAACAGTCAACTCTATGGAGCAACACATATCGCACAATGTCTGATTATTTATATTCGGTAGCGATAGATCATTTCGCGCATTTTATTTTACAGGATGATCCCAAGTATTATTTTTTCCTTCGATTTTTTGTTGGCCCCCTAATTGTCCCTCTTGTCAAATTGACATCGATAAATATGAGGTCATACCTGTTCTTTTTAATCCTGAAATTCCAGAAGAATCTGACAAGTAGGGGAGATGGGGGCACATGTGAACAGGAGGCAGATGTGAACTTCGCAATTTTTCCATAGTTATTATAAGTTTTTTTATTTGAAAAAAAAATTACTAAAGATGATAGCACCTGTAGAAATATGGGAAAATTTTTTTGAAGCTCTTTGACGTTTTGTTTGTCCTCTGTAGCCAAAACACTGTTTTTAGATCTCAAAAGTAAAATCTTTGTTCCAAGTTGATAAGCGAATAACTTTATTTATTTATTCATTTATTTGAATCTGATTGTTTTAACATATACTATGAATATTAATAAATATTTTTGATTAAGTTCTTTTTCTTCTAAAATTGAGAAATGTTAATGATTTATCAATTTAACAGACGCAGCAATCTGGGGCACTTGTGAACAGACTAGTTGGGGCAGATATGAGCAGTACATAAGTACCCAAATAATCATTCTGTGATTCTGTTCATTTCACATAACTTCATGAGCAATAATGTCAGATCCAATATGTATAATGTTTCTGAAATAGAAGACATTTCTGTCACACAAAGTTGATTTTGTAATGAAACTTCCACAAACACATCTGCCAGAGAGTACATAAAGAGCAACAAGCTTGTTTACATTCAATTGTAATTTAAATAAATTTAATGTTTTCTAAAATGCAATAAGTGTTATGCATTATTTTACTAAACGATTTACAACAATATTTTTTATGCATTGTTAATACGAACAACTTTGCAAATTTTTCTATTATATTTGTTCTAAACTTGCAATGATGGTTTACTTCCATCTCTAAAACAGTTATGTATATGATGCTTTGAATGGCGATAGATATCAGTAATATTTTAAGAAATTAAAAATTTTAAAATGATAACTACCGTAAAATCCGACTATGAGCCCCCCTCCCCTCTTTTAAAAGCAAAAGAAGTTAGGAGGGGAAGTATAGTCAAGAATTTTTTAAATCATTAAAAAACCCTTCTTTATCGATAATTTACAAGTAAATAAGGCAAATACAGGAGTGAGACTCTTTCCTATTTCGGCAGATTTCCGATAAATAGTATGTAAATGCCCCCTCCCTAAAAGTTTCCCCTAACAAAAAGCCCTAAGCAAAATTTAAAAGTTTTAATTTCTTTTTTAAAATTGCTTCGTTATTATTTTATTTTACTGGAACAATACTGTATGAATCATCTAACCCCCCACCCCCTTCCCCAAATCTACTTATTTTCACTTTTTTAAGTTTTGCTTAAACATATCATTCAGTAACTATATATATATATATTTTTTTTTTCTTTCTTTATGGTGAATTTAACGGGTAATATAACTAATTATTACGATGACAAATGAATAACAGAAAAAAGCATGTCAAAGGATATTTTTTCCTTGTGTTCACATGTGCCCCACGTGTGTTCACAACTACCCCGCGGATGGGGCACATATGAACAATTTTTTGAATTTATAAAACTATCAAAAAAAATGTAAGAAGAACAATGCAGGTGATTTAAAAAAATTACCATGTGTAAAAGAAAGTTCTATTTACTATATTGGGCAGTTTTTGTTTATAGAAATTAATCCAGTTATGAGAAAAAGCTATCTTTATGCGAACTATTCACATGTGCCCCCATCTCCCCTATATTTCTAAATATTCGACAAAATGTCTAAAATTGAAAGTTGCCGGTCATTAATGGCCATATAGTGTATATATGGATCAATTAATCGCATCTTTTAAGCATTGAAAACCTTCACAAACGTATAGCAACTAATGATTTTTATGATGATAAATTTAATTTTGTTAAATTTAGTAACGGATTATAATTTGTTTCTGTAGACTTTATATCTTTGAACCACTTTTATTAGACAAGTGCTGAGATCTGCATTAAAAAAATGAAGCTTTATAAACATTTAAAGATGATGGATTTATTTGTAAGCGAATATTTCATACATGAGTGTATAAAAGTAACAAAAATATAAATCAGGCGTTATGCATTATAAATAATATTTTTTTCTATACTCATCCTTAGTACTATTTCAAACGTTATCCCTTTAAGACATGACCTACACAATTATGTAGGTGATCCTAAAGAATAGTAAAAACATTGCCATCTTTTTGTGTGATTTAAAGCAACCGAGTCTGCAACCGACCACAATTGAGTGGTGGATTCTCCCTCGGCATAGCCTGAGATCGGTAATTTTTTTTAAATATTATTTTCAATGATATATGATCCTATGAATTAGGGGAAACCACCAAAACTTTTCATTTCTACCAACAATCTTTCGGTCTTAAATGGTTAAACGAAATCAACTTTTATTTACGAATACTTAAATTTAATAATGCATACAATTGCGTACAGCAGCATCCTATATTTAATAATAGGTTATTTATTTTTGCAAATACATCAATGAGCAAGAACGACAAATCATGCATCAGACATATATTATTAAATACTTCCCAACACTAAGAATATTATTAAGACATTTAAATTTTTCCTAGAATGAAATGAGATTTTCAAATAAGCAATAAAAAAAACATGACTCAGTAAAAATCTATTTACAGAAATTGTTGTATATATCCGGTAATGTGTGAGAATTTTGTGTGTTCTTGTAAACCAACTATAAATGTTTGACACTCCATTTTCAACATATAACAATCTATAGTATACCTCAATATCATATAAACATTTCCTGGTAATCCAAGCACGAAAGTTAGAGCACGCACAGAAGGCAGACAGACAAATCGAATTCATAAACACTTTTGAACTATGTTGGTAAGCATTGAAAATAAAAGTACAGAAACTATTAAAAAATTAAACCCATGAAACCCATGATTTTATTCATGTATTCAAGTATATGTTGTGTTAATTTAAATAAATATACTCAGAGACAAAGCAAAAGTTTTGAGATCTCAGTAAAACATTGCTCCAGGTTATAAATGAACTTCAAAGGAAGAAAGTTATTCCCAGGTAGCACATGACGTTTCTAAATCATTGAAATAAAGATTCAACTCTCTGAAATTTGTTATGTTTTTTCTCATTTTGAAAGAATACTTTATTTCGCTATAATTTAGAGAATGATTGCTAACCCTTTGGTTCTCTCGGGAACCATTTAAATAAAAGAAAAGTGCCTCATAGACTATGCTAATTTTAATTGTAAATATTAAGAAAAATCAAATCATAATATCCTCCTAGATATATATTCGAAAATATTGTAGAAAATATACTTTGAAATGCATTTTTTAGAAATGGTTTGATATTATTGAACAGATCAGGGACATTTTGTCAATGATATAAGAAATACATCGATTACCCAGAGCATTCAGACTAGTCTCATAATTATTTGTATCTGTTCGACTTCAGCATGCAGAAATATTGTTATTCTTTTTTAAATATTATCTAAAAGTCTTTAAAAAAGTATGCAATGGTAGATTGTACTACATATTTACGCATAGTTCATTCACTTTCAAAGCTTCAATAGGTAGTTTGTGATGTTTTAGCTGCTGCTCCTACTAAAAATAGGAAAACAGAAAAAATATTATGAATATCAAACAATTGAAATACAACTTTGATTTTGTGTCATGAAGTATTGTTTTTTGGGAGCGTAATATGGATTGATATATTTTTAATAGAGTCCTACTGAAAACTCTTTTAGATTTCGGCGAGTTTCGGTTCAAATTGTAAGTTGCGGCGAACATTCAGTTTCGGTTAAAAAAACAGTCAAACATTCGGTGCATACCGAAATCGTTCGTGTAGCATTATGAATTCACGGCAATATCACAGTGACAAAACATTGCGACTTTGTGATCGTCGAGGAGAAGTCACAGCGATATGGATGTGAAATCGTTTAGCCGTTTTTATGCACTTCTGTGACCAAGTCGCAGTGTGGCATTTGAGACGATTATGCTTCAGGTCGGTTGCAAGGACATATTCAAACTATGTATGCAGGATCCAGATTAGATTCCTGCATCGGGTTGGGGACCAGGATATATTCAAACTATGTATGCAGGATCCAGATTAGAATCCTTAATCGGGTCGGGTGACTAGATTTTACCAAAACCCAACCCGATCTTATTGTATCGGATGATTTGTTTTTCCTTTTTCATTGTAAGTAGGATTCAGATTAGAATCTTGAGTAGTGTAGGAAAGAGAGTTCGAAAATGACGGAAGATGGAGGATGGGAGGAGAGAGGGATATTATACTACAGTAGGATAGTATTTGAGAGAATTAGGTTCTTATCAACCGAAAATGAGATAAGAAATAATAATCTGATAAGGTCATCTTATAGAGAGATAAGGATAAAGTGTGGAAACTGATTCTCGAACACAGAGGTTAAGAAGGTGTTCGAGCGTAAGGAGACGATTATCCTTGTAGATCATACTATGGTATGATAGTGTAGGAGGAGACAAAATTTTTAGACGGGGGGCTTAATTCTTCGTATCATCTTAAGGCTTGAATGAATTACCATATAAAGCGATGTTATACTATAACATAAGGGGATAGGTTTTTTGGGGGGATGTATGAGAAAGTTTATTTATTTTTTTGGAATCGACTTAGGGCATGAACATGAAACGGAACTGAAAAATTCAAGGTGACGTCCTCCATCGGCGGTAAATGGAAATGGTGAATATTGCAATTAGGTTTTTCGTAAACATTTCACTGGAGTCGAACCTGTGAAAAAATATAGTCTCTTGACTTAATAATTTGAAATATGTTTAACTGATCAAACCAAGAAACTATACCTGTTGATCGAGATTTTAGATGTTTCAAGACAAAAAAATGTGTTCTGCTCATTTATATGCAAAAAGAGGTTGGTTTGCCGGTTTCTTATGATACTCAACAGTACCTATTTTAACTACTACTACACTTTGAGAATTAATTTAATGAACACCGCTTCACTCACTGTGGCCCAAAATGTGCAAAATCTACATTTTAAATTAGTATGTTTGTAAATAATGTATATATAATAAATACAGGGAATTCGAACGTAAGGAGTGGATTATCCTTGTAGATCATACTATATTATGATGGGGTAGGAAGGGGCTACATTTCTAGACGGGACTTAATTTTTCGCATCTTCTTAGAGTTCTAAGTTAGTTTTCAATACTTTTAATATATTAGAATTATTTAGAAAGTTTAATATATCACCCATCGCTTGTATAAACAATCGTTATTCGTTTATTAATAATGAATATTATCATATGTTTCTATACAATTCTTCAAAAAGGATAAAACCATTAAAATAATATATATCATTCATCATGTATATAAAAACTGTTACCATACAATTCTTCAAAAAGGATAAAACCACCATTCAAAAGGAATTGTTTAAAATATTAATGTATTGCTATCTTTTTTAATCGGTGTTTATTTTTTCAACGTGTTTGATTATGGTTACCCCTATTACAACTTTTAATAGAACGTTATAATTTGTACATGTATAACTAAAGAAATAAACAATCCTATAATAATTGAAAATATATAACATATCTATAAAATATCAATCTAAAAACCTTAATACTATAATTTATACTTTTAAAAATAAGAAACATAAAAAAAGCTTTCAAAATTTAAAAAAAAAAACTTTACAAAATTTAAAATTTAAATCTTTGAAATAAAAAAATTAACAATGTTACAAAATTTAAAAAGTAAAACTTTGAAAATAATTTAAAAAATTAAGTTATCAAAATTAAAAAAATATATAAAGACTTCATAAATTAAGTTTGCAAAAGCGAGTTTACCTGCCTGTACATGTACATGACTTTCAATATGCTATAGTTTAATAATATCTATCTTCTTTTTTATCGTATAAAAGCATTAGATTAATATATATATATATATATATATATATATATATATATATATTAATGAAAAAAGAAATGTACTTAGAAATGGATTAATACGAATCGAAAGACTGAGTACTAGAGTTAAAGATATGTTTAGTGATATTTTAGAGTGGTGCCGCTTGGGATTCAAGCATGGTTATCCTCGCAATTTCATCAGGAGAATAACTTGTGATTTTATTAAGAGTAGCAGGTACGGAACTGAACTGAACTCAGTGATGGATGAGAATGGAGGTTTTGATGAGTTGATTGATCTAATGAGTTAGAGAGATATTTTGGTGGATGTTGCAGTTCTGTTTAGTTTTTCATAGTTCTTCATTTTTTCAATTTTGGTCTCGGCGAGTGAAGGGGGACGTAGCATGCGTAAAGTCTGACTTAACCCTGCAGTGTATGTCGTTAGCCATACCGCTTGCCTTCTGTTCTGTTATGTCTTGCAATTATATATATTTTCTTTAGTTTGGTTATTCAGTTTGATTTTAAGAGTTAAGTTTTTGTTGGTTATTATAATATTTTTGATGTGAGTTTCAATGCAGCTATGGTGAGTGATGGATTTTGATATTTTGTTTGTGGTTTTATATATATATATATATATATATATATATATATACGGTGAAACCCCGATCTATCGTTCCCGTATCTATCGTTTTCCTGCATTGGTCGTTTTATTTCTATGGTCCCTGCACAAATTATATTTAAATAACGTTAACGAAACCCGCATACATCGTTCTTCAGAGAGTCGTTTTCCCGCATTCATCGTTGTAAAAATTTTCTCCTCACCGAAAATTGAAGATCAAGCAGATCCATATGACATACAAACTGTAGTTACTTCTTTTTTGCTAAAATAACACATTTGTGCTGTTTTAGGGGGGAGGGGAAACAGGGATTAGAGCTGATATTGTGATATGTATGTACGTGTAAAGTATAAATAACTGAATGCGGAAAAAAGAAAAAAAATAACATCGCTAAACATTTAGATATACCGCCGTCAATCCTGGATTCGATAATTTCGAAAAAGAAAGAAATTAGAGAGCAAGCTAATAAATATGGAAGTTCTGCAAAAAAGAGAAAAACTAGGAAAATGTCTACTTACAGTGAGTTGGAAAGACTTTTCTTCGCTTGATACGAGCAGGCTCGTGCCTCAAATATTCCTGTGGATAGGAATATTCTTCGAGAGAAGACATTTGGAATAGCTGCCTCATATGGCATGAATAACTTTCCTGCATCAAATGGGTGGATTTCACTTTTTAAAATTCACCATGGGGTATCCAGAATATTGTGCGGCGAAAGTACCGCAGTAGTAAATACCAATGCGATAGAAATATGGTTTTAAAAACTTCCGAAGTTACTAAAGAGATACAAGGATTGTGACATCTATAATGCAGACGACAGGCCTCTTTTATAAATGCTTGCCAGAGAGAACGCTAGCGATCAAAGGAGAGTCTTGTCATGACGGTATACATTCCAAAGAAAGATTTACAGTGCTATTATGCACAAATAAGGACGGTTCTAATAAATGAGTATCCCCGTTATTGGTAAATCTCCTAGACCTCGATGATTCAAGAATGTAAAGAAGCTGCCAGTAGTCTACCATTGGAATTCATGGGTGAAAAATGATATTTTTACAAATTTCTTCATGACTTTGATAGATCAATCGGCGCTCAAAAAAAGAAATCCATTCTATTTATTGACAATTGTTCAGCTCATTCACCAGATACGTCGTCTTTGAAAAATATAGAAGTCTGTTTTTCCCCAGCTAGTTGTGCATCTATCGTACAAACTCTTAGTGCTTGGATAATCAACTGTTTTAAACAATTTTGCAAAATAAACTATTGAAAAGATCTTTATGTTTCATGGAACTAGCAAAAGAACCCACTCCAAAAATAGACCTTCTGCAGGCTATTCATTTTGTACTCCAGCATGGTTTGAAGTAACGTCTTCAGCCATCCAGAATTGTTTCGTGAAATGCTGTTTTGTGTGGAATATTGATGAAGAATATTCAACAGAAGGGAAAGAAAATAATGATGATGGTGACGATAATGCAGATGAAGTGTGGTTGCTTATAGCAGAGAATGTATCTGGTGTAAAATTTAGCGATTATATTTTCATTGATCAAGATGTTGCGACATGTGGTGTCCTAAGCACAGAAGAAATGTGTGATGATGCAAAAATGAAAATAATGGCGAAGAAGCAGGGGATAATGTTCATGCCAATGAAGCTGAGTCTACACCAGTGTCAAGTCTGTCTGATGCAATTGCGCCATTTGAAGCTGTACGAACTCTTATATATGCACATGAAATCACAGAAAATGATCAAAAAAATTTTGTACATCTTGAAAATTTGTTGTTTAATTCTAAAAATGACCGAAAAACTTCGATTTATTTCTTTTACAGTTTGGTAAGTAAGAAATTAGTATTTATTAGCATACTGTATAAATTGCATGTATTGGTAATGCAAAAAAGTTTTTTTTTTCGTGTTAAGACGTTGATCCGTATTTATCGTTTTCCCGCATTCGTCGTTTTTTTTCACGCACCCCTTGAAAAACGATGGATCGAGGTTCTACTGTATATACGCATATATATATATATATATATATATATATATATATATATACTTAATAAAAATACTTGTAAGTAAAAAGAAAAAAAGAAAAAAAGTTATAATTAAAATTTAAAAAAGTTATCATAATTAAAATTAAAAAAGAAATAAAAGAGCTTTTCACAGTCAAAGTGTTTAAACGCACAGTTTATTTACATTACTCTTAAATCGACTTTACTTATTTTTTTTTCAATTTCTTATCAAATGAATCATGAGTTAACTTTATTTTATTAATTTCATATTAAATTCCTGGAGTTATCCATTAACTAAGTTAATTTTCAATACTTTTTATATATTAAAATTATTTAGAAAGTTTAATATATTACCCATCGCTTGTATAAACAACCGTTATTCGCTTATTAATGATGAATATTATCATAGGTTACCATACAATTCTTCAAAAGAGGACAAAACCATTAACATAATGTATATCATTCATCATGTATATAAAAACTGTTACCATACAATTCTTCAAAAATGATAAAACCACCATCCAAAATGAATTGTTTAAAATAAAATGTATTGCTATCCTCTTTAATCTGTATGTTTATTTTTTCAAAGTGTTCGAGTATGGTACCCCTATTACAACTTTTAATAGAACGTTATAATTTGCACGTGTATAGCTAAAGAAATAAACAATCCTATAATAATTTAAAATATATAAAATATCAAACTAAAAATCTTTATATTATAATTTACAAAATTTAAAAATTAAAACTTTGAAAAAAAATTAAAAAGTTTACAAAATTTAAAAATTAAAACTTTGAAAAGAGTTAAAAAAATTAAATTATCAAAATAAAAAAAAATATTTAAAAAAACTTAAATTAAGTTTGCAAAAGCGAGTTTACCTGCCTGTACATGTATATGACTTTCACAGTCAAAGTGTTTAACACATAGTTTAATTACATTACTCTTAAATCGACTTTACTTAATTTTTTTTCAATTTCTTATCGAATGAATCATGAGTTAACTTTATTTTATTAATTTCATATTAAATTATATAACTTATATAACTTATATATAACAGTTATATAACTTATATAATTTATAATATTTATAAACCAGTATACTAGTGTGCTAGTATATATTCTAGTATAAGTAGTTTATATATGTATATAAAACATGGTTAATATTCAAACTTGGATTCTATGAATGATGCAATAAAAACTTCCGCTTATATAAGAAGTTTAACTTACTTCTAGAAATATTACTATCCAGTTAAATAATCAATCAAGTATAATCAATGATTATACTTTAATACTATGAGAATCAATCTTTGTTCACAATAGTGAGAAAGTTTTTAATAGGATTTTGTTTGCAAATATGTGGTATCCTGTTACTTAAGATTTCACAAAATAAAAGACTGAAAAAAATGTCTAATCTACATATTCAAAGACTAAATTGAAAATGGCTGACGTCTTCTTAATAATTCATGTCAGTTAGACCTCGTGACTTAATAACATAATCTGCTTGCACATTGAACTTTCCAGAAGGCATGATGGAAGCACGTGATATCTTGTCGATTACGTCACGATTTACAATGCGACAAACTAAGCATTTCTTTTCTGACTCGAAGTATGGTAAGTCCACCATTTTTCGATATGAATATATGATATGTTACTTTTATACGAATGTTCAAGTATAGATGTATTAAAAGTTTTGTAATGTTGGTATATGGATAGTATAGTATATTAGTATATTATAATATATCAAATTTGGTTAATACTCATACTTGAATTCTATGAATGATGTAATAAAACCTTCGAAGATAAGAAATTTAAGTTACTTCTAAAAATATTATTATCCAGTTAAACAATCAATGATTATACTTTAGCAATATAAAAATCAATCTTTTTTCACTAGAGTAAGAAAGTTTTTAATAGTATTTTGTTTGCAAATATACGGTATAATGTTACTTAAGATTTCACAAAGTAATAGACTCTGAAAAAATTTCCTAAGACTGAAATGAAAATAGTTAATGTCTTGTTAATAACTCACATTTGTTAGGTTACATAACTGATAATAGAACCTGATTGTAGATGAATCATTCAGAAGGTATGAGTGTACATTTATTAAATTATAAAATAATTTTCCTGTCTTATAATATATAATTATATATAATTATATAATTATATTTTATATAATTATTATATAATTTTTATATAATTTTTAACGTTTCGATGTGCATACTACAGAATATAATATTGAAATGAGGAACCCATATACATGCACTCAGATTTAAATAGAAATGAAATATAGGTAAACTCACTCTTGTTAAATTATAGTTTTTATCAGCTTGTAATATTTCTTTAACACCTTTGAAAAATGTTTCTCAAAGACATCTATCGTTTAAAAATTCTAAAATACCCCACTGATTAACCGACATCTAATCACAAGAATTTTCGCGAAAATAATCGAAATATCTTATAAAAGATGAAAGCAATATGTTATAATCTTGTTTAAAACAGTAGGTTAGTGCATACACGTGTAAAATCAACGACGACTTGAAATCGAATGTTCATTAGCATGCTTTAATTTTTCATCAGTTGATATCTCAAACTATGACCATATATGGATATAATAAAAAAAGAATGATGCAATTATCGCGGATAATAATTGCTATAACTTTTACATTGATATTTAAGTATAGATATACTACTAGGCTGAGCAAAAAGTTCTGGGAAATTTGTGAAAGTTGTGTTGTTATGTGCAAATTAACAACAAAAGCAACAAGGACTATTTTTCAAAGTAGAGACCATCATAGTCCACGACTTTCTGCTATCGTTCTGCCAGATTACGGATTTGCTGAAAGTACGAATTTTGTCACCGTATCGGCACCTTCGTCCTTATTAATCTCATCGACGGGTTTCAGAATCGTTAGACATTTTCTCCAATAATGCCGGATCAATACACGCAAATCATACTGTTCATTGGGCATTTTGGAGCCGAAATTCCCCAACTTCTATAGGTATACCACTAGTACTCCTATATACGATTCAAGTTCTGGTAACTATTAGACTAAAAATGTCCCAGAACTTTTTGCTCAACCTAAGAGTTTCTTAGTGTTGGTAGGAGGTTAACATAAAGAAGACCTATATTATTTAAGTGTAACATAACGAAAGTAACACAGACACAAATAAAGATAGATAGGTTAACTCACTTTTGATAAATTGTAAAAATTTTTAATTACGAAAACTTTTTTAAAATTTGAATTATAGCTTTTTTTCTGTTTACTTACAAATATTTTCATTAAGTAAGTATATGTATATATATATATATATATATATATATATTAAATTTGAATTCACAAATATATGAAGAAATTGATAAAGATCTAAAGATGATTTAGAAATGAACATAGGAAACCAGTATGTAAAATAAGAAACTATGAATGACTCACAGAATCATCAGAGGAGCTTGTGAGTTCCTTCATAGAAGATGCGTTATTTCATCCAATTTTGTCGGCATTAAGCCTAAAATGACAAAATTTAGCTCCTTATTACGCAAACATTACAGAAAATATATAATAAAAAGCTAAGAGTTCCAAATAAAGATACACCTCATACAGGATATTAAAAATTATTAGAGCACAATACCTGAATGACATACTAAGAGTCAAAACTACTGCATATCATCATGGAAAACAAAGTTAAGACTTTTTAACATGTGATCTACAGTTGAGCATCTGAGTGAAACCCATAACTGTGCTGCCATCTGGTGTGAGAAAGGAATAATGTAAATTGGAACTGCATTAATAACAATAATGTTCAGTGTTGCCATTTTAATCCCCCCAAAAAATAAATAAATAAAAGGAATGAAAATGATTGAAGAAATCAAGAAAAGACTTAGATTAACTTATAGTTAAACTAGAATGAAAAAATAGGACTAAACTTAATAAGATATATAATATATTAATCTAATGCTTTTATATGATAAAAAGAAGATATATATTACTAAACTACTGACATGATTGATTGATTGATATGACTGATTGATTGATTCATATAACTGATTGATTAATTGATTGATATGATTGTTATGATATGATTGATTGATTGAATACATGTATTTGAAATCTAATTGAACTTTTTATAACATTTTATAAAACTTATATTTTTATTTCTTTTATTTTCTTAAAAACTTAATTTTTTTTTTTTAATTTCGAAAAACTTTTTATTTTTTCTAATTTTAATTATGATAACTTTTTCAAATTTTAATTATGATAACTTTTTTTCTTTTTACTTACAAATATATTTATTAAGTATATATATATATATATTTATTAATTTTATTTTTAATAAAAAGAGTAAGATGATGAATTGTAATTATATAATGGTTATATATATATTAATCTAATGCTTTTATACTATAAAAAGAAAATATATACTATTAAACTATAACATAGTGAAATTCATATACATATACAGGCAGGTAAACTCGCGTTTGCAAACTTAATTTATTAAGTTTTTTAAATATTTTTTTTTAATTTTGATAATTTCATTTTTTTAAACTTTTTTCAAACTTTTAATTTTTAAATTTTGTAAACTTGTTATTTTTTTATTTCAAACATTTAATTTTTAAATTTTGTAATTTTTTTAATTTTGAAAACTTTTTTTAAAATTTCTTATTTTTGAAAATATAAATTATAGTATTAAGATTTTTAGTTTCATATTTTATAGATATTTTATATATTTTCAATTATTATAGAATTGTTTATTTCTTTAGTTATACACGTACAAATTATAACGTTCTATTAAAAGTTGTAATAGGGCTACCATACTCGAACACTTTTAAAAAATAAACACATAGATTAAAGAGGATAGCAATACATTTATATTTTAAACAATTCCCTTTGAATGGTGGTTTTATCCTTTTTGAAGAATTGTATGATAGCAGTTTTTATATACATGATGAGTGATATATATTATGGTAATGGTTTTATCCCTTTTTGAAGAATTGTATGGTGACATATGATAATATTCATTATTAATAAACGAATAACGGTTGTTTATACAAGCGATGGGTGATATATTAAACTTTCTAAATAATTCTAATATATTAAAAGTATTGAAAATTAACTTATTAAATGAATAATTTCAGGAATTTAATATGAAATTAATAAAATAAAGTTAACTCATGATTCCTTTGATAAGAAACTGAAAAAAAAAAAAAAGGTAAAGTCTATTTAAGAGTCATGTAATTAAACTATGTGTTTAAACATTTTGACTGATGTCTCCACTATTGTGCGATTTCTTTTTAGTAAAATGTTATATGAATACTTATTAAATATTATTTAATTGAACGCAAGTACTTAGACAAAAATTGAAATATTATATATTTTTTTCTTTTTAGTACAATTTAAAAATATTAGTTGAATACGTAGTAAATATTTACTTAATTGAATATAATTTTTAGTAAAATGTTATATGAATGGTTAGTAAATATTATTTAATTGAATACAATTACTTATACAAATTTTTGAAATATTATATATATATTTTTTTCTTTTTAGTATAATATTATGTGAATACTTAGTAAATATTTACATGATTGAGTACAATTTCTTGGACAAAATTTGAAAGATTGTATTTATTTTTTTCTTTTTAGTACAATTTAAAAATATTAGTTGAATACTTAGTAACTATTTACTTAATTGAACACAATTACTTAACCCGGGAGAACTCGCTAGTGAAAATGCCCAATTGCTTTTCTTTTACTTTACATTCATATAATATCAACTTTTTATGGTTGGCTTAGTACTTATATTCACAAAATAGCTAAAATAATTGAAAAACATTTTGAAATTTTAATTAAAATGAAAAATGATTTAAATAAGAGTCTTGAAAAAGTACGACTGTGAGAGAAAATCTCATGCAGCGAGTTCTCCTGGGTTAAACAAAATTTGAAATATTATATTAATTTTTTTTCTCTTTTGTATAATATTAACTGAATACTTAGTAACTATTTACTTAATTGAATATAATTACTTAAACAAAATTTTGAAATATTATATTTATGTTTTCTGTTTAGTATAATATTAAAAATATTAGTTGAACACAATTACTTAGACGAAATTTGAAATATGATATTAATTTTGATAAATAATATGATATTAGTAAAATATTAGTTGAATACTTAGTAAATATTATATAGAAAAATTATTAAATGTTTTTTAAATATTTTACAATTACTTAAATAAAATTTGAAATATTATAATTTTTTTGTTCTTTTTAGCATAATATTATATGAATACTTAGTAAATATTATTTAATTGAATACAATTTCTTAGACAAAATTATAAATATTGTATTTATTTTTTTCTTTTTAGTACAATTTAAAAATATTAGATGAATACTTATGATTGTTGAGTAGTTGTTATGTAAAAATATTACTAAATGATGTTTTGTAAATATTTTGCGATAATTACATAGACAAATTTTGAAATATGATATATATTTTTTCTTTTTAGTACAATATTAGTTGAATACTTAGTAACTATTATTTAATATTTCACAATTACTTAGACAAAATTTTAAATATGATATTTATTTTTTTTTTTTAGTACAATATTAGTTGTATACTTAGTAACTATTATTTAATTTTTACAATTACTTAGACAAAATTTGAAATATGATATTTATTTTTTCTGTTTAGTACAATATTATATGAATACTTAGTAAATATTATGTATAAGTGTTATTAGATGTTTTTTAAATATTTTGCAATTACTTAAAAAAACTTAGAACTATATTTATTTTTTATTTTTAGTATAATATTAGTTGAATACTTAGTAACTATTATTTAATATTTTACATTTACTTAGACAAAATTTGAAATATATTTTTTTTAATAAAACATTATATGGATACTTAGTAAATATTATGTAAAAAATATTATTAAATGTTTTTTAAATATTTTACAATTACTTAGACAAAATTTGAAATGTCACATTTTTTCTTTTTAGTAATTTGTGTATTTTTCAAATGGAGATGATTAGTTAGTTCATTTTAATTAATTTTCCTGACTTACTAGTTCAAGTATTTAATTTAAAATTACTATTTATCGCCAAATTTAATGCAGGGTAGTAATATAGCACTCAGAATTTACTGATGTATTGTATGTATTTTAAAATGCAGATGATCTGTTAGTTCGTTTTAATTAATTTTCATGTTTTAGTAGTTCAAGTATTTCATTTAAAATGATTATTTGGTCAAATTTAATGCAGGTTAGTAATATAGCACTCAGAATTTACTGATATGTTAAAATTATTATATGTATTTTTAAAATGTAGATGATCTGTTAGTTGAATTTTATATTATTTAATATATTTTTTTCTGTATGCATAAGATTTTTAGAACGTTTCATTAATGTTTTTATGTTGTTATAAAATTACATTAAGATTTAAATTATCTTAATCAGGTAATTCCTCTTAGTTAATTTTCATGTCTTACTAGTTTATTTATTTCATTTAAAATTATTGTTTATATATATATATATATTATTTTTAAAATTTGCATGATTTGTTAGTTGTATTTTATATTATTAGTCAATTGTATTTTCAAATTTTTCTATTTAGCATACTTGTATGTATTCAATTTTTAGGAATTTTCACTTGAATTGGCAGTATATAATTCTATGTATAAAACATTTGTTATTGATATACAAGGAAATCGTGACTCTATACACGCAAGTTTTGAATAACAGTTCGAAAGTAAAATTATTTCTTTATGAATAAAGCATTTTTTTAATCGTTAATGTATAAAATCAACTATAAAAGTCACTAGTATTAGATTTTGGTAAAGACATTTCAATAATATCAATTGTATATATTAAACACTTGTTATATAAATTTAATTAAATCAAGAATAAATTGGAAGACTTTGGGTTTAATGATCTTTAAAATAAACTGCTGTATACTTCATAAAGGACTTATTTACAATAACATGCAAAATGGTTTGCAATCAAAAATTAACTTAATTAAAGTATGAAATATTTCTTCGATGCTTATAAAACTTTTACTTTGAAAAAACATGGGATGGTGACTAAATAATATATTTAAATTACAGTTGTATGTTAAAAAATAATGCTTATAATTACACTGGTTTCCAAAAATTAAGGAAAAACAACAAAAGTAGCGATTACTCAAAATGCTACTAGTAGATTTTAATAAAACTGAGACACAATTTACAGCACATAGTAAGGTATAAAATAACATTAAAAGAAATTACCAGACGATTGTGGTGTTTCAGAAATTGATACAATTATAAAATAAACAAAATAAATGTCTAAGTTTGGTATACGAAAAGTACCTTTATTATGGAATATGATCACCCCTAGAAGCAATACTGCACATACAGAGAAGTGTGATACTGTCAATTATGCGATCAATAAGTTTGCTGGGAAGCGCGAGCAATTTCTCTTGTAAAGCAGTTGTAAGCGTGTCAATAGTCTGAGGAGGGGGATTGAGAGCAGAGACACATCTTCCTAAAGCATCTCAAAGATGCTCAATGGGATTCAATTTCAGTGATCGCGCTGGCCATTCCATGCGCTGAATTGTTAGGTGCTGAAGATAATCTTCGACGATGTGAACCCTGTGCGGTCTAGCATTATCGTCCTGTAACAGAAATCGTTACCTATTGCACCGGCATAAGGGTGCACATAAGCATCAAGAATGTCATTTCTATAGACGTGAGCATTCACAGTTACACGTGGAAAGACATGGGGGTCTACTATCCCAAACACATATCCCATACTATCCCAAACACAGGCACTGCCTCCTCCATACGAATCTCTTTTACGAATGTTTGATTGATGATAACGTGTTCCCTGTTCTCTCCAAATAAAACAATGCCTACTATCGCTTTGGAGGCTAAAGTGGAACTCATTTGTGACGAGAACACGCCTCCATTGATCAGCCATCCTGTGGACATGTTGACGTGCCCACCTTCCCCACTGAGACACGAGGTGAGCGGAACACAAATATTTGGTCGCATTGCATAAAGACCACCTCCATGATGCTTTCTACGCACAGTAGACGTTGATACCAATCTTTCAGTGACTGTAGCAAGGACGGATTTAAGATGAAAGGGTGTTGCTGTTCTATTCCTTCGTACACATAACCGCAAATGTCGGTCATCGGTGCTTGTCGTAGCTCTTGCGCGTCCTACGCTGAAACTTCTGGAGACCGAACCAGTGGTTTGAAAGTGTTACCAAAGCCTATGAGCAACAGAAGGACTCACATTTAGCCACCCGGTCACCTCCGTCTGACTTTGGCCTACATCCAATCTTCCAATAGCTCTATATCGCAGTTATGCGGACAAATGATACCTCCGGGTCATACTAATGAATTGGCTATCTCAGTTTTCTTATCTCATAATCACAGCGACAACAGCAGCCGTACTCTCTAGCATGCATTTTTATGCTCCGCACAGATGACGCAATCCGATTGCGGCGCCACTAATTTGCATTTTATAATTTTAATCAGCATCTTTTAGTTAAAAACATATCCAAATTTCATACGGATAGGTTAATTTTTGAACGAGTTATCACTCTTTTTGTGATTTTTCTTTAATTTTTAGAAACCAGTGTAGTTTAATATGGATGTTTAAAAATCTTCTTTCTTAAATTTAATTTGTGTACTTGCGAAATAATCTCCCCTAAAGTCAATGGCTATCATTTTTTACATATTAGTTAGTTTCTGTTGAAAAAGCTGATTACATATCGAATGTTTGTGAAAGATAGTGTTTAGAAGTATGCAATTAAACGTTAGGGACGCAGTCTGGACATTGGATAGCATATCAGTTGTTAAAAAAGTGACTTTTAAACCCCTAAAAATTTAGCCCCTACATACTTCACTTTCGAAAAGACGTACTCCTCTATGTTATAGTATCAGTTTACGGTCTTATGTCTATTCCTAATCTACATCGATTCGAAAAAATTAAGCCCTCCTAAAAATAAGTACCCTAAAAATAAGCCCCTCTAAAAATTTAGCCCCTCATACTTCCTCTCGAAAAAAACCTAACCCCTTATGTTATAGTATGACACCATGTTATATGATCACTCATTCAAACTCTAAGACCCTTTCGAAAAGACCTATCTTTTAGGTTATATTATAACATTACCTTATATGGTCATTCATTCAAACCCTAAGATGTTTCGAAAAATTAAGTTCCGTCTAAAAATTATCCCCCTTCTGCCCCATCATACTATAGTATAATCTACAAGGATAATCGACTCCTTATGTTCGAATTCCCTGTATTTATTATGTATACATTATTGAGAAACATACTAATTTAAAATGTAGATTTTGCACATTTTGTGCTACAGTGAGTGAAGCGGCGTTCATTAAAGTCGTATTCATTAAATTAATTCTCAAAGTGTAGTAGTATTTAAAATAGGTACTGTTGACTTATCTTAAGAAATCGACAAACCAACCTCTCTTTGCATATAAATGAGCAGAACACAATTTTTTGTCTTGAAACATCTAAAATCTCGATTCACAAGTATAGTTTCTTGGTTTGATCAGTTAAAACTACTTCAAATTATATAGTCAAGAGATTACTTTGTCACAGGTTCGATTCCAAGTGAAATTTTTACGAAAAATCTAATTGCAATATTCACCATTTACATTTCCTGCCAATAGAGGGCGCCACCTAGCATTTTCAGTTCCGTTTCATGTTCAAACCCTAAGTCAATTCCGAAAAAATAAATAAACTTCCTCATACATCCCCCCCCCCCCCAAAAAAAACCCTATCCCCTTATGTTATAGTATAACATCACCTTATATGGTAATTCATTCAAGCCCTAAGATGATACGAAAAATTAAGCCCCCCGTCTAAAAATTTAGTCTCCTCCTACCCTATCATACTATAGTATGATCTACAAGGATAATCGACTCCTTACGCTCGAAAACTTTCTTAAACTCTTTGTTCGAGAATCAGTTTCTACATCTTATCCTTCCCATCTATAACATGATCTAATTAGATTATCAATTTTATCTCATTTCCGGTTGATAAGAACCTAATTCTCTCAAATCCTATCCTATGATTGGTATGATTTCCTTCTCTCCTCCCATCCTCCATCCTCCGTCATTTCCCAACTATCTTTCCTACACTACTATCTTGCATCGGATTGGGTATCCAGGTTTTACAAGAACCTGAGCTTGGTTCGGTTTTGATAAAATCTGTTTATTCGTCTCGATGCCTTATTCTAATCCAATTCCAAACTGCGGAAAAACTACAGCCGACTCAATAATGAGGTTGAGGTTGAGATTGGATAAAATATAGTCGCGTGTCCTAAAGCAGAATCGTCAAAAATGCCAATTTGTTTCACAATAAAAAGGTTTTAATCAATATTTTTTCTATTTTCTAAAATTATATTGTACAGCAAAGTTCTCTGTACGTATTTTTGCAATAGAAAATAATTGAAAGTTCCTTTCTTATTTGACACATAGTCTGAGATTTAATAAACATAAAAAAATATTGTGAATAACAAATCAGATCCAAACTGGGATAGTTTTTCATACATTCTAAATTAAGATGTATTGTGTAGATGTAGTAATAAAAAAAATCATATAGCTTAAAGGGGCCGTGCACTTAATTTTTTAATTATTATTATTTATCTTATTCCAACAAGAAATTCGTCAAAGAATTGTTCTATACCATAAATTCAATAAATAATTGTAAAAATATCCGTTTACTAAATATTTAAAAATGTCTAAATCTATTAGTTTTTCAAAACTATTATAAAATGCTTCATGCATTTAAATTTTAAAAATATTCTCTACTTTTTTTCTTCATTTTATTACATTAAAGGGAAAAAAATTGTGCATCTAAGTTTTAATCCGAAGAAAGTTGTTTAAAAAATAAAAAATAAAAACTGGAAATAAAAAAATATATATATAAAAAATTTTGCATGTTAATAGAATTAAAACTTAACATATCAGCATTCTGAAATGAATTTACTAATTTAGCGTAATTATGCATAACATCATATTTTAGCGATATTAAAAATTCTGAACGAAAATTTAAACACAAGACGTATTTTAAAGACGAAAGTACCACGAAATATTTTTTTAAAGGAAAATTTATTAAAACTATATTATTACACGTTATTTCCGTTTTTACCTTTCGTATTTACTTTTAAGAAGTATGCAAACATACTTTCAAATGTATGGCAATATACTGATATTTTTACCTATGGAGCTGCTAATAACACACACAACAAAATCGTATTTTTGATTGATTTTTGGTGACTTGAAAGTCCACCGTACCCTCAACAAAACAGAAATATTATTATTATTAATTCACGGCATTAGTTTATCAAAAAATTCTTCTCCCCCCTCTGAAAAAAATCCTAGGAACAATAGCAACAACACCCTGTCCTACTCCGATGTCGTTTTATCGAATTCTATAGCAGCAATAGTTTATGTTAACACAATAATAGCAGTTATTTTAGCTCGTTATTAATTTTTCAGAGGAGAAAACTCAAGTAAAAAGCTCACCTATTTTAATATAAAGTATTTTTTCTGGGAGTACAGTGTAGTCCAGCCAAGTTTTTTTCCCCTCAATCGTCTCATGAATAAAATTTTACTGCCCCTATGTCGCTATAGGAAAAAAAAAATCCACAAATTATTTTCTACTGATCACATAATCTCAATTCTACCAAGATTGGCCAGTTATTTTATTGGATTTCGTGTTGTTCTAAGCGTGGATTATATACTACCGTATATTCAGCGGTTAGTCTCATGTCATTTTCATATAGAATTTTTGTTTTAAGTATGGCATTTGATGGCAGTTTTTAAAAATATTTTTTATTATTATCATTGCATTTCCCATCATGGTGGTTTGTTAGTCACATTTGTGACCTGACGTACGTGACATGCAGTAATACCACGAAAAAAAAAAAAAAAAAAAAAAAAAAAAAATTGCAGATTTTTTTCTTTTTTACAATAAATAACTAGTTTTAAAGTGTTCTTGTCTCTTTATTTAAGTTTTTGTATAATATCACATTTTAGCCAGAATTTAACGTTATTTAATGTTGATATTTTGGTCGCAGATGTGGCGTGACCCTTGTGAGTTACATTTAGGCCACAGTGCCACCATGCTTGGTATAAGGGCGGGGTCGGATCTCATAAGTGATTGCCGACAGAGGAACACGTACAGCCCATTCTATCTTCGAGAATTTTCCATTCATGGTATCATTGATCTACCTTTCGAACAGTATTTATGTCAATAAAGCACTTAGTAACAATAATCACTGTCCATTTTTCGTAATAACGAAAAAATGATAAAAGCTGTGTACTGTTTAAATTAAATACATAGATTAAAGTTAAAGTTGTACTGGATCTGAATACCAAAAAATCTGTAAGAGTTTATTATTATTTCTTTTATTTATAAAACTTTTTATGCTTCCATTTACTTTTGCAAGAAGAAATACAATGTATTTTTAAAAGAATGTTTCTATAACTTTAGAAGAATTTTTGTATAGTGATCAAACTCCGAGTTACGTATATGTATAGGTTGATAACTATACAAAATCTGTATAAAGAGTTAGAAACACTATAAAAAGAAATTCTTAATCTAGCAAGAAGGTTTACAAAAATTTAAGATAACCTCTTTCGAGTTACAAGCTATTACGAATAGCGTTCTTTTATATATAGAAACATCAAAAACCAATGGATTTCAGAGATTTAAAAAAGTATTTCTGAAAGAAAATGTTTCTTTTGAAGCCTGAAGTTTTTTGAAGCGTTTTCGAGTAGTTTTTACAGTGTTTCAGGTAACAGTTTTTTTTTTTTCAACCTGTAACACTCGTTTTTTTATACAATCAATTCTTAATTAACCGTTTACTACTCCGTAACAGAATTTATACATTCAAAAGTAAAAAATAGTATTAATTTTAATATTACGGTTAATTCTATTAATTTAGTTTGTCAGTTGATTGTGTTTGTTTAAAATGAAAATCTTTACTTGAGGGTTAATAGCATCTGAAAAAGCAAATTTATGTCTCAGGAAACAGATTAATACATTGTTAAAACTTATCTAAGTCGTCTCCGAAAATTTCGGGCAGCAAAAGAAACTAACTTTGTTTTAGAAATGCTTCTATAAATCTACGAAATATATTAGTTTTTACTTAATTCTGTCTTCAATCGAAGAAAGTATTGTGATCGAAATTTTTTTTCGACTTCCGGTTTTCCACGGATTTACATGTTTTAGGAGTCAGATATCACTTAAAACATGTTTATACAAAATGTCTGTCTGTCCTTGTGTCACCATTGTACCGCCCCACCAGTGGCTGAGAGTTTCTGCTCTCGAAGCTGGTAGACGGGAGGTGCTGGGTTCGATCCCAATCGCGCCCGTCGGCCTAATCGTTCGGAGTTTTCGTGGTTTTCTTCGAGCCATGGATTTCCATGAGTAAATACGGGTTAGGTTCCCTTAGAAAGACCCCCCACGAAGGGCACCCCCCTGGGCCTATATCCCTAGTGTAGATAATCGGCCGTCAAAAAATGAACCAACCAACCACCATTGTACCATCGAAAAGTTTAGGAAATTATGCATGGAACTGAACCAAATCTTTTGTGTATATTTTTGGCTATGCCCAGCAGGTCCTCCATGAATTTGGAAATATTCCACCGAAGGAGGTTCTGTAATGCTATTTCTATATAATTTTCTCGATTTTTCGTAGTTCTATGATCCATTGGCGTCTCGTGCAGCGACGGGAACGACGCATCCTACTAAGCCGGCTATTCGCAAACAGCTGATGTCATACAGAATAACGAAAACAATTGATTTTTAGGTAGCTTTCATTACAAAAAGCTACCTATTTCAGCCGTTCGGAGGAAAGCGATTTCAAAAAATTTTGGTATATTTTCATCGATCATGACCCCCAGACCCCGAAACCACCCTCCGTTCAAAATTTATATATATATATATATATATATGACTTATGTCACACTGTAACTCTCGTAATTATGAACCGATTTCGATGTAATTCGGTGTGTACATAGTACATACCAATGTCTCGACCGAGTTCGTTGGCCAGCTTCATCCGCCGTTTTGTTTCAAAATGGCGCCATTTAAATATTTTAAAAAAAATTAAAATTTTAAATGTGGTACCAAAAAATTAAAAATGGAAAAATATTTTTTTCTTATGTATTTGACCTTTATACAAAGATTCGGGAGCAGTTTTTGTTTCGTCTATATCTTAAAAAATGGCTGAGTTATAGCATATTGAATTTCTAGCGTGGCTGACATTTTGAAACGTCCTGAATTCTGTCACGCGATAAAAGTCGTATTTATGAACCGATTTCGATGTAATTCGGTGTGTACATAGTACATACCAATGTCTCGACCGAGTTCGCTGGCCAGCTTCATCAGCCATTTTGTTTCAAAATGGCGGCCATTTAAAATTTAAAAAAAAATAATAAAATTTGAAATGTGGTACCAAAAAACTGAAAATGGAAAAATATTTTTTTTTATGTATTTGACCTTTATACAAAGATTTCGGAGCAGTTTTCGTTTCGTCTATATCTTAAAAAATGGCTGAGTTGCAGCATTTTGAATTTCTAGCGTGTCTGACATTTTGAAACGTCCTGAATTTTGTCACGCGATAAAAGGCGTATTTATGAACCGATTTGGATGTAACTTCGTTTATACATAGTACATACCAATGTCTCGACCGGGTTTGTTGGCCAGCTTCATCCGCCATCTTGTTTATGGCGGCCATTTAAATTTTTAAGAAAAATTTAAATTTGAAATGTGGTACCAAAAAATTGAAAATTGGAAAAAGTATTTTCTTCTTATGTGTTTGACCTTGATAAAAAGATTCGGGAACAGTTTTTGTTTCGTCTATAACTTAAGAAATGGCTGAGTTATAGCATTTTGAATTTCTAGCCTGTCTGACATTTTGAAACGTCTTGATTTTTGTAACGTAATAACAGGCGTATTTATGAACCGATTTGGATGTACCTTGGTGTGTACATAGTACATACAAATATCTCAACCGAGTTCGTTGGCCAGCTTCATCCGCCATCTTTTTTCAAAATGGCGGCCATTTAAAAAAAAATTAAAAAATTAAAAAAATTAAAATGAGATACCAAAAAATGGGAAAAAGAAAAAGATTTTTCTTGTATGTGTTTGACCTTAATACAAAGATTCCGGAACAGTTTTTGTTTCGCCTATATCAAAAAAATTGGCTGAGTAATAGCATTTTGAATTTCTATTGTGGCTGACATTTTAAAACGACTTGATTTTTGTAACGCGATAACAGGCGTATTTATGAACCGATTTGGATGTAACTTGGTCTGTACATAGTACATACCAATATCTCGACCGAGTTCGTTGGCCAGCTTCATTCGCCATCTTGTTTCAAAAGGGATGCCATTTAAAAAAATTAAATTTAAAATTTAAAATGAGGTATTAAAAAATTGGAAAATGAAAAAGTTTTCTTTATGTGTTTGGCCTTGATACAAAGATTCTGGAGCAGTTTTTGTTTCTGGAAATTTGTTCTTTTGTTTATATCTTAAAAAATGGTTGAATTATAGCACTTTGAATTTCTAGCATGGCTAACATTTTGAAACGATCTTGTATTTGTCACGCGATAACAGAACAGAAACAGAAATCACCCACTCGTGGACAGCCAACCTTGCGGTATCACGTATTCACCTATTTCGGTGTAAGAAGGTATGTGGATAGTATGCATCAATACCTCGACCAAGTTCGCTGGCCAGATTCATCAGCCATCTTGTTTCAAAATTGCGGCCATTAAATTAAAAAAATATATGTATATTTAAAGTGAGGTGCAAAAAAATAAAAATTGAAAAAGGTTTCTTTCTTAAGTATTTTACCATGATATAAGGATTCAGGAGCATTTTTTGTTTGTCTTTACCTTAAAAAATGGCTCAGATATAGCAGTTTCAATTTCTATTGCGGGTGACATTTTGAAAAATCTGATTTTTTCCATGCGACAGCACTCATATATATCAACCGATTCCGATGTGAGTGAGCATGTGCACAGCAATTACTAAGGTCTCGACCAAGTTCACTGGTTAGCCTCATCCACCATGTTGTCTTAAAATGGCAGGCACTTTAAGAAATCGCCGTATTTGGCAGCCAAATATAAGTTACTTTAAAAAAAAGCAACTTGGATAAAGCTGACTAATTTCGCGAAATTCTCATTCATTATATTGAAAAAATTAGTATTGAATCTTCTATATTCGGTTTCCACTAAACTGAGCTTGGTGTGTTTGAATGATATAAGTTGGCCTTTTTTAAAATAAGGAATATGAAAGCTACCTCTTCCTCCCGGCACTGGCCGGAAGGACTTTTTTAAATATCATGATCAATATTAACTTGTTTTTACTTTGATTAGGTGACTGAGGCAGAAATTTAAGAAGAAAATCAAAGTTGTATAGTATTGAACTAACTACTTTTTACCCGACTGCCAAGAAGGGTTATGTGTTTCACGCGTATCTGGGTATGTCGATTTCTTTATACCCTCGAAATATCCCGGCGGCTGGATAGATTTTAAGGAATGAGGTCTCTATCGATTTGTTTTAACCGTCCGATGGTTATAGGTTAAATTTTGTTTTTATAAATTCAAAATGGCGGCCATAAAATACAAAAAGGCGGTAGAGACGAAAAAAAATTACGCACCATATTGAGTGGCATATCATTGGATAGGTCTTTCAAAATGAAGACGATGTTTCATTGACTACTTTACTGTCAGAAACTCCGTTTAAATATTACACAACCTGGAAGTTGTGTAGGAAGGATCTCTAGCTTTATTGCAACTCTAACCTTCATAGATATCTATAGGCCTCATCAAAACAGTGTTTATAGGAAGGAACTAACAGTTAAATACAATTTAAAAGTCATCAATACAAGTAAATAAAACAAATAGTTAAATAATATAAAAAATAGTTTCACATTGATGAGAAATAATTAATTAGTTCGCTTTTTACGCAGTCGAGTTTTTTTATTTTTAAATTTAATGTTTACTTGTTGAAGTATATGTATGTATGAGAAAATTTGTGATTAGTATATCCAACTAGTTGAGATTTGTAAATATAAAGAAACGCTTTGTTTTCTTAACGTGCCTTTTTTCAATTTGGTAATTTACTCGATTATTGTTTATAAATAACCTTATATTACAGTCACTGGCATATACTGCTCTTTTCGTGCTCGACAAGAAATCTTAAATAAATGCGACTTCATTCTTTTAAATAATAAGCCCAGCTAATTACATTCTTTATGTTGAACACCATGTGCTTTAAATATATAAAAAAAACGTTAAAGCAAATTTAATATTAAATTTGTTTAATCTGTCTATTAATAAAATATTTTATTTTTTTATACAAAATGTTTTGCCCGATCACATTTAGAAACACTGCGAAACAGTGTTTTTTAAACACTTTTTTAAAGTGTTTATTTTCTCAACCATTTACATAGGATTAGATTTTTCCCATTACAAAATATTATGTAAAAAATTTGCAAGTACAAGAACCTATAAATTTAGATTACAATGCATTTATTTAAATCGTTTTATATGAATTGTGAGATTAGCAAAAGAGTATATTTAGTTAATTTACTCTAATAATTATTGCAAATATTTTACAAAAGATGCTATAACTACCGATTTATTAAATCAGTTTTAAGAAGAAGATTTATCTAAATTTCATATTATTATATGTATTTTTTTTAATATATCTTCAAATATCACAGAAGATAATTATTGAGATAGAGCGAAAATTTTGGTTCATAATTTGGGCATCAAGGTTTAGTATAGATTTTTAAGAAGTTCTGTATATTAATGTAATTTTTAATATTGCAGTAACTTCTCACTTATACAGTTCTTGCTTATACGCGTCCCCCAGTCATACGTGCCTTTTTCAATGTTCTGTAATGAGGAATAGAAAAATAGAGCTTTATATTTTTGTCGTAAGCTCTTAGCCACCTACTTGCGTTATTAATGGAATACACTTGGGAAAATTTACGTAATTTTCTCACTAAGAAACTAAGGATTAACTTTTCACGTTTCATCTCTAATAACATCATGAAAAAGAAGTTTCACTCACCCCAGTTAGAAAAAGTTTGTGCTTTTTTGGGGCAAAAAATCATGAATTGTACATAATTTGTGCATAAAAAGTCAATATATTTGAATAATTCAAAATAATACACTTTTTGTGCAAATAATCTGAAATTTTTTTTTGAATACAAATAAGTGCATATTCTATGTTTTCAAAATATGTGCACATTTTTTACATAAAATAAGAGCATATTCGATGTTTGCAAAACATGTGTAAATATTTTTGTATAAAATAAGTTCCTATACTATGTTTATAAAATTGTGCATTTTGTGAACAAAAAAGTCTGTACAATAAAACCTCTGAATAACGGACACCTCGGGAACGCCGAATTTGTCCGCTATTCGGAGGTGCTTGCTACTGAGAAATAAAAATATACAAATATATAGATGTTGAGAATAGAAAAAAAGAGGTGTCCTTTAAATATATGTGTCTGCTATTCAGGAGTGTCCGTTATGGAGTTTTTCCTGTATATTGCAATTTTGGAAGATGTAAAAATACCTTCAATGGCTTTTTTTTTTTTATTTACTAATATGGGGGGGGGGGGGTTAACTTCTGTGAGGTGTTTAAATTCTATGGGGCGTCTTGGGGGAGGGGGAGGGGGAAGACCTTCTTAACACGTTCACGCCAGCGCGGTGGGTCACTCTCGACTGTCTCGGAGCTGCCAAGCCTCCGGCTTTTTGGATACCAGTATTTTAATACAGAAAATGTTGTTTTATTTAATAAGAACAATTGGGAGATTTAAAGGAACAACATTTTCTCTAAAATAATAGTGGTGTGCAAAAAGCCGGAGACTTGACAACTCTGAGACAGTCGAGTGTGACCCAAGGCGTCGCGTCGGGGTGAACGTGTTAAGGAAAAATTTCCCTTCCCCTTTTTCTTGGTGTTTAAATATTTTAAGTTACTCCAAAAGAAAAATAATGCAGTATGTCCTTAAAAAACGGAGAAAAAGAAATTTAGTTTATTAAAATTCAAATTCCTCGGAGAGCGGGACATGTTACCGCCACCTGAATAACTGGATTCAACACTGGCTTGATCCACCCGTTTGTGATTAGTTTTTAATACATAAACATCAAAAGAAACAGACCTAAAAATTAATTTCCATAGCGGATTTCGAAAAGTAACCCTCCCCCTACCCCAAAATGGAAAATTACTGAAAATTTTCAATTATTTTTTAATATTCAGATTCTTTTCCAATTACTTGAAAATTATAAATTTACTGTATCTTTCAAAATCGCAGAAAAATATTTTTTTTATTCAAATGATGGGGGGGGGGGGGGGGGGAGCCGGGTTACCGCCACATGAATTAAACACTGACCCCTGAACCCGTTTTAGATAAATGTTTAGAACATTAAACTTTTAAAAAACTGAACAATTCATTTCCATGTTGGATTTAAGGGGAAAAGTCCCTCTCTCACTCCCCCAGATGAAAAATTCCTAGCTGAACTTTCCCTTAGTATTTAATTGCTTTAAGTTATTAAAAAAGAATAAATTTACTGTGTTTTTTAAAATCGGAGAAAAAAATTAGTTTTCTAAATTTCGAAATACAGGTAGGTTTCGAAATAGAGGGCGGGGGGGGGGGGGGAGTTAGATGTTCCCTTCGGGCTACTGCAACCTAAATTCAACACTCGTCCTTCGTCCATGCCTTTATAAATCCGATTTAGATAAAATTTTAACTAATAAATCTAAAAAAAAAACAACAGAACTGAAAATTAATTTCCACGAAGAATTTTTGTGAAAAAGCCCCCTCCCTCAACGTAAAATTCTTAGCTGTACTTTCTCTTAGTGTTTGATTATTTTAAGTTATTCAAAAATATTTTTTCTGTGTTTTTGAAAATCGGTCAAAAACAAAATTTAGTAGGTTAAATTTCAAAATTCAAGGAGCGCTTTTTTATTTAAGAAATATGTTCAAAACAATCGAATTGAAAATGTGTGTAATTGATTCCCCATCCCACTCCTATAAACAATAAAGTTTTAAAATCCTAACCCCTACCTGAAATTGATAAATTCCATCAAAAATGGAGTTCAAAATTGTTTATTTTTCTGCAACAAATAATTCACACCATATTCAAACCATTCATTAAGAAATGACACTTTCTGTAATGAGTATATTAATCAAACCATTCCAATTATTTATTAACAATAGAAAAAGCCAAACAATAAATTAATCTTATTAATTAAAACGTGGAGGAATTATAACAGCATCGATAAATTTACCTTCCATCTTATAAAAATAACAGCAGAAAGCAGAATCAACTTCGTTACCCATTACCCGCATTTTAAATCACTTCCAAATGTGGAGCCAGTGGCAAGATAGGTAGGACGCTCGGTTCTAAAACCCCAGTAGTGAGTTCTGTCCCACTCGGAGGGAAAACCCCGGCATAATTCTCCCCTACTAATGTAGTTACTAACTACTTCCGAATTCTCGAAAGATGGCGACACTAGCATCTTTTTAAAATTTTATGCAGAATTCAGTTTGCACTTTTTATGCACAATTCAGTTTGTACTTTTTATGCATAGTGAGATGCGCCAAATACGTTCAGATTTTGCGCACTTTTTTTGTACACTTTTTTTGAAGACTTTTTCTAACTGGGATGGCTCTTGTAAGTGTTCAAAGTTTATACAAATACTTCTTTAAATACTGAAATGCAATCATCCATTTGAATAGATTAGAAAAAGTCGTTGTATAAACATGGTTCAAGAAAGGAAATTAGGACTTATTGTTTTTAGAAAAAGTACGTTGTTTACTCTTATATAAGTAAAACAAACAATCTTTCTTCAGAGTAAAATACAGTTTGTCAAAAAGAAAATAAATAAATAAAGAGGCCCCATACATTTTAATCTCCAACTTGTCACAGAATAAACAAACAGAAATAGCCGTTCATTGTTAAAAAAAAGACTAAAATAGGAAAATACTACTGGCAGTCTAGACGCCAGTACTATTTCCGTATTTTAACGGAACATTTCCCCGTTAAATTCCTGAAAAACGGAAAATTTTCTGTAACTTACCGGGAAAAAGTTCCGTTAAAATACGTAAATAATACTGGCGTCTAGATTGCCAGTAGTATTTCCGTATTTTAGTCTGTTTTTTTTTTTTTGTTTTTTTTTAAGTGTTCGATTGGAAATTGTCCTAAATTTATCTTTAAAAATAAACTTAGGGATCGTCTTTAACTGAAATTATGCCAAACTTTGAAATCGCCAATAAACGTATCTAATTTCGACATATATGGCTTTTTTAGTAAATTTTACCTTAGAATATCAAGCGGGAAGTTGTTCGATGCAGTAGTTAAAGAATTATGATGATTTAAAGTTCGGAATTCCCAATGTTAAATTTCTCTGTAATCCTTGCAAAACAGACAGCAATCAAGACAGGTTTTTAGGTATAACTCAAAAACTACTAAAAGAGAGGTAATTTTGGATTCGCACATCTGAAGATTCTAGAAATTCATTTTCGTTAAAAGAGTTATAGGTTACAATTAACATTTTTTTTTCAAAAATTATTTTATAAAAATAAATATTCGAAATAAATTACAGAAAAAAATAATTGTAAACTATACATGTTTTAACAGTAATAGATTTCTGGAAGCTTCAAATATTCGAATCTAAAATATCATTTAATTCTTCTAAGTAGTTTTTGAATTATGTTTAAAAAATTACCTTCATTACAGTCAGTTTTGTAAGGATTACAAGGGAATTTTACAATGGCAGAAACTTTCTGCAAAATGATTTCCTACCGAATGTTTGATAGACTAAGGCAAAATGGCTGGAGTAAATGTTCGTATTGAAAATGTGAGAGTTTGGTACAATTTAATTATGAAGACGATCCCCTAAGGTTATTCTTTTAATATAAATAGAAAGGAGAGAAAAAGAATATCAATTTTCCCTTTTTTTGCGTGGCAACTACGAGAATAAAATGTATGGGCCGTTTCTGCCTGATAAAACTTAATATTGAATTTTTCAATAAAAACATTTGAAATAAGTTAAATAGACATTTGTTAGTAGGGTGACCCGGCCAGTAGTTGATCAAATTTTCGAAATATTGCACTATTTCAGGCGGAAATGAGTTTTATACGTAGTACTAGACATAATATTTGTCTTTGAATGTTAGTACACCTGTTGTCACATTCTTGTCAGCTGTGTGCTGAAAGAGAAGCCATTTTATGATTTTTTTTTTATTAGGAAATGTAAACATTTAGTTTTTGATTAGTTGGAGACAATAACGGTAAGTTAAAACAATCCACCTCCATCTTGCTTATTTCAACTAATAGTTTTATAAGAATTATTGTTAATCACAACCCAAGGTTGATATTTTAAAAATTGATTTTTAGATTTTCGCTTGATCAACCACTAGGAAAATGACAATTAAAAAAACTATTTTTTTTTGTCCATTATAGGACATTCATTAAGGGTTGTAGCAATCATGTTAATTTACTTCTAAAACTTAAAAGGAAGGAAATATAATAAAAACTCCATAGTACTGACTTTATTTGATCAATTACTGGCGGTGTCACCCTATTTTTACAGATACTATTACAGACTTATAATAAAAGATTTATTATGCCTAATATGGTATTTAAAGAAAGCTACATGTCTTCCTTTTATATACTTTAAGGTCATTGTTCCTAAATGCGACGCTGTTCCACATGGTTTTGTCGCATTTAGGGTATATTTTGGATTTTATTAAATAAATATATATTTTATTAAGCAGAAAATTATTGAATACCGTGTCTTTAGTTTAAAACTAACATTCTTTGAAGAAATTAAATCATTTTCTGTAATAAAAACCAACAATATACGATTGTCGTCTTTAGATCAATTTTGTCGCACTTACTATAGTTAAAACGTAAATCAGATGCTCAAAGTCCTAAATGTGACAATGTGTTTTATACATGTCAAGTCATCGTAAAATATTCTTTTATTTGCTATAAATGTTTGAATTTCTTAATAAAGATTTGAAATACATAACATTGAACGTTGAATACTTATTATTGAACTACTTAGCATACCAATAACTTTATTTAACAATTACTTAAATATAAAAAATAATCTTGATAAATAATTTAAAAAATACTTATAATCTTAAAAATATACAGCATTCAAAATATTAGAATAATTGAGAAAAAGTAATAAGAAAATGTTATTTTTCATTTATTTATTTTTGATACTAAGTAAATGGAATTAAATTTCTTATAAATTAAATCTGGAATATTTAGATAAGATTTTAACATTTACAACATATAAAAAACAGTACAAAAAATTAGGTATACAGCTTTTTGAAACACATCAAAATTATAGAATAAAATTTTGATTGGTTCAAAATATTAGAATATTTTATTTTAAGCAAAATATTACATTATGAATGTGAAGTAAATGGTAGTTAATATTTTGTAGCACCCTCTTTAGCTTTCATAAGAGCGTACAATCGATCTTGCATACTATATACAAGGTGTTTACAACCATTTATATCAATATTAGCCCAAATAGATTTTATATGTGCTACTAACTCAGTTTTACTTCAAGGAGGATTTTCTTGGAGTTTTCTCTTCACTATACACCATACGTTTTCGATGGGATTAAGGTCTGGTGCGTTTGGTGGCCAAGGAAGTATCTTAATGTTTCGTAGGTTCAATCAATTCTTAGTTGACACCGAGGTATGCGGTGACGCTAAATCTTGTTGAAAGCTGAAATCAATTCAAATAAATCTTCTGATGATGGAATCATGTAATATTCCAAAATTTCTTGATATATCTGAGAGTTAACCTTTTCGTAGATGATGCATAACTTTCCAGGTACTTCTGCACTCATGCAACCCCAAACCATGACACTAGCAACAAAATTTATGGAACGTTTAAGGCATTGTTTATCAAACGCTTCTTGCTGCATTCTCCAAACTCGAATACCTTGATTACCATATGAAACACAAAACGTACTTTCATCACTAAATAATATATTTTTCCAATCTTCTTCGCTCCATCAACGTCTTGATTTACACCAGTTCCATCTTATACGCTTTTGTTTTCCAGTCATGAGGGGTTTTGTTTTTGATACACGAGATTCAAATTTAAATTTATGGAGACGTCTTAATGTTGTCGATGTAGAAACTTCAACTTCTTCTGCTTTCCATTTTCGGTACAAGAATCGCGCACTTTTGAAACGGTTTTTTAACTATACGCTTCAGTTTCTTGTCATGTCTAGCAGATGTTTTTGGTTTACGGCCGCCCTTTCGGCAATTATTTTGAATTTTTACATTTTTTGAATATTGTGTTAGTGTTTTACTAACGCTTGATTGCGAACAATGTAAATAATTCACTATATAACATTGATTTTTACCGTGCCGATAAAAATCAACTATACGAAGTTTAATAGATTCAGGAATATCACTCACACGACCCATTTTAAGACGAAAAAGCAAAAAAAAAAAAAAAACTTTAAAAAGAATACTGATTTTAAATAAAATCGTCTGAATTTAATCAATGATGCCACCAGTTATGAATTGGCGATAATTAAAGGAGAATTAATGTGAAATATTCTAATATTTTGAACCATATGAAATAAATATTCTAATATTTTGACTTTTCAAAATAATTTTTTTTCAATTAATCTTTTAAAAAATGATATCAATTTTAAGGTAATAAATAAGTTTAATCAACAACAAGTTCTTAATAAAAATGTCGTTTGAATATTTGCATTAAAATACATTAAATTACCAAGCGATATATTCGGTTTGCAAAAAAAAAAAATAATTATTCTAATATTTTGAATATGAGCTGTCTAATCTTAATTATATAATAACTGAATAAGGCATACATCAACATTTACACACTTTAAACTTTGGGTATGGAAAAAAAGAACTAATTAATTTTTGACTGATACATCTAGTTTTACCAAATCTCTTGCTTTTCCGCCTTGTTTTAACTCACGTTTGCTTTTGATTTTCCATGGAGGACTTATTTTTTTCATTTTGATTTTTGAATTATATGGATCTGGATTAGTGCTCCCTTTAAATGTTTATACGAGCATGCGTATAATACGTATTGTACCGGGTACGGATTTCAGATACTTATAATATGGCTATGCGGTTATACGCATTATGTAAAACAGAATATATGGTACATTGTATATAGGGGTATTATCCAAGCAATTATACGTATAAACGTCTAAACGTTTCCCGTTCAAGGCATGAAAATAGATGTTTTAACGCTTATTTGCGGATTAGAAACATTGAGAAATATCTTCTAGAGTCCTGCATAGAGTCATGGTTTACCGGGACCATGTTTATCTACCTCCTGGTGATATTGATTATAGCTATCATAAATTTTATTTATCCGTTACTCTGCTAAATCAGTTGGCCATAAATTTAAAGGTATAACACTAGATAGCTAACTTGTTAATTCTTTTCACTCTAGGAATAAATTATAGCTGTAATTTTCCAATAATATTATTTTGTTTACTGGTATCATTTAAAGGTGAAGTTCATATCTTTAAGCGAATGTGTTTATCCTTGAAATGAAGCCAAATTCATTAATCGAACAGATAATGTATGTTCGGTGTCAATATTGATATTAGAATGGTTGTTTAAAGGATTTATTGAAAATAATATTACTCTATTTTTCTCTGGGGTGAGGCAATAAATTCTCAAAATGTTATTCTATAATGTTATGCATGTACTTAAAAAATTCTGAATACTTTTCCTCAGTTTAGATTTTGGTTGTTTTTCCTAAAAACTAAGCTATTAATTATGAAATGTTTTACTATTGGTAGCCTGTATCTTCAAAGCACCTTTCGCAGATCTGTAGCCCAGCACCTAGCTTCTTTTGATTTATGACGTGGACACTTCGTGCAAAACATTATTTTTGCATGCGGCCACAGAAAAGATTTAAATTTACTTTATATTTTACTGTGGCATTGATCAATCCGACTACTGGGAAGTTTTGTAATCATCATTTTATTGTACTTCAGAATATTGTTTTCTAAATTAAAAAAAAATTGAAAATATGTTTTACTCTAAAAAGGAAAATAGAAGGCAAGTCATTTTAAGCATGCGTAATTGCGTTCTAAAACCTGCAAGTCGATAACTTTACAGTCTATAAGTAATCGAAATTTATAGATACTTTATACAAAAAATTATGTTTGTCAATATTAACAAATCTTGAACGCAGTTCCCTAACATTTCGTATAAAAATACCCTGAGTGTCATAGTTAAAAAAAATGGATTTTCATTATACATTAACAGAGTAGAAAAAACAAGTGGGTAAGTGTGATCACAGATCACACAGACGGTTTCGTTTAATATTCATTTCAAAACACTTTATCCTTTTGAAAAATCTGTTAGTTCCACATTTCGCAACCAGGGGCGCACTCTATTCTAAACAAATCTCTATCCGAACGAAACTCCGTTTTACATACTATCCGTATATATATTAGTCGAAGGGATTGGGCCCATAGCACCCGAGATAAGTAGGCGCCACTGGCGGTAAAAAGTGGAACTCAAATATGTAAGGCTATGGTGCATAATATGAAAGAATGGTCACAGGGGTGTCGGCAAAAGTTGGAAAAGTGCTCCCCGCGTGAAAAGGGCGGAGGTTAGAAAAATTGCTTAAAATATGAGTTAGAGCTCGGAGGAGTAAATAATATGACTTTTTGAAAATTTTATGATTTGTCGTGTGGTCTGAGGTATTCAGCTATACGTACGCAAAAATTCATGTCTCCAACTTAATTAGGGGCTCTCTTAGAAATAATTGCTTAAAATACATATGTGGTAGCTCAAAGGGTTAAACGTAAGACTTTTTCAAGGTTTTATAATTTGTCGCCTGGCCTCAGGTGTTCTGCTATAATAAGCATGCAAAATTTCATATCTCCAATTTAATAAGGGGCTCAGTTAGGAAGAATTGCTTAAAACACGCATGTGGGAGCCCAAAGGGTTAAATGTACGACTTTTTCAAATTTTTATGATTTGTCGCATGATGGTGTTCAGCTAGTATGCAAAATTTCACGCCTCCAACCTAAAAAGAGTATCACTTAGAAAGAATTGATTAAAATACACATGTAGGAACCCAAAAGCTTAAATGTACGACTTTTTCAAAATTTTATGATTTGCCGTTTGATGTGTGATGCTCAGCTATAAGTATGCAGAATTTCACGCCTCCAACCTAATTAGGGGCTCACTTAGAAAGAATTGTTTAAAATACACATGTGGGAGCCCAAGGGGTTAAATGTACGACTTTTCAAAATTTTATGGTTTGTCATTTGATGTGAGGTGTTCAGCTATAAGTATGTCAAATTTCACACCTCCAACGTAAATAGGGTGTCACTTAGAAAGAATTCTTTAAAGTACACATGTGGGAGCCCAAAAGGTTAAATGCACGACTTTTTCAAAATTTTATGGTTTGTCATTTGATGTGAGATGTTCAGCTATAATTATGACAAATTTCACACCTCCAACCTAAATAGGGGCTCACTTAAAAAGAATTGTTTAAAATACACTTGTTGGAGCCCAAAGGGTTAAATGTACGATTTTTGAAAATTTATGATTTGTCGTTTGATGTGAGGTATTCAACTATAAGTATGCAAAATTTCACGCCTCCAACCTAATTAGGGTTCACTTAGAAAGAATTGTTTAAAATACATATGTGGGAGCCCAAAGGGTTAAATGTTCGACTTTTTCAAAATTTTATGATTTGTCGTTTGATGTGGGGTACTCAGCTATAAGTATGCAAAATTTCCCACCTCCAACCTAAATAGGGGCTCACTTAAAAAGAATTGTTTAAAATACGCATGTGGGAGCCCAAAGGGTTAAATATACTACTTTTTGAAAATTTTATGATTTGTCGTTTGATGTGAGGTATTCAGCTATAAGTATGCAATATTTGCACTCCTCCAACCTAATTAGGGTTCACTTAGAAATAATTGTTTAAAACACACATGTGGGAGCCCAAAGGGTTAAATGTATGACTTTTTCGATTTGTCGTTTGATCTGAGGTGTCCAGCTATAAGTACGCAAAATTTCATGCCTGCAACCTAATTAGGGGCTCACTTAAAAAGAATTGTTTAAAATACACATGTGGGAGCCCAAAGGGTTAAATGTACGACTTTTTCAAAATTTTATAGTTTTTCGTTTGATGTGAGGTGTTCAGCTATAAGTTTGTAAAATTTCACGCCTCCAACCTAATTAGGGGCTCACATAGAACGAATTGTTTGAAACACACATGGGGGAACCCAAAGGGTTAAATGTACGACTTTTTCAAAATTTTATGATTTGTCCTTTGATGTGAGGCATTCAGCTATAAGTATGCAAAATTTTACGCCTCCAATCTAATTAGAGGTTCACATAGAAAGAATTGTTTAATATACACATGTGGGAGCCCAAAGGGTTAAATGTACGACTTTTTCAAAGTTTTATGATTTGTCCTTTGATGTGAGGTATTCAGCTATAAGTATGCAAAATTTCATGCCTCAATGTAATTAGATGTTTACATAGAAAGAATTGTTTAAAATACACATGTGGGAACCCAAAGGGTTAAATGAATGACTTTTTCAAAATTTTATGATTTGTCATTTGATCTGAGGTGTCCATCTATAAGTACGCAAAATTTCATGCCTGCAACCTAATTAGGGACTCACTTAAAAAGAATTGTTTAAAATACACATGTGGGAGCCCAAAGGGTTAAATGTACGACTTTTTCAAAATTTTATGATTTGTCGTATGATGTGTGGTGGTCGTCTATAAGTATGCAAAATTTCAAATATCCAACATGTGTAGTTTCTGAGAAAGGGCTCTGTGACGGACAGACGGACAGACAGACAGACAGAGGAGCGAGACGAATAGGGTTTCGTCAGATGAACGAAACCCTAATTAGCGCCGTGGAAAGAACACCATTTGCGCCCGGATGCAATCTTGAGTGTAACACACACGAATAAAGAAATTTTAAAATATTAAAAAGAAAAAAACATACTTAACAAGGATTCACATAAATCTGAAACATTTATACTCTCATTCTTTGCTCAAAAAGTGTTTAATTTTGCTAGTTGCTTACAATGAATACAATTTGTATACATTATTTATACGAAGTATAAAAATAACGGAGTATTTGCTTTCAATACCATGAGATGAACAACAAATCTAAATAAATTAAAAGTAAAAATTTGCGCAGTACTTTTTGCAATTCACGGTAATAACTTTAGGTTTTGAAATAAAAAAGTCCTTCCGGCAAGTGAAGGGAGGAAGAGGTAGCTTTCCTATTCCTTATTTTAAAAATGCCAACTTATATTATTCAAATACACGAAGCTCAATTTAGTGGAATCCGAGTATAGGAGATTCAATACTAATTTTTATCAATACAAGATCATTATGAATGAGAATTTCGCGAAATTAGTCATCTTTATCCAAGCTGCTTTTATTTAAAATAACTTATATTTGGCTGCCAAATTCGGCGATTTCTTAAAGTGCCTGCCATTTTAAGACAACATGGTGGATGAGGCTAACCAATGAACTTGGTCGAGACCTTAGTAATTGCTGTGCACATGCTCACTCACGTCGGAATCGATTGGTATATACGAGTGCTGTCTCAGGCAAAAAATCAGATTTTTCAAAATGTCACCCACATTAGATATTGAAATTGCTATATATTGCTATATATGAGCCATTTTTTAAGATAAAGACAAACAAAAAATGCTCCTGAATCCTTATATCAAGGTGAAATACTTAAGAAAGAAACCTTTTTCAATTTCTAATTTTTTTGCACCTCACTTTAAATATATATATTTTTTAATTTAATGGCCGCCATTTTGAAACAAGATGGCTGATGAAGCTGGCCAGCGAACTTGGTCGAGATATTGATGTATACAATCCACATGCCTTCTTACATCGAAATAGGAGAATACGTGTGTTATCGCGTGACAAATACAAGATCGTTTCAAAATGTTAGCCATGCTAGAAATTCAAAGTGCGATAATTCAACCATTTTTTAAGATATAAACATAAGAACAAATTTTCAGAAACAAAACTTGCTCCGGAATCTTTGTATCACGGCCAAACACATAAAAAAAAATCTTTTTCATTTTCCAATTTTTTAATACCTTATTTTAAATTTAATTTTTTTAAATGGCAACCCTTTTGAAATAAGATAAGATGGCGAATGAAGCTGGCCAACGAACTCGGTCGAGACATTGGTATGTACATTGTACAGACCAAGTTACATCCAAATCGGTTCATAAATACGCCTGTTATCGCGTGACAAAAATCAGGTCGTTTTAAAATGTCAGCCACAATAGAAATTCAAAATGCTATAACTCAGCCAATTTTTTTGATATAGGCGAAACGAAAACTGTTCCGGAATCTTTGTATTAAGGTCAAACACATACAAAAAAATCTTTTTCATTTTCCAATTTTTTGGTATCTCATTTTAAATTTTAAATTTTTTAAATGGCCGCCATTTTGAAACAAGATGGCGGATGAAGCTGGACAACGAACTCGGTCGAGATATTTGTATGTACTATGTACACACCCAGGTACATCCAAATCGGTTCATAAATACGCCCGTTATCACGTTACAAAAATCAGGACGTTTCAAAATGTCAGCCACACTAGAAATTCAAAATGCTATAACTCAGCCATTTTTTAAGATATAGACGAAACAAAAACTGCTCCCGAATCTTTTTATCAAGTTCAAACACATAAGAAAAAATATTTTTTCTATTTTCAATTTTTTGGTACCACCTTTCAAATTTAAATTTTTCTTAAAAATTTAAATGGCCGCCATTTTTAAACAAGATGGCGGATGAAGCTGGCCAACGAACTCGGTCGAGACATTGGTATGTACTATGTATAAACAAAGTTACATCCAAATCGGTTCATAAATACGCTTTTCATCGCGTGACAAATTTCAAGACGTTTTAAAATGTCAACCACGATAGAAATTCAAAATGCTATAACTCAGCCATTTTTTAAGATATAGACGAAACAAAAACTGCTCCGGAATCTTAGTATAAAAGTTAAATACATAAGAAAAAAGTATTTTTCCATTTTCAATTTTTTGGTACCACATTTCAAATTTAAAATTTTTTGAAAAATTTTAAATGGCCGCAATTTTGAAACAAAATGGTGGATGAAGTTGGCCAACGAACTCGGTTGAGACATTGGTATGTACTATGTACATACCGTATTACATCCAAATCGGTTCATAAATTCGAGAGTTACAGTGTGACAAAGTTCAGATATATATATATATATATATGGATATATATATATATATATATATATATATGGATATATATATATATATATATATATATATATATATATATATATATGTATATATATATATATATCAACTTTTGAACGGAGGGTGGTTTCGGGGTCTGGGGGCCATGATCGATGAAAATATACCAAAATTTTTTGAAATCGCTTTCCCCCGAACGGCTGCAATTGGTAGCTTTTTGTAATGAAAGCTACCTAAAATGCTATAACTCAGCCATTTTTTAACATATAGACGAAACAAAAACTGCTCCGGAATCTTAGTATAAAGGTTAAATACATAAGAAAAAAGTATTTTTCCATTTTGAATTTTTTGGTACCACATTTCAAATTAAAATTTTTTTGAAAAATTTTAAATATCCGCCATTTTGAAACAAAATGTCGGATGAAGCTGGCCAACGAACTCAGTCGAGACATTTGTATGTACTATGTACACACCGAATTACATCCAAATCGGTTCATAAATATGAGAGTTACAGTGTGACATAGGTCATATATATATATATAATTATTATAGGTTGGATAGGTGGGTAGATATTAGAGTACGGAGGAGGGTGATGTTGTCTGGATAATACACAATGGTTAATTTAAAAAAAAATATGGGGCTTTTGTATTATTACTATATTTTTGATACGTATTTTATAAGGATGTTGGTTTGATATTTTATATGCAATTGGTGACTTTCATTAATATTTTATTTAGCTTAATTATTGTTTAATCTTATTTACAATCATTTGTTATTAAATTTTAATTTACTAAGGACAATATCATATCAATTACTAATAGTATGCCATTTTTATAGTGATTAATATACATATAAGTATATTTAATACAAATAAAGTTATACTGTATGTATTAAAATTGGGTAATCATTTTTATTATTATTCCTCTATTCTTTTTAGTATTTATCTATTTTCACTTTGTGTTATAAAATTTATTATCGGTTTAATGTTTTTGAATGTCCCACATTCATACTTATAGGATTTTTATGGATGTATGAAAATAATCCACACACTATATTTGAGATTTTTAGGTAATGGGAATTTAAGTATCTGATAATCTTCTATATACTTCCATATGTTTTTTATTTCGTGTTCATTTTATAATTATCTTATATATAATAGTTTTTATTAAAGATTTTTATATTATTTTTAATAATTATTTACATTAATTATTATTGAATTTATTTTGTTTTATAGCATATAGCTATATCCTATATATTATCAATGTTATAGAATTATTTAAATTCTTAGTGTAGTTTAAATGAGTTAGATAATAGAAGATTTTGTATGCTTTTTTTTAAATTTTATTAACAAATTTTTTTAAAAAATACTATATATGAGGATATGTTTGGTTTTGCTGTTAATTTTTTTTTTTTTTTACATTCAAAAGCTTACAATTGTTTATCTTGTGACATTTGAATAATAAAAGTACTACTAGATGGCAGCACCAAAATTTGTCTTTTGACGATAAGTTTTAAATTTTGCTTTTTCCAGCTCCTTTTCAGTTATAATTTACTACACCAGGTGGATTTTTTTAGCTAAATTTTGACGATATTGTTAAATTGTAATTTATTAATTTAATAGTGCCTTTTAGTTATTTTAAATAATGTAATTACTTTCTATTTATTCTTTTTATATTATATTAAATGTATTTATCATGGTATTTCAAAATGTATTAACTGCATCCTTTGGTATCAATTACTGTGATTTCTTAACTGTTTTATTCACCTTAATCTTTACGATATTTTGGTAGCCATGTGCGCGTGGATATACTGAAAAATACTGAAATATTAATCGGTATGTTGTTTATTATTTCTATTTTATATCCTATAAATATTTAAACAGGTTTTATTGATTTTTCCATTTCATATTATTTGTTTCTATTCTGTTTACATTTTTAATCAATTCACTTGATTTTAATGGTTGTTTGGGCACAGGGAAAAATAATTTTTAGCTTTAGCTTATTTTTCTCACAGAAAACACCCATATTGCTTATATCATTGAATTCTGTGCCCTTGATAACGTAATTCACTATATAAGCTTTTCCATTATTTGTCGGTGTCCACTTTCTTCTTTTTTCTTCCATAATAAATCTTATAATAAATTATTTGGCACTTTTTTTATACTTACATCTTTAATTCATAATATTACGGTTTTTGATGGTGGTAGGTTATGTTTAATTAATGGTTATATATATATATATATATATACGGATATATATATATATTACCATTAACCCTAGATCTACCGGGAATTTTATTCAAGTTTTAATAAAACGTTCTACACCAGAATTTTTATTTAAAACTATTTAACTTATTTATTTACCTTATTTTTGTATGGTTTATATACTTAGTTTATTTTAAAGAAATTTCTGGTTTGAATGAATATTTTGTATGTACCTGTCGGGTCCAATGGACCCGTCTGGTAGACGGAGGGTTAATTAAACATAACCTGCCACCGTCAATTATTATGAATTAAAGCTGTAAGTATTAAAAAAAAATATTATAAGAATTATTATGGAAGAAAAAAGAAAAAAGTGGACACCGACAAAAATTGAAAAGCTTATACATTGAATTACGTTATCGAGGGCACAGAATTCAATGATATAAGCAAAATGGTTGTTTTCTGTGGGAGAAATAAGCTAAAGCTAAAATTAATTTTCCCCTGTGCCCGAACAACCACTAAAATCAAGTGAATTGATTAAAAATGAAAGCAGAATAGAAACAAATAATATGAAATGGAAGAATCAATAAAACGTATTTAAATATTTATAGGATATAAAATAGAAATAATAAACACCATACCGATTAATATTTCAGTATTTTACAAAAATCCATGTGCACATGTCTTCCAGTATAACAAAAAGATTAAGGTGAATAAAACAGTTAAGAAATCACAGTAAATGATACCAAAGGATGCAGTTAATACATTTTGAAATAATATTTGAAATACCTTGTAAAACAAATTTAATCTAATATAAAATATATAGAAATTAATTACATTATTTAAAATGCACTATTAAATTAATAGATAACAGTTTAACAATATCGTCAAAATTTAGCTAAAAATACACCCTGGTGTATAAAATATAACTAAAATGGAGCTAGAAAAATTAAAAATAAGAGCAATATGAAAGATACAATTTTAGTGCTGCCATCTATTAATAATTATATTAAACATCTATCGCAAGATAAAAATTTGCAAGCTTTTGAATGTAAATAACTGTTTAAACAGCAAAACCAAACAAATCCTTATATATAGAGAATTATAGAACAACCACTAAAATCAAGTGAATTGATTAAAAATGAAAGCAGAATAGAAACAAATAATATGAAATGGAAGAATCAATAATACGTATTTAAATATTTATAGGATATAAAATAGAAATAATAAACACCATACCGATTAATATTTCAGTATTTTACAAAAATCCATGTGCACATGTCTTCCAGTATATCAAAAAGATTAAGGTGAATAAAACAGTTAAGAAATCACAGTAAATGATACCAAAGGATGCAGTTAATACATTTTGAAATAATATTTGAAATACCTTGTAAAATAAATTTAATCTAATATAAAATATATAGAAATTAATTACATTATTTAAAATGCACTATTAAATTAATAGATAACAGTTTAACAATATCGTCAAAATTTAGCTAAAAATACACCCTGGTGTATAAAATATAACTAAAATGGAGCTAGAAAAATTAAAAATAAGAGCAATATGAAAGATACAATTTTAGTGCTGCCATCTATTAATAATTATATTAAACATCTATCGCAAGATAAAAATTTGCAAGCTTTTGAATGTAAATAACTGTTTAAACAGCAAAACCAAACAAATCCTTATATATAGAGAATTATAGAACAACCACTAAAATCAAGTGAATTGATTAAAAATGAAAGCAGAATAGAAACAAATAATATGAAATGGAAGAAACAATAAAACGTATTTAAATATTTATAGGATATAAAATAGAAATAATAAACACCATACCGATTAATATTTCAGTATTTTACAAAAATCCATGTGCACATGTCTTCCAGTATATCAAAAAGATTAAGGTGAATAAAACAGTTAAGAAATCACAGTAAATGATACCAAAGGATGCAGTTAATACATTTTGAAATAATATTTGAAATACCTTGTAAAACAAATTTAATCTAATATAAAATATATAGAAATTGATTACATTATTTAAAATGCACTATTAAATTAATAGATAACAGTTTAACAATATCGTCAAAATTTAGCTAAAAATACACCCTGGTGTATAAAATATAACTAAAATGGAGCTAGAAAAATTAAAAATAAGAGCAATATGAAAGATACAATTTTAGTGCTGCCATCTATTAATAATTATATTAAACATCTATCGCAAGATAAAAATTTGCAAGCTTTTGAATGTAAATAACTGTTTAAACAGCAAAACCAAATAAATCCTTATATATAGAGAATTATAAACCTAATATAAATCACACAAAGTATTTAAAACTATTGTTAATAAAATTTAAAAGCATACAATATGTTCTATTAGCTAAATTATTTAAACTAAACTAAGAGTTTAAATAATGTTAGAACATTGATAATATATAGCATATATCTGTATGCTATAAAACAAAATAAATTCAGTAATAATTAATATAAATAATTATTAAAAATTATCTAAAAATTATTTTTTAATGAATTATATATAAGATATTTATAAAATGAACAGGAAATATCAAACATGTGGAAGTATATAGAAGGTTAAATAATACTTAAAATCCCATTACTTAAAACGCACAAATATAGAATGTGGATTATTTTCAGACATCCATAAAAATCCATAAAGTATGAATATGGGACATTCAAAAACATTAAACTAAGAGTGGCATACTATTAGTAATTAATATGATATTGTCCTTAGTAAATTAGAATTTAATAACAAATAATTGTAAATTAGATTAATGAATAATTAAGCTAATTATAATATTAATGAAAATCTCCAACTTACATAAAAAATATCAAATCAACATCCACATAAAATACATAACAAAAAAATAGTAATAATACAAGAGCCCCGCTTTTTTTTTTTTAAATAAATAATTAACCATTGCGTATTATCCAGACAACACCACCCTCCTCCGTACTCTAACATCTACCCACCCAACCAACCTATAATATTTTTTTTATATTATTTTACAATTTTTAATTTTTTAGATATTTTTTTATTTTATAATTTTTTTTGTAATTTTGTTTACGCATGTGTTAATTTGTGTTTATAGATCATGTAAGAAAAGTACTAATTGTATATTAATGAATATATGAATTTTTTTGGAAAACCATGATTTAATGCATCATAAATTAGTTTTTTAATATTATTGTTAATTAGAGGAGAAGAACATAAACATTTTATTCTATATAAATGATTAAGTATTATATTACGAAATACAGAATGATGTAGACAAGATTTAAAATTTGTAAATGTATTAACTGTGAATTTAAATTCTTTACGTTTGTCATACAAATCTGTGATTGTTTTATTGTCTTTTATTGTAATTTTAAGATCTAAGAAGTTAATTGTATTGTTAGATAAAAGGTTTTCCGTTAATACCAAATTAGTGGGATAATCAACTGGAAATCGAGTAATTGCAGATTGATCAGTTTCAATTAAAATGATGTCATCAATATAACGATATAAATGTAGATTATTATTAGTAAAATTGCGTTCATAATGAGATAAGTATAAGTCTGAGAGTAAACTGGAAGTACAACCGCCTTGTGGTATACCGACATGCTGTAAATATAAAGTATTATCTTGCAATATATAATTATTATAGATAATGAAGTTAGTTAAAGATTTAAAATATGCAATATCTATATAAGATGGTAATTCCAGTTTTTTATAATACTTTTTAAATAATGCATTTATAATTTTATGTAAATCTAATAGGTCTATATTATTAAAAAGATCTTTGAAGTCATATGTCGTTATATTACAAACAGAATGAAGATTTTTTAAAATCTTAACAAGTTGATAGCTATTTTTTATACAATGTGTATTATCATTGTTTGTAGTAAGTTCATATATTTGATTAAGAATTTTTAAGAGAAGTGTATTGGCTTTATTATTATATGTATTACAACCAATAGTAACAGTCCTAAATTTAATAGGTGTTTTATGAAATTTGGGAATAAGAACTAAATATGGATAATTAAAATTAGTAGATAAAATATTTAAAAGTTTATAATAACTTCGAATTTTACGATTATTTACAATAACATTTTCATTAGTTATTTGAAAAGACTTATTAGAAGAAATAGAATTTGTAAGTAGTTGGTGATAATATGATTTACATATAATAGCATAATTGTTAGGAGATTTGTCTACATATGTAATAACGAAGTTTTTTTGTAATTTAGTAATTTGTTGGAAATAATGCTGTGTATTAATAGAAACCAAATCAGCAATATTATTTTTTAAAACCATAGTTAATTTTTCAATTACTAATATCTTCCATCGATTAAAATATTCAATAGGCTTATTATAAGAGATAGAAATTTTATAAATAAAAATATCAATATCATATGTAAACTGTTTGATAATAGATTTAACATTAAATTTAGATGGAAGTCTATATTTAGTACCATAACCCATTAGTTGTTTCAATTTAAAATCATGAACAATATCAAGATTTCCAGTGATTATATGTCCATGATCATTGTTTATGTATTTTTTTAGAGTGGGGTCTTTGCAGTTACACGGAAAAGTACTTGCAGCAGATGTATTTTTTGAAAATGTATTATCGTTAAAAATTTTTCTCCCAATTGTATTCGGATATTTAAAGGTTTTTGATATATGAAGATTATTGATAGGAAAAAAACAATTTTTATCATTAATTATAGAATTGATATTAATTTTATTAAAAATGTGATTTGAAAAATTAATTATCATTTGAGTATTCATGTTCTGAATTTTGTGTTTTTTTTGTATATTAATATTTAAAAGATTAACCCTACTCATAATAAGGTCAAAGTAAATATCAGATATATATATATATATATATATATATATATATAGATATGTCAATTTTGAACGGAGTGTGGTTTCGGGGTCTGGGGGTCATGATCGATGAAAATATTCCAAAATTTTTTGAAATTGCTTTCCTCCGAACGGCTGCAATTGGTAGCTTTTTTGTAATGAAAGCTACCTAAAAAACCTTTCATATTAACATTTTCGGAATTCAAACAACTGTGTTTTGAGGTTATGTTACCTGCAGCTGAAAAGTCTCGTTCAGAACAGGGAAAACCAATGACTACAGCTCCTTATCCTTCCACAATATTTACTGAGACAAGAAGTTCGTGCCAATACTACACTTATTTTTTAAACCATTATGAGAACATATTTAAAACAACTATAATGGCTTCTTTCAGCAATTATTATTTATTTATAAAATAATTTAACCTGTTCCAGAAATTTATATAAAATTTTATCACCTAATTTAATGAAAATTAGAAGGTAATAAATTAATTAAAATATTTAAAGAGGAAAATAACAAGATCTTATGTATGAAACATAATATGCAGATTGCTACAGTAACGCCACCGATTTCCAGCTTATTCTCCATTCACTGACGTAAGACTGGTGAGGTCTATTGTTATTAAAAGTAATAGGATACTTGAAATATACGTATACTTTAAATGTATGTATGCTTAAAAATACATTACGTTTAACCAATGTACTCTTATCCGTATCCGGATACGTTTAAACGTATATTTTAAAGTTTTCGTAAAGTTATTAATTAAAAGTATTTCAAAGAAACGTATTATACGTACATACGTATATCGTTTAAACGTGTAACTGAAATACGTATCCCATCTGGAGCACTAATCTAGATAAATTCGAGATTTAGGCTCTTTCGTAAGTTTTGTTTCTACTGCACCTTCACTTTCAGATTATTTTAGCAACTGACTTACAGTTTTTGTCAAATTTTGTTTTTGAAATACTGTTTTTTGCTTTCTTAAGCTTTAATTGTTCTCTCTTTTCTAATTTTTGTCTTTGTTTTAACTTTTTCACTTCATTGTCCTTTTTAATTTTTTTCATATTTGCTTCAGTTTTTAAGAATTCACAACAATTTTAACCTACAGCTTTTCGTTTTTTTCGCTGGATTTTGATTTGTTGGTGAAAATTTTTAACAAACAGCTTTTAAAAACATGAGATTGTTTAGCTACATGAAGAGATATTTGTGAATGTGATTCTGGTTGACCTCCCTCCAGACTGTTCTTGAATAGAATCTGACCTGATTTTCCAAGTTAGTATTTTAAAATATGCATTCATTGCTTGCAAAAATTCAAAATCTTTATCACTTATATTTCTGTGCAATGTTAAATTTGTTTGAACAGACACATCAAACACTATTTGAGAAACATATTATTAGCTTCATGGTTCTCAATTTGAAAACTTGAACTTGCGGAACAGTCAGCAAGAGCTGCTAAGTCCTCATTAACCATCTTTAATTTTAAAAATCAGGAAACATATTGTGATCTTTAGCATAAAAATCATTATTAACTCGAAAATCATCATTAAAAATTGATTTAATAGCAGAAACAGGTCAGTACACAAATCAGAGCTATAACAGCTAAATTTTTATCAGCCCAGTCATTGGTGGATATGACTGGTACAGAAGCATTTAATTCGTGTAATTCATATTTCTGATTTTATAAATTTTTATAGCTCTAAATTGCATTCGATTTTAAAGAGGATTCTTGCACTCAGATTGAATGGGAAAATATCAGTTTTTTATTCAAAATTTTAACGACATGCATTTTTCTAATTTGATTATTTGACACACATATTTAAGTACTCGGTCAAAGGAAAACACTATTGGAGGATAATGTTGAAATTCTTAATTTATTAACTCTACAAAGCGTAATTTAACACAATTACTGCTTTAATCATCATTTAAATACAATATATGAAAATACCATGTAAACGAACCTCAGTTAATCTCCTGAAAGTCTCTCGCATTTAGGGTATTCAGTTCGTCGCTAATTGGCCTCTAAAGAAAACCAGTCACCAAAATGAGTAGAATATTTTTGAACTCTATTTAGAAAACTTGTAGCCTTTTCCGGAGCTTACACTTGAAACATACGCTGTAGCCCTTGACATCTATAGAGTTATTTGATCTTCAAAGTTAAGAAAGAAAAACTACGATCCATTTTCGGATCATTAAAAAAGATTGTGGATGAAGCATTCCGCGAAAAAGCAGCGCCGCATATCACGTAGCGGTGACTTGTGGAACTATGCTTTTCAGGGAATCCTTCGTCCAACGTCTTGTTTAATCATCCTGCAAAATTTGGCTCTATTCCCACAACAAGATTGCGCTACAGAACACACTGAGTACTGTCAGTTTAATTATGGTCACGTTGTATTTTTAATTTCTACTGAAGTAATAATAATTGAAATGTAAAATAGTCCCGGCATCTTTTCACGAATGGAAGTGCTATTTCTTAAAACAGCATATTTTAAATACATTTTTTAATATACACTGTTAAAAATCTGCGACATTTGCTGAATAGTAACTCCACCTATTTTATATAATATCTCTTTTTTAACCAATGAGAATGCTCCATATTATAGTCAAGTAATCATTTCCTATAAAAGAGGTGGAGTGACTATGCAGCAAATGCAGCAGATTTTTAACAGTGTAGTTCAAAGCTAATTCTTAAGCATTTTGAAGCTTTTTGTAGAAACATTTTACTGTATGAATAACCATAATTCTTATAATGAATAAATGCATCAAATTTGTTATTATAAAATTTAAAATCATATTGATTAAGTAATAGTTTTGCTTTTTATTGAAAACAAGCAAATGCACATTCACACTTTTGCAAAAGTAAAAGTGTCTCTACAGATAAGTTATGCATGTATGTATGAGAATAATTAATTAACAATTTTTTTAAGTATGTACATTATGGTGGAGCAAAAAAAATTAATTTTTTAAAATCAAAAACGAGTAGGTGCCAAAAGTTGCCTTTATACTAGTACATCATCTGGGTGCAATATTACCGCTGAAAACAAATAGCTTGAGTCTGCGCTTTTGGTCGAAAATTCGAAATTTTGGGTAAAATTTGACATTTTTTTCAAAAAATGAAAAAAAAATCTATAGAGATGGTTATTAGTTAAAAGTGTTATATAAACCTTTATTATTAATGACTTAACATATTTAAACGATAAAACGATATCTTTGTTCTGTATAACTGGAACAAAACTGACAACTTTTGGTGAAAAATAGGCGTTGTCACTCTGTTGTGTCATAAACTAATTGTTGTTTAGAATACAGCTCTTATCTAGTTGCTTTCAAAACTACCCAGGAAGTACAACGTGCAGGTGACTGCATTTCATGTCACAACAGTACATGGCTCGACCACCCTACCATCTGAACTCAATGTTTTATTTATACATTGAATTGTGATTTTTTTATCTAAGACTGGCATGAGTTTTCTATTTATCAACCTAGTATATCTCTTCTTTGAATCCACAGACTTTGGATGCTTCTGCTGTGATCTCCTTTACGTATTTTTCTACTGCTTGTGTAAGAGAAGACAAACAGTGTAATTCAGTGCGGATGATATTAATGTAATCTATTCAGCCGTCTATTATCTTCACCAAGATTGCACCCGATAAATGCATATTAATTAGAGGTTCTGTTACCACAACACTTTTCCATTTAATTAGATTTATATAATTATCCGCTTCAAGGTTGATTGTGGATATTTCAAATTTGCATATGCCATCATTTACTCTCATCTTTCAACTATTATGTGCTGAGCAGCTAGCTGTTTAATATGATGGCAATCGTCAGAGAGCATTGAGATAAGAATTTCCTTTGCGTACGCAAAGCAACCATTGTCCCAAATAACCCTTTTTTAGTATTTGTTTTATTCCGTTTTGTGTGTTGTTTAGTAGCCGAGTAATTTCCCATGAGTTTTTAGATCCCTTCTTTAGCTGTGGATTACATTTGATTGTAAACTATCCTCGGGCCAAACTTGGATAACATAGTACTTTTTGAGTGAAAGTAGAGACTCTGATGGGCAGTGAGTGCTCATAGAAGGCGGATAATTCTGTTAGTCGTTCTCATCCATTCTGCGAGGGACATGTTTCGAATGAACCATTACAATTGATCATATGCCGCCTCCAAGTCCAGCGAATTTCCTCTGCATCATTTATTAGACAAGGTCGTTGGCAAAAATTATATTCTAACCCACGGTGATTCGCCGGACCAATAGGAAAATCTTTGTCCACGTGCTTATTCCCTTCTTATTTCAATTTTTGAAGCCATAGAGAGTAATTTTCAAACATTATTTCTTGAATTCGAGAAAAGTGTACTCAGCACATACCTGCTAGACATTTGCAAAGTTATTTCATCAAGATATTGCTCAGAAGAACTACCGAATAGGAACCCAAGAAACTTGTCCTACGCAAGGTCGCTCACAAAGGCGCATAAAATTATTCGCCATTATATATGCACTGATTGATCATCAGAGTCTGGTTCACTCACAAAGTATGTAATTCAAGTTTATGCCTCAAGATGGTTTACACCAAATATAATCCACATCTAAAAAATTGGTCTGAAAACTTTAAACATCACAGAAAACAGCAAAAAACAAATACTAAAAAAAATTATTTAGGACAATGGTAGCTTTCTAGATCGAGAGCAAATTCTTATTGCAATTTTCATGACGATCGCCATCACATTAAACAACAAGTTTATCAGCATATAAAAATGCAAGAGTTAGAGTAAATTATTGCATACACAAAGATGAAATACTTTAATGTTGTAAAATGTTGCCGGAACAGAACTCCGAATCAAGGATGCAATTTTGGTGAAGATACTAGAGGGCTGAATAGATTCCATTAATTCCACTGCGTTATTTTGTTTACATTATCATACACAAGTAGTAGAAATATAAGTGAATGAGTGCCATAGCAGCATCACCCAACGACTGTGGATACAGAGAAGAGATGGACTAAGTTGATACATAGAAATCTTATGCCAGTCTTTGATAAAAAATAAAAATTCAATATATAAATAAAACATTGTGCTCAGATGGAAGGGTGGTCGAGCTATGCACTGTTGTGTCATAAAATGCAGCCACCTCCTCGTGATACCTCCTAGGTAGATTTGAAAGCATATTCCAAACAACAATTAGTTGTATGACACAACAGAGTGGAAACGGCATTTTTTACCAAAAGTTGTCAGTTTTGCTCCCGTTATACAGAACAAAGATATCGTTTTATCGTTTAAATATGTCAAGTCATTAATAATAAAGGTTTAAATAACACTTTTAAAAAATAGCCAGCTCTATAGGAATTTTTTATTTATTTTTTGATAAAAATGTCAAATTTTACCCTAAATTTCGACTTTTGGACCAAAAGCGCAGACTCAAGCCAATTTTTTCAGCGGCAATATTGCACGCAGATGATGTACTAGTATAAAGGCAACTTTTGCACCTACCCGTTTTTGATTTAAAAAAATTCATTTTTTTCGCTCCACCCTAATGTATATATTAACGGATTAACATTTCATTTGAGAGCGTTTTGGTTTCTGCCGAAATTTTATAGAGGTCAAAAATTCGTTTTCGGTTCTGTTTCATCCAGAAAAACTATTTTGATCGGGTACTAATTTTTAGTTTCTAGTATACATTCATTTATTAATTGTTGTGTAAACGACATCGCATTTCGTTGGAGAAACGTTGTTCAGTATGATAATAAATCTGGCAATGTATCTTGTTGCATCAATTTGTTTACGAATTCCTTATTTTGTATTCAAACTCTTATAAAGCCTTTGTTCTTTTTTAAAGCAACCGATTTCATTGTATTTCAATGATCAACAATTTGTTGATATACAGGGTGTCCACTCACAACGGTGTTCAATGGCTAATTCCTAAACCGTTTGGCATAGGCATATAGTTCCAGTTACAAAAATGCTTTAAATGAGACAGAGAAGTATTTTAAAAGCGATTTGGGCCAATAAAAACATTCCTTAAAAAATTCCGAAATTTAAAATTTTCCCTCCCAATCCTATAAGTTATATTTAGTAAAGTATCCTATTACACTAAGAAGTAAGACAAAAAGTCCCATTCTTGAACGATTAAAACAGACCGAGTAATAGGTGTTAAAAGTTGAAGCATTTTTTTTTTTTTTGCTGCAAAATAGGGGCCGTTCGTAAATTTCGAAAATATAAATAATCGACAGATATAAAAAAATAATAGTTGAGAATAAAATTACCATTACAATAAATATTTGAAATCTGTTTTCGCTCTGACATATTAAAGAAAAATATACAACTTGTATTAAAAATATACAACTTGTATTAAAAATATACAACTTGTATTAAAAATATACAACTTGTATTAAAAATATACGTTAAAAGATAATTTTTGTTAATTGAAATGATGAAAAGCAACAGTCTCATTTTTTTACAAAATGATACATATTTTAAAATGCTGTTAGATTATCTATTCTAAAACTTAATTAGTAAAAATTAAAGTTATCTTAAAACTTGCTCGCAGTGACTCCCTTAGGCTGAAATTGTATTAAAAATATAAGTTAAAAAATAATTTTTGTTAATTGAAATGATGAAAAGCAACAGTCGCAATTCTTTACAAAATGATACATATTTTAAAAGGCTATTAGATTATCTAATCTAAAACTTAATTAGTAAAAATGAAAGTTATCTTAAAGCTTGCTCGCAGTGACTCCCTTCGGCTGAAATTCAGAAATGTACACTCGAAATAAATTCTTCTAATACTTTAAGTACTTTGTTGACGATCCCTCGATGCATGGCCCAACCCATCTGTGTTCAACTGCAGAAAATTGGCGTAAGTCATTCAAAGTTTCATAACTTGGACAATTTTAGTGTTAGATGAATGGTATTTTTTTTGTCCCACTTGTTAGTGTAATAGGGAATTTTTACTAAATATTATTTATAGGACTAGGGGGCGGGGGGGCGTATAAAAATTTAAATTTCGTATTTTTAAATAAAAGTTTTTATTGATCAAAACGATTTTTAAAGCAATTTTTCAACTAATTAAAAAAAATTTTGTAATTGGAACTATAAATTAGCCATTGAACACAATTGAGAGTGTGCTTCCTGTATAACAGAAGGCACCAGGTCTATTTCGCAAATTATTACATTGTCGAAAGACGTTTTCTCAAGAAAATGCAATGTGGTTTTTAGAAGGCTTAAAAAACAAAAGTGTGCTATTTGTGTTACCCTTAACTATAAAAATATAGAACTTTTTAGATTAGCAGAATGAGAAGATAGGGAATAAGCTAAAAGAAAAGACAGATCTAAGCTGCACTAGTAGCAAACGCAAGAATTAGAAGATTAAAAGACAAAAATAAATGGATTTTTTTGCATTTGGGAGTTCTGAAACGAAGCAAACTAGAGAGAACGAGTATTAAAATTATTAGCAATGGTTTTAAGAGAGTATGAAAACACACGAATCCTCCAAACATTTCATGAAACTGAGTTTCAGTGTAGTGGAACATAATTGGCTGGCGTTACTTACTTCATTGAGAATTGATAGAAATGGATTTGTAGTCGTAAAAAGTTGATAAATACTTGATTCTTTATACATTTATTTTATTGATAACGTGTCATATGCCACGATGTCATTAAATTGTGTTAAAATTTAAGAAATTTACTTGATAATTCATACTAAAGACTCAGAGAAAATCGCTGATTCATCTCTATAAATAATGTTATTTTTCTTCCTTTTTTCTTTCAGGTACTTAATACACAATTGTAAAAAAGAGGTAAAATATGTGATATTCATAAGCTATAATAAACTGCACGCAACTTCATTGCATTACTTACCGGCATACAGAGACTATTTGCCGTTATATGTATTTAATATTATGTATGTAGTATTAAATTTACAAACATATCAACATTTATACAGATACATGTAGATAGTAAAAAGATTTAAAATGTGAATGCATTATAGGAATTTTTAATTAACAGTATTTAATAACATCAAAGAAGTAAATACAGGGTGTCCGTAATTAAACGACCCTACTTTAAAGTTGTCTACAAACAAAACTATTGTTCATAAAGTTGTGAAATTTTGTGAAAGACATAATAAAGGGATGGGATTTGTTTAGGGTAAAAGAAAAATTAGTAAAAGTAATTCAAAATTTTGCCACCAGAGGGAGTTTTTTAATAAATTACACATTTAGCATTACGATAGTTTAAAAATTTTATTTATTAACTTAACCTTACTCTACAGACAGCTTTTCACGACATTATTCTAGCTTTTCCCTGAGCATACTGCGGTCAACTGTGGAACAGGCTATCTTACGATTCCAGATGGTACCTGAAAATGATGAAAATCATGCAGAACATGTTTGGCTATAACAAAATTTGTTAAAGCATCGTAAATGTATGCTTCATGTGTAATTCGTTAAAAAATGGCCTCCTAATTTTTTTTTCGCTCACACATATTCCCATACTTTTATTATGTCCTCCAAAAAATTTCACAACATTCTGAAGAACAGTTTCGTCTGTAGACAACTTTAAAATAGGGTCGATTAATTATCAACATCCTGTAAATAAAATTTCTAAACTATCTTAATGCTAAATATGTAATTTATTAAAAATCGCACTCTGGTGTCGAAATTTTAAACTATTTTTATTTATATATTTTTTTTAGCTTAAACAAATTCCCATCCCTTTATTATGCCTTTCCCAAAATTTCACAACTTCATGAGCAACAGTTTTGTCTGTAGACAACTTTAAAGTAAGGTAGTATAATTATGGACACCCGGTGTATTAAAAGAACACTTCCATGGGTGCTAACCGTGTAGGTAATATATTTTCTAGTATTTTATTATTATATTTTAGGGATAAGAGTAATACATTTATTACTTAAGTCATAAAGACATAGAGTTGTTTCACAATTTAATTAAAATGTCTGACTTCAGAATTATGATTCTTTTTTACAATCGAATAGTGATTAAATACCATTTAAATAAAACAAAAAAATATTACCAATGTTGAACTTTTTTTTCAAATGAACTACTTATGTTTCATTCGAAATGAGATATGTAAAGACATTATCGGCAGACTTTCTTGCGAGTCTTTGAATATTTATCTTCTGCGATATTTTACAGTATTTTAAGAACTGAAAGCTTATTTGAAAGTTTTTTTCAAAAGGAAAATTGATACTAATATTATTTTTAAAAAGTACTATTAAAAAAATAAAACATTACTGAATTTTGGAAAAAAAAATCATATATTGCTAAAAGTATAGGATTATTTTTCATAAAAACTTATACAATTTGAATATGTTTATTACTGAACTAATGTCATATGCTAAAAGAATAAATGTATCGTTACAGAGATAAAATCTAGAAATTTTTAGACCTTCATATTTCACCTAGTATCAAATTTGAGAATTATGATTAAAAATCAACACAATATTTTCATTTGAAATTTTTTACATAATTAAAAATATTCATGAAACTCTATTATTTAAATTTAATTTCTAAACCACGACAGTATTAATATAAATTGAAGCATAATAAATAATGCATTATTTTTCTCTTCTTTTCTGTTTTATCCCTTTAGATCTCTGCGGAATTCATGCTGCTTTCGGAAACGCATGTTTTTTTTTACGAAATTTTAAGAAATGTTAATTGATAAAATAATAATAATAATAATAATAATGTTTCATTAATGTAATCGATATTTTTCAGAATATAACATAAAGAAATTTTTATGTTAATATTATTTTTTTTAGAAATAGAATAGTGAAAATATCTTAAAATGGCTCTCAATAATGTTTATAATCCCCTAGAAAGTTACTAAATTGAATTTCACAGGGATGTTTTAGCTATCATAAAAAATAAATCATTCCATTAAATATTTTTACTTGTTTCAGCTCCTAATAATTTAATCCTTAATTAGACCACTTCCATTAGTGAAATTATTTTTTAATTTCCATGTAAAATCAAAATTTAAGGAAAATAAATTAAAAAATATTGAACTTAATCACGTCGAAAATCAATATTCATTTATATATTTAAAATTTTGATTATTCGGAAGATACACGTGCTTTTCATCTCATGATGATTTAATTTTAATTATATGACTGGATTCGGGGTATTCAAAGAGAATAAAAAAATCATATAATGGGTATAAATTTTGTCGATAAAAATCTGAAGTTTAATGCATTTTTGGTATGAGAAATGAATAAATATTTATTAAGTAGAAATAAATTCCTATAAATTTAGTTTGTTTCTCATATATTCCGAGAAAATGATAGATTAACGCAGTGTAAACAAAGATTAAATAAGTTTTATTATTAAATCCTTGTAGACTTTTACCTTATTGTAAAATAGCTTAAATATATATAAAGAACATTTGTAATGCTTATAAAAAATTATTTTTCTAAATAATCGATTTTTATTTCAGTAATATGCTTAATAAAAAAATAGTTGGAACATCATGTACTTTGGAGCTCTGACACAAGAATTCAAGCTAGTTTTACTCAATGTTTCATACTAACAGACAGATAATATAAAATGTATTTCACAGATGTCTTATGGGCAAGAATTTTTCCATCCAAATGCTCATATTTTTTAAATTGCGGTAATAATAGCTCGTAGATGAAAGTTTAATAACATATAATATTACAAACTTTTGACCAGAAATCGTAAAACCCAACTTTATATGATACTCTGATCCACACATTTTTGTTAAATATTTTTTTAGGAAAACACGTTTACCATAATCTCTACTCTATAAATTGTAGCTTTAAATTTTAGAGTACGTAATTCTGGAATAGTCAATATCATGAAAATTCTATGATAAAATCCATTATCACTTTCCTAAGTATAGATTGTGTTGATCCTTGCTTAAAACAAGATTTTACTGCTTAGTTTTATGCAAAAATAAGGAAATTAATAAAAGTTTAGACTATTCAGTTTAATCCAGTGCTGATCTTAGATGCATTCTCAGATCCATTTTTTTTAATATTTTATAAGGAATCAAATAGAAATTTCCGTATTTACGGAACGGGGCTTCATTTTGAACCATGGAATTAAATCCAACATTCGAAATGTACATTATGCACGTTTTCTTTAGGTCAAGAGTCATTCTACGCAAATATAGGAACAGAAAGGCTGCTCTACAAAACACTTTTCTCTTATGTATCAGGGAAAAATGATTAACGCCTGGAGTCAATTGTAGTTCCTAGCTCTTTTAACGTGAATATCCGTTGATAATTATTCGAAGAAGGCACCAAAAATTCTTTTCAAATGAATACATCAAACCATTTTCTTAGAGTTTTCTTAAAGACATTATCTCTCTTTTTAGCTCTTAGTTTCAGCAGATGCAAACCTCTATTTATCAGCTGTAAAAAAAAAAAAATGCTTTGAATAATAGTGGAGATACAGCACGCATGAGTTCTTGTAGTATATGATGTCTTATGATTTAAGAAACAACAAATGATGTACATGTGTGTTTGTTGCTCATGCATGCACGTTCATAACTTTTGCCACATCGTATAGTCATTAGATCACTATTCTACTGGCAATTTATAATCATTTAGTGACTTGCACGCTACTTAACTGCGAGACATCTTATCACCATCCATTGTAAATTGCTGCTTAATATGTTTTCATCTATTCACAAATAAAGTTTTGCCTATTTGATTTCTACTTAATAATAAATGCCACAATCCTAAATAAGGCATATTTATACGTAAAATATAACTAATTATATATGTTAGAATTTAATTTAATATGACTTTTTTTTAATTTTCTCGGACCAATTGTCAATTGTACCCGTCTAGGAAGAATGCAAATAAATTGATAGAAACCTGCTTTTTTTAAAACTTATGTTCATTATCTTGATAACTTATGAGATGCAAAATACACTGCTTGTTTTGATTAATTTTTAACCACACATCTTATAGTAAAATTTTTTAAAAAAGTTTCTTAAAATCGCAAGAAATGAAAAGATTGTAGAAAATTTCTTAATGTTAATATGTTTTACGTTTTATTTTTTAAACTCTGCATTTAGAATATTGAGTAAAATTCACCAAGATGATATGCAAACATATATCCACATAATTTGCTCATTAAAAATGATATATTGAATATTAAAAAAGTCAGATTATTTTTTTGTCCTAATATCGTATAATCAAACTCAACACTAAATACGTAGAATAAAACCTGCCTTTTAGATTACATCCAGGGAAAACCTTAAATACATAAACAGAACAAGCAGTAGTTTGAAGAAAAATCAAAGATAGCAAAAAAAAAAAAAAAAAAAAAAAAACTTTATTGTAAGATGTATTTTGATAGTGAATTAATTCTTGAGATAGCTGAATAAAAAGTCCTATTCTAAATGTCTTTGATAAATCTTCTTTCAAATTTCTTTTCAATCTTGACGAAAGAGGATTGTGACCTGATGTTTCTCAAGCTATAGAAAACTAAATAATGCAGGGTTATTTTTGTTCTTAATCTTTGGAGAATTGGTGCATTATCGGACAAAAGCAAGAAACTAAAATACGACACATCTTTTAAAATATTTATTTAAAAAAAATAATAAGAATCTGAAATCTTGAATCACTGCTTTAAATTCGTGTTTCATAAAGAATTATTCTACAGTTTATTCTATTGAATAACATTTCGAAGAATAAATAACTCTGAAAAATTTATTTTGAGCGTTAGGGTTACTGGCTTCTATTAATGTAATAAATAAAAATACTGTAATCAGAAGAGAAAACTTCAATGCATAAAAATGATGGGTAAATAAACATTTATATTTGCCTCTGTCCTACATGATAGAGTCAAAATATATTTTAAAAAGATGTTTTATAGTTTTTGTATAATTCAGGATGAATACTGTTTCTCTAATTAATTTTTGTTTGAAGGTTGTTTAAATGAGGACGTGAGTTTCAAAACTCGTCTTATCCAGAAAATCAAATTTTGGGAAATCGCAAAAAACCTCTGACTTTGTCCATTGGCTTCCATTGTGGACGAAAATTTATATTGCCAGAAATTCACGATAAAATTAGTTATTTTTACAGATTGTAGTGTTTTTTTTTGATGCAGGTTCACCATTAGAATATATTGATAGGAAAAACTCGAAATTTTAAATTTTGGATGAGAGGAGTTTTGAAACTCACGTCCTCAAATGTATTATAGAACAGCAGACACATAGGTATAGTTTGGTAAATTTTTATTTATAGATAATATTTATAGTATTTTAATTATAACTGTTTCAGTTTTTAGGTCTCTTCGTAATTATATAAATACGTAGCACCTATAGACTTCGTCTGGCCCGTCCGTCTGTCTGAACCGAATGGTTTGAAATTTAATATATATATAATCGTTCCAGAATTTTGTCGAGTCATTTCAAATTTTGTAAAAATCGAATCAAAACTCAAAAAGATATCAGTAAAAGTTTTCTTCATACTATTAGATCCTATCATACGTAATTAATTCATTGATATCCCATGATAGGTATTGATTCTAGGTTGCCATCGTGATTACGTCCTTGTTAAGATGGAGTCACATCATTTCCGTATTGCTGAACTGAATATTTATATAATCGTAATAAATTTTGTATTCATGCATTTTTGCATAAGAGTGCAACAGCTTTTGCACCAAGATCTGAATATTGATAAAACTACTTGTAGTACGAACGCACCTTATTTGCCAATTTTGACTTACAATTTCCGATTTGTTTTATATAAAACAATCATAACACAATCGTAGTTTTTACATACGTTAATACGTGAAACATAAATTAAAACATATATAAATTCTACGACTATAATATGCGCACTTCCTGTCGAAAAAGTCAAATTGATATGTCTTATATTTAAGCATATAACATCCACTTTTGATGCAAGAAATTTGATAAAAAAATTACAAGCGTGCATTATAAAAATGAAAGATTGAAAATTGAGTTAAAAAGTTTATCATAAGAACTAAAATTTCTAATTTAATGAACGGTCTATTTATTTACAAAAATAATTTTCGCAGTCAGATCACACGAAATGTAATAGCTATTATACAGGTTGTTGCCGAATTCGACCGACAAATTCAGAGGGGTGATAGTGCATCAAGATGATCAAAATTTGCCACAGAACATAGAGTCGCATATCACATATTTAGTCATATATTTTATTCTAGCTACTTGGGTTGACGGCAACTGGCAATGGCAGTCCAAACTGGGGAGCGTCAAGTGGATACTGCTGGCGCGTATAATGGAAACTTCTACCATATATTTTGATATTATCACATTTACAACAAATCTCAGAATGTGTATTAAATGTTTTATTATAATATTTCAGTTTTCTGAAAGTTATTACCGTCAACCCAAATTGAGTTAGGATAGAACACCCTGTATATTGATTAAATACGTGGTTTGCGACCCCATGTTCTATGGCAATTTTTCATTCTCTTGATGCCTACTATCCCTCTTCTGAATTTGTAGCTCGTATTCGACAACACTCTGTACATTACAGAAAATATTATTTTATTTTTGGCTATTTATCTGATGACGGTTTCTTTGCTAAGAAAGTGATGCACGTGTTACGGTGAATATATCTAAAATAGAAGAATGAAATCTAAAAATTTAAGTGCACGTTATAAACTGGATCGTTTGATGCGCATGAATATACCGTAATAAAAACACATTAAAATTTGCTAAAAAAACCCTCCTACGTTTCTGATTTTCCATAACGCATTTAAACAATCTCTAAATGAAATCTAACAGGTAGTAAGTATAGAACATAAATTTTATTAAAAAATTAAAACGTATTAGAAAAAATAATTTTTTTTTACACTATATGGGTACGGGGGGGGGGGGGTCGAAAATAACTGCTTATCTAGTTAGCTTCTTATTTAAAAATGTATTCAGTAATTTTTTCTCTTGCAATCTGAAATAAAAAATCTAAATCAGTTTCTATAAACTTACGATAAGAGTAAAATTTATAAAGGGTTTCCCAAAATTCAAGCAAGAAGTAATTTTGATAGAAAATACAGGTTTATAATTAAATATTGTAGTTTTTTTATTGATTCGTAAAGTATACAGTATAGGGATCGGTTAAATGCCCTGCGCTGCTTTGCTGGATGTTCCAAAATTCACGCAGGATTTGAATTTTGCGTCATTTGTGCCTAAATGTTTTGTTCCTTAATTACAAGATATGAATGTGGACGACATGTGGTTTCAAGAAGGCGGTACCACATGCCGTAAAGCCCGAGAAACAATCCAATAACTCTAAGAGTCATTTCCTAGTCGTGTATTTACCGTTTTGGTGATCAGAATTGGCTGCCCAGAATATGCGATTTAACGCCGTTGGACTTTTTCCTTTGGGATTTTTTGAAGTCTAAGGCCTATGCCAACGACTGAGCTCCATATATAACAGGAGATTCGTCTTCCTATTTCCCGACATGATTTCCAGCGCTCCGAGCAGAAGGATACAGTGACGATCATTTTAGTTCGCATTCATGGCAAAAAAAAAAAAACTATTTATCGCATCCCCTTACATGATTAAAAAAAAAACACTTATTTATTTTATAAGTATAGCTTAGTTAGAGAAGCATAAATTAGGATAATAGTAAATGAGAACACTGATATCTAACATTGACAAAGGGAACTATTTTCTACCTTTGCCTTGCAAGCTTCTGACCGCCGACTGAGGACTCCTGTTATACACTGGCGACAAAAAAAATCCCAACACCAAGAAAGACTTGTGTTAGATAAACGAAATTTGGTAGGCATGTTTATACATCTGAAAGATGACATCTATTGAAATTTCGCGCTTCGCGCATAAGTGTGGCGCTAGTGGCGCCACTCAGAATTTGCAGATCAGGTTTACTTTAAATGCGTGCTGTAAAGTTCGTGGGCGTTATTTAGCTACGAAACGTGACGTATTGAGTTGATGTTAGCCAAGAATGCCTTTGACAAGACAAAGAAGCCACTGTCAACAGCTCCCCGAGTTGGAACGAGGTCGCATAATCGGGTTACGAGAAGGTGGATTTTCTTTCCGCGATATTGCAGAAACACTTGACTGGAATGTATCCACTGTGCATGATTGTTGGAAACAGTGGTCAAGGGATGGTGCTGCCTCAAGAAGACCGGGTTCCAGGCGGCCACGTGCACTCCTGAGAGGGAAGATCACCATCGTACTGCGTCTGCGGCAGAAATTCGAGCTGTAGTTGGTACCACAGTTACACAACGAACTGTTAGAAATCGGTTACTTCAAGGACAGCTCCGAACCAGGCGCCCTGTAGCGTGCATTCTACTGACTCCATACCATTGCCGTTTGCGACGTCATTGGTGTCAATCCAGAGCTCATTGGAGGACGGAGTGGAGATATATTGTGTTTTCTGATGAAAAAGAAACACAACAGATCTCCACTCCGCCCACCAATGAGCTCTGGCTTGAAAGGAATGGAGTCGCAAACGGCAATGGCTTGGAGTCAGTAGAATGCACGCTACAGAGCGCCTGGTTCGGAGCTGTCCTTGAAGTAACCGATTTCTAACAGTTCGTTGTGTAACTGTGGTACCAGCTACAGCTCGAATTTCTGCCGTTTGACGCAGTACGATGCGCCACAGTCGTACGCCGAATACGGCGATCTTCGCTCTCAGGAGTGCACGTGGCCGCCTGGAACCCGGTCTTCTTGATGCAGCACCATCCATTGACCACTTTTTCCAACAATCATGCACAATGGATACATCCCATCCAAGTGTTTCTGCAATATCGCGGAAAGAAAATCCACCTTCTCGTAGCCCGATTATGCGACCTCGTTCCAACTCGGGGAGCTGTTGACAGTGGCTTCTTCGTCTTGTTAAAGGCATTCTTGGCTAACATCAACTCAATACGTCACGTTTCGTAGCTAAATAACGCCCACGAACTTTACAGCACGCATTTAAAGTAAACCATATCTGCAAGTTGTGAGTGGCGCCACTAGCGCCACACTTATGCGCGAAGCACGAAATTTGAATCGATGTCATCTGTCAGATGTATAAACACGCCTACCAAATTTCTTTTATCTAACGCAAGTCTTTCTTGGTGTTGGGATTTTTTTTCCGTCAGTGTATATGGAACTCAGTGATAACAAGCCCAGAATAACACACGCTTTAAAGGAGGAAGTTGAGCGCTGTATCAACTAAATTCTATCACATTTATGGTAAACGGTCATTGAAATTTTCAACAAACTAGTGCGTATGTGCCAGCAAAGTCAGGAAGGCAATTTTCCTGATATGCTATTCCACACGCAACCTTATACTGCGTACTTTATGAATCAATAAAAAATTTACAATTTCTAATTATAAACCCGTGTTTTCTATTAAAATTACTTCTTTCGTGAATTTTGGGGCACCATTTATGATTATGAGCCGTCTTCAAGTATGTTTGCTTTAAAAATTAAGTAGAAAAATAGAATATTTTCCGCAAACGTCGAAGAAACAAAAAATAGCGAAAAGAAAGAATAGTTACACTTTAATTACATATATTATAACATTAAGCCCAATATTTTGAGTGGGATGAAAAACAAATTGTTTTTGCTTTGAAACGTCTTTCGAAAATTCAGTAAAGTATACAGTTACTTAGGACTGGACAAAAAGTTTTTTATTTCAAGTATCAGATTTTTTGTCTGTGAATTTTTTTACATAAAATAAAAAAAAAAAAGGAAACTAAATGCTTTGCGCAATAATCATGGCAGCAGTTATATGTTTTATAAATTCAAGTATTATAATTAAATAAAAGAAGATATAAAATTTCATCTTATAAGAAAAAAATATATACAAGTGAAGAGATAAATATTTCAAACAAATCTTTGTCTAAAAAAATGCTAATTAAGTTAAACCTTTGCCTACCAGAAGATTTCAATGGACCCGACAGGTACTTTCTAAATGGTTTTTCTCATGAAACGAAAGATTGAAAATTCTGTAAATATATGTGACTTTTTCACATATTTACGAATTTTCATTCTTTTTTTTTATGTGAAAAATCTTGAATGTATATGTCGAGTCCATTGGACCCGTCTGGTAGGTGGATGTTTAAATAAAAATTATACGCGGGTATAATTACAAAAATCATAATATGCATCATAAAAATATACACAATCAAAATATGTAGTGTGCATAACTTGTAATTATTGTAAGACAAAAAACGATAAGATTTTAACTACATAAACAAAAAATTGAAATAAATTACTTACATAACAGATAATAAACGGAAACATATGCAGAAGAAAAAGCTTTAACCATTATTCGTATTATTAGTATAATCTATTTTGAAGGCAACGTTTTTTTTTGTTTAAATGGCTTACTGAGTACAAACGGCTTTGAAAACCAAAGAACAGTTATAATCCTCAGTGTTGCCACTTGGGCGTTTTTAAATTTATTATTAAGGTCGATTGATTTCTACCACCTTTTTTGAAATGGTAATATTTGCCTTTTTGAATGACAGATTAAATAAGACGAAAAGAAGGAAAATACTACTATTTAAAAAAAAAAAATTTCTAATCAAGCAATCTGAATTTAAAAAGAAAAATACCAGTCTAATTGTCAACATTGATAACAGTCATCGTATGAAATAAAAGCACTAGTAAACAAAACTCCACCAAAATAAAAATAAAAATGAATTTCATTATATTCTTTTATTTTACGATTGTTAACTACCGCAAAAGTTTATGTATTGCGGTAGTACAAAAATAATATAAAATAAATAAATGCAGTTGTTTTTACTAGTCTAAATATTTGTCACTACGAAAAACGAAAGTCAAGGGAACAATTTCATTCTAATCCTAAACACATAGAGTATCATAGATTTGCCATTTTTATCTACTTTCACTGAAATTTTTATCAAACAAACAAACTAATGAAAGCTGTTATTGGATGATTCCCACTGTTATCCCAATGGATATGTGCTTAGGAACTCTGATTAATTATATGCATTGAAAAATCCATTTGACTTCATTAAGTAACATTTAATTCTCTCTTACGTAATTATTGCATAATTTACTAGCAAAATTAATATGAGTTTAATGCAATGAATATTTTATTAATTGATGTATTTGTAAATCAATTGGTATTTAATTCAATTTATTTCATTAAACGAATTTTTTAAATCAATGGATATTTAATTTAAAAATATATTAATTATTAAAGTAACATTTCACTTAAATAATGGCAATTTTTAAACAGACGTTTTAGAATATTGTATTGTAATTTTAAATGCGTGTCTCATTAGAAAATATTACGAAATATCCAAAGCATTTGAAAATTACTGATTTTTTACAATGAGTTTAAGCAAAGTTATCAGAAAAAAAAAAATTAAAATACAGGGTTAGTGAAAAAATAAGTTGCGTAATTCAGAAGACAGTTGTGTGCCTTCTACTTCTCTAAATTGGACGAAGTTCAAACCACATATAAGTCAAATGATGCGTTATCCTTACGTCAAATAAAAATTTACACTATAAAAATTGACCAATAAATGTACAGTCGTGGGGAAAAAAAGTAAACACCCCATACTAACTCCTCAACAAATTATCGCAGACGAAAGTTACTGGTACCGAACGATTGGAAATAAAGTCTACTTTTAAATGAAGTATATAAAAATGTCTTAGGGGGCCATATACATATTAAAACGAATCCAAACTTCATTTGTTTCAATCGCAATACCCAATTTTAACGAGATATTTCAAATCTTCGGTTCAAACTATGCCTAGACACCGAATTTCAAGTCATTTGAATGATAAGTTTTTGAATTAAAAGCATTCAAAATTTAGTGCTTCTAATGTTAAATTACACTTTTATATTATTATTTATATCGCCTGAAATTGTTCTCCTAATGTGCTAATTTTATTTGTAGCAATAATACTAATATACCGAAACATAAATACGCTGAATTTGCAATTTTTATAATTTTATGATATGAATTATGAATTATGAAATTAATATTCGAAAAATTTATGAATTGCAACCAACAATTTTTTTGATGGATTTAGATTTATTAAGTCCTGCTTTATGGAAATCCAAAATTTCACATTTTTCTTCCAAGTAGTTTTCAAATTCTGCTTAAAAAACGGCAAAATGATGGTTTAAGGAGCTGTCTATGATAGAAGTGAGTTGATATTTTGAAATTTCTTCTGCTGTCCTGTAATCTAACAGGCTTTATTGACTCCTTGAGTGGCGCTTCAGGTGCCTTGAGCAAGAAGGGGGCTCTCTCGGTTAACAATGGTGTACGAAACTTCAATATGGATACAGCCCTTAAAGTATGCTCGTTTTAAAATAATTAATTTCTTAGAAACTTATGGTACGAATTGCATAAAAATTTGTTTTTAGGCTAATTGAAGGGTGTAGAGTTCATTTATGTGTCAGAATTGTGTACTGCTATTGAATAAAACAAAGTTATGGTTCGTTTTAATATGTAGATGCCCCCTAAGCCAATTTTATATACATCACTTAAAAGTAGACTTTATTTCCAATTGTTCGGTACTAGTAACTTTCTTCTACGATAAAACAAGCCTGCGATGAAAAAATTGCCGGCATAGTAAATGGTATTTTTTATAGTTTTTTGGATGCTGATTACTAGAAAAATAATCAAAAAAATCCATCACGTACAGTTTCATCACAAATCGCAATCTATTTTTTTTACGAATTTAGTATATTTCGGACAAAAAATTATTATTTATATGAGTTTGATAAATAAATTTATGTACTTAAAATAGTAAATTGGTGCAGTAAACTAATAAAAAAGAAAGAAGAAACTATTTCAATACAAAATATTTGTTTTAATCGGTAAAGTACCTATTAAATACAATATTCAAGACAGAAGAAACCAGTTGAAATCGGATCTCTCCTGCTTGCAGGTGTCTGCTCGCCATCCCTTCTTCACACGTCTTTTTACTGACCTTATGTCTACTCCTGAATCAGTGTCTTCCTTTACCCTGTGCTGCACACATGTGTTTATATTCCAGCCTATGAGTTATAAGTTATAGTAGTAAATTTTACTTCTAGTTTTTGCTGCATTGGAGAACATGGCTTCCAGAGGATGTGCTAATTCATCGAATTGTTTCTGCTATATTTGTGGTAACTATACAGTGAAAAAACAACAAAGAAGCATATCTGATTTTGTAAAAGAAAAGTGTATTTCGCTTATTTTGGCATGAAATTGGGCAATCAAGACAAGCCTTGGCCTCCACACAAAGTTTGTCGTATTTGCGTAGAAGAATTAAGGCAATGGTTTCAAGGTAAAAAGCAATCTTTTCGGTTTGGTATACCAATGGTTTGGAAAGAGCATAAAAATCACAGTGATGATGGCTATTTTTGTATTTGTAATGTGAAAGATTTCCATTTAAAGAACAAAAAGGAAATATTTTATTCTGACATTCCGTCTGCCATACGTCCTGTCCCTCATGGAACTGGTAAAGGAAAAATCTTGTTGATCCAAAAAAAAAAGTGTTACTTCCACCGCTTCATATAAAATTAGGTCTTATGAAAGAATTTGTCAAGGCTTTACCAAAAGATGGTGAATGTTTCAAATACCTTTGTGAGCAGTTCCCGGGTTTAACCAAAGCAAAACTGAAGGAAGTTGTGTTTGTAGGACCAGACACCAGGAAAATAATGAAAGATGAAAATTTTGAGAATAAAATGAAAACAAACGAAAGAAAAGAATAGAAATCTTTCAAACTAGTTATTGCTAGCTTTCTTGGCAACAAAAAGGACACAAACTATAAATCTATTGTAGAAGAGATGGTAAAAAATTTCAAGATTTTAGGGTTTAATATGAGTTTTAAAGTTCATTTTCTCGATTCACACCGAGACTATTTTCCAGAATTTTAGGTACAGTTAGTGAGGAATATGGTGAAAGTTTTCACCAGGATATAAAGGAAATGGAGAGGTGATATCAAGGCAAATGGAGTGTCAGCATGATAGCCGACTATTGTTGGATGCTATAAAAAGGCAATCCATGCGAAGTTCACAAAAGGAAAAGCGGCAAAAAAACTTTTGATGTAAAGAAAAAACATTACTCTAAGGACTTGTGACCTTCTACATATACTTAACTAGTAAATCTGCAGATCAGGAGCCTCAACGTCATCATTGCAAGTCATTGTTTTTTAACACTCATTGCGTAATATTCATCTTCCTACAAATCGCTTTTTAAAGTTTTCAAATTACATAAATATTTATAAGAATACAAAATACTTCGTAAAGTTTCAGAAATTAAATGTGTTAAACAAGTGCTTATACACTGATGTTCTGAAATTCTGATGAGCTGCTTATTCTGGTAACTTTTTAAATCAAAAATTGCATTTCTTCAGGGGGGCTCTGCCCCCCTGAACCCCCGTAGTCTATTTAAATTTACATTCGTAATTTTTTATTGATTGTGCGGATGGTTATAGTATATCATAGATTTTTTTACGCTATGATTTATAAGGATAAGCATAAGTTTTTTTATAAATTAATAAATTTAAAATTTAAAATAAAATCCTCATGTTAACCGTACGCAAACAATAAATCTTGAAGTGACGCCAAAAATGTAACCTTAAAATTCGCTACATTCGACCCAAACACAACGGCGTGCTTAAAAAAAGAAAGAAAGAAAAGAAAAATATTTTTAGTAATACAGTTTTTAATTCATAATACGATGAAATGCTACTTTAGAATGCTTAAATATAAGCAGATCATTTTCATTTTACAGAAAAAATGCACGGATTAAGTCAAAGAATTCGGTCCCTGTTCCACGTGCTTGTTTTGTTTGGGCCGAATGAGGGCATTTAAATCCGAGCGATAACGCACATCATATTGCAAACTGTTTTTACGGCATACTGCATCTCCATCTATCTCTTTCCTCTGTGAATAATAGTTAATTTTATTTTAGCCAAGATCTTTTTTTTCCAACATCTTTTTTTTTTATAAATGACGTCTAATTCACTTGCTATTCTTACTTACTCAAAACCTTTCATCTTGTTATATTAAGAAATACTTGGGAGTTTTCTTTTTATTCCCAATATGTCGCCATATTAATTTTTTTATTCTTAATTTTTTTTTTCATTTTCCTGTTTCACGTGAAAATCTTTCAATTGAAAATTGTTTAAGAGAAAATATTATTCAGGGTTTTGATTTTCTTGGCAACGATTAAAGAAACATTGATAAATTTTATGAAAAAATGTCACATTATTCTCTATGAAAATAATGAACTTTTGTATTTTTAAGCAAAATATTTGAATAAAATAAATAAAATATTGCCTATTTTTATTTCTGGGGCTAAAATCCATCTATATGCAAAAATACAAATGTATTAATTCATCCGTTTTGACGTTGGCTTTACTGAAACATTATAGACGCATTTATACTAATATTATTAAGACCAAATACGTTGCTAGGCAACTGATGAAAGAAAAGTTAAAAAATGAAATATGTATTATGTCAAATTGATAAAATAAAATGCTTTATATTATTGGAAAACATGCATAAAGTTCCCCCAAAAATTATAAACCTAATTTAAAAAATCTCGCAAATATATTGACATAATTTCAAACTAATTGGAATAATTTAATAATCTTATTTAAAAATTTCAGCATCCAAAATTTACCATTTAAATCCATTTTTTATATGAGCCATTTCTTTCAACAAATGAAAATTTTAAAATCGTCTGACTTGCCATAGAAAAGCATTACAGAGCAAAATAAAATGTTCTATATTTCCCGAACGAATGAACCAAGTTTAACCAAAAGCTATACAGCTAAGTCCGAGTACCTCATCAACATGCCCAATTAATTTCAAACCGATCGGATGCTTTTTGCGGCAGTTATCGCGGAACAGACAGACAGACAGACAAACGGAAATCAAAACTTTTCGTGTCTCCACAGTAGGGTGTATCGATTTTTAACTTTTTTTTTGTTTCCAAATTCCAAGTTGATAAAAAGTTGCTACTAGACACCACAACTTACCACAAAAAATTTTGGATTTTTAAAAAAATGTTTAGGTCTCCCGCACAAGGCCTAAAGTTTAGAAATTTTACTTAAAAAGTAAATTTTTACAAAATTTTTAAAAAAACCTAAAACACTTTTTTTTAAAATTGCAAGTTAAAATTCCGCTAACAATAAGCATGAAAAACGATAGAAAATGTATTTCAAAAACTTAGCACAACATTTAGGTCTCCTGCACAAGACCTAAATTTGTTAATTTTGATGAAACTTTCGTAATTTTTAGTGTAAATGAACCCTTTTTTTCGTTAAAAACACACAGTGTATTTTTGTTACAGGAGTCATAAAATGACGCAATATATATATATATATATATATATATATATATATATATATATATATATTACATAAATAATATATAAATGTTGTATACCTTAAAAAAGATAGTTTAACGATGTAAATTGTTTGATAATTCGTAATAGATATTTCGTACAGATACTTTTGGTCTGTGCTCAACTCTTTAAGATCAACTTCTGGTATATCGCTTTCAATTGCAACAAAATTGACAACATCCACATTTTGGCAGCTTAGAAGTTGTTTGCGAATAGGCCCGCTAAATGTGTTTGGTCCAGAAGTTGGCCCATCAAGAGCAACCATAATTTTTCTAAATGGTAATTCATTCAAATGTAGTAGACACACAACTGCCTGCAGTGGCTGTTGTATTTTATTTTCAAATAAGGTGATAACTCCATTTGAAGTGGCTGTGTTTGCTGCCGTACCATCACAACCAATAGCTTTTAGTTTTTTAAGATCGACAGTTTTTTCTTCATAATACTTTACAAGTGATGTAACTATTTCCTTTCCTTTTCCATTTATGGGAGTTACATGACCGAAATACTTGGATCCAGGTTCTTCAACAATAGATATGTGTTCTTCCATTAAAGTTTTTCGGACACTTTTACTAGCTACAATTTCTTTTGTTATGGTTTCATCTTTACGACCATCAAAGTAAATGGCCAACAGATCGGATGTTCGATTTGAGCTTACTTCTTTACGAGACTTAAGCCTTTCACTTGCTACTTTTGATTTGTCGATTACTGTTTCTTGGTTCTCTGCAGTAAGGACATTTAACTCTCGCAAAAGTGCAGCAGCTAACTGAACTCCAGCTCTACTAGAAATGCCCTGCGGTCACAAGCTCGTGAAAACAAAGACAAGCGTTGTGGCAGTTCTTGTTTTACTTCTACACTTGAAACACTTTTTTGACTCGTATCAAGTACATTTATTTCAAAATCACTATCTTGACATGATGTGTGAGGCATTGAATCATCTATACTATCACCAGAATCAATGTTATCAACAGATTTTAAGTTTTCATCCTCAGTCTTTTTTTCAACTACCTGCATTAAAGCTTGTGACCTAGATTTTCTTTCTAATCGCTTTTTAAGCTTTTTAGTCTCGTTTTTGTCACACTCTGCAATTGACATCAATCTAGGACCACGTTGGTCGAGCAAAAACTCGTGTTCTAGTGCCGGGACTTTTTTGCCAATAGATCAAATACAGTTGCTGAGGTCACATTTGCAAGTACAAATATCAAACAATGCAGTTTCAGTTTTTGACTGAAAGCTAATTACTGCATCTTTGTAGGAGTTAAGATACTTCCTTTTAGGCCCTGAATACATTTCAATTTTCTTAAGCTGCTCATGCAGTTTTAAAACCATAAATATTGTGTTTTTGGTGCCAGAAACAGGAATTGAAGCTCTTTTCCATATTTCCGCATGTTTTAAAGCAACTCTTAACGCAATTACCTTCTTTAAGGCTGATGTATTCCCTCTTGTTTCATTTCAATGCGTACCCACTCAAAATACCTCAAAACATCCATCTTGGTTGGCAGAACATTAAACTCACTCACATCAATAGGTTGCCCGATAATCGGCCTGTCGGTAGTTTTTCTAGTTAGGTGCGGTTTTTTACTCATAATGAACAACAACAACACTCACTCAATTGATTCTTACAACAAGACTATCGCACTAAAACACAACCATAATGCTCGCTCGCGGGCAGACAACTACTGACAAGTGTGCACGGTGATTCATAGGTGCTGCGTCACCGCGGCGCGACAGTCTGGCCTTCCCCACCCCATCGCTTCAAGTTGACGCTTGGCGTATTGAAATGTGATTTATTATTTCATTTATTTCAACAATTCCAATCAAGCCTAACGAGGCTTTAGTTACATTTAATTTTTAAACCAGCAACAACACAAATATCAAAGTACTGAAAAATGTTCAAAAATTGCCTGAAATTTACGACTTGTACGCCTTGTGCGGGAGACCTCAATGTTGTGCTAAGTTTTTGAAATACTTTTTCTATTGTTTTTTGTGCTTATTGATAGTGGAATTTTAAATTGCAATTTTAAAAAAATGTGTTTTAGGTTTTTAAAAAAATTTTGTAAAAATTTACTTTTTGAGTAAAATTTCTAAACTTTAGGCCTTGTGCGGGAGACCTAAACATTTTTTTAAAAATCCAAAATTTTTTGTGGTAAGTTGTGGTGTCTAGTAGCAACTTTTTATCAACTTGGAATTTGGAAACAAAAAAAAAGTTAAAAATCGATACACCCTACTCCACAGTAAGCCTTCACTGACGTTTCGGCAACTACTACTTGAATTCTGATATAAATGTAATTTATATAGATTTATAAATAAATGAAATTTAAATGAAATGTCAAAATTTCGTGATTTTAGCATTTTCTTTAAAAATATGCAATCATTTTGTGAAAAAATCCTTACGTGATAGAAAAAAATGGATTTCATTTTCGGAATCAGCAATAAAAATAAACATAAAAATTAGTTATCAAAATTAATGCAATTTTCAAAAAGTATTTTTTTGCAGGTCTGTGTAATTTGTTGAGGAGTTAGTAAGGGGTGTTTACTTTTTTATTCCCACGACTGTACGTGTGTTAGATATGAAAAAAAGTATTCGTTGCTATATTTTGGATATTTCGATCGATTCAATGCATTTAGTGGTTTGAAATATGGTTTTATGATTACATTACGTTGTTGACAATGAAAGCGTACAATCTAAAAATTTATTCTAAGCATATTAAACATTTAAGCGAAGGCATATTGAGCATAAAAATATATAGGCATATAGGAAACTTATTTGAATGTTGTGGCCCCACGTTTCGTTGAATTTTCGTAAATACAATTTTTATTTAATAAATCACGAGCCTATCATTTGAGTTATCTGTAGTTTAAGTTTCCTCTCATTCGGAAAAGTAGAACGTACGCTAGTGCTCCCTTATTTGGGCAACATATTTTGGAAAACTTTGCATTTTGTATTTAGTTTTGTTAAACGTTTACGAACGAGATAAAAAAAATTATTTTGACTCTTTCGTTTAAAATTTGATCATACCTTTTATGAATCTCTGAAGTAAAATAAATATATGATGATGAAAACTCGGCCTTTCTTGCAGCGTGTGATCCAATTTGTTCTTTTAATTCATTTGTTTGTGCAGTGTTGCCATATAGGAGAATTTTTTAATTCAGATTATTTGACTGGCACCACTTTTTAAAAATAGTATATTTCGCCTTCTTTTTCAGAATTTTTAATCCCTTTTTAAACAGGCCGAATATTTCTATTTCAAAAAAGCGGTGACAATCAACAATCTGGGTACAAAAAAGTCCCCAATCTGGCAACACTGTGTTTGTGTAACAAACATGTGTACGGAAATCCAAAATGTTATCGTTTCCAGAAATCTTAATGCAAGTTACTTTATTCCATAAAATTATAGAAGAAATATCTATTTAAGAATTAATTTTGTACTTCTATTATCAAAAATATATTGTGAAATTTGATTTATTTTCCATAAAACGATATCGAATTTGAAATGAAAATTATCATAAAATCCTCCTAGGACGCCAAACAGAAGTGTATTACTAAACTGAACGTTTAGCAATATTTAGTTCCAAATTGGTTCTGGATCAGCTTACTTAATATACCCTTTAATTTATAGTAAATTTTTGCTATGTAAGATTGCATTCTGATATTTTGTGAGTCAATGTTTAAAAATATATAGGCGATATGCCACGTTTTTGTTTTTTAATATTTAAGAATGAGAAACTGAATTAGAAAATAGTTAATTTTCTTTAATTCTTATGTATTAAAAAGTTTTATTCTCACGTATTTATTTGAAAGCACAATTGTGACGAGCCGTTAATTCCCAAATTGGCTCAACCGAGCACAGCAATCTGATTGGCAAAAACTGATATTTATATAATAGATAATTATATTTATTTTCTTATGAAGTAGTGTAATGTAAAATAGAATGCAATTATAATGACTTAAACTGATTTATTTTGTTAAATTTGATCAAAATCACAGTAAAGTAATCCAAAATATTAATATTAACAAAGGATCATATTGTTGAGATAGGATGAGCCAATTTGGGAATTAACGGCTCGTACAATTGTGCTACAACGTTTAAAAATGTAAATTAAAATTTAGAATCTTTTGAAACTTATATTTTCGTGTCTTTTTTATTAGAGTGAATTCTACTTAATATAACAATATATTAAGTTCATTTATCCTATTTTTTATACTTTTTATTCAGGGATTTTAGTGTTTGTGCGACACTAAATATTAAATAAAGCATCGAGAAACTTAATTCATATTAGATAATTTCCGTTACATTAAGTGCTAATGGAATGAACTTTATCTTATTTGGTCTTCAATTTCTGCATTAATTACGGATTTTATGCGATATATCTTTATTTAAATTATTTCATCGTACATTAATTGTGTTATTCATGTTTTTTTTATTACGGATTAGTGAATTACTTTTCTGCGACAACATTTATCGTCCGTTGCTTAGAAACAGACTTGAATGTAAAGTTTAGGGATTTCCATATATTAACACCTGCGAGAGTGAAAGATTTTAGTGTCAGATATTAAAATTACATCTTATATCGAAGTAGCGCCAAAAGTAATCTTATTTACTTTATGTAATACTCATGGATTTGATTCAGGTGTACTGGTGATTATTCGGTGATGGTTCATATTAATTTAAACTTATTAAAAGTTATTGTTGAAGTATGTACTAGTATTATGAAATTTTAGTAATTTTCTAATAAATTATAGCTTTGAATTAATTTACCTTAGTAAACATATTTGAAACGTAACGATGAACAATTTAAAAATGTACATAAATTATCAAATTTTGTACCTCCAATAACTGTGAGTTTTAAGTTCTTAGTTGTTTAACTAATATCGTGTAATGATTTATTTTATACGGTTTCTTAAAAAATAATGATTGTATTATTGTTTATAATAATATGAAAAACCTGATGATGGAAGAATCCTTATCTTATTTACACGTAATCCAAATTTCCACAAATACAAATATAGAAGTAATATCATTTTATTTCAGCTTATCACATTAGTTTATAAAGATAAATAATTGGAATAATGAAAAATACATTAATAGTGCTAGGTAGGTAACACGAATGCATATTAAAATATCTTTCTTTTAAGAAAATATATCTATTCTTTACATGTAATATAGGTTTATTTCCATCTTTACTTTCATAGTGACGTCTCCCTCGAAAGCGAGAGAATAGAATTTACGTTTGTTGAAAATTTTTCGTAGCATATTTCAAGAGTACTGACAAGAAAATTTGGAGAGGGCATGGTCTACTTAAAAATTAAAATATATTTATCCACCATTCCTTAATTTTTGCTTTTAATTATCAAATTAAAAATTAAAATTCTCAGTATTTTGTGAAAAAAGTAGACGTGATAAATTTTACGAATGAAGGATATTTGTGTTAATGACCTTCACATACACATGCACAGGGAACAAACTACAATCAGGAAACACCCGAATACCGTTTAAAGATAAAGCCAGTAAAATGACTAATAAAATGACTAGAGTGACCGCAACACCCATAGCGGTGAAATGTAGAAGTTATCGACCCTACCTCGAAAACTATGAGAGATAGCGAAATGCATTTGATTACAAAATGTATAGATTCCTCTATTTATTATGAAATAATATTTTTCACGAAGACATAACATTATTAAAAACCCTGACATGTTAGATTTTCAATATCCAATCACCGGTTTAAATACGCACTGATCGCGTACAAAAGTATGGAATTATAACGCAAATGCGCATTTACTTATAGAAATAACACATGTAAGCAAGGTACAATTTATTTTATTAAGAAAACGTAGTTAAGTATACCCAATGTATCTATCAGCTGCAGCATATGTATTGTCATTGTCATGTGATAGTTTATAGTCGTTTTACTATAAGTAGACATTTGTTCCACATCTCTAGATTTATGTGTTCAAAAGATATTTGATGGCTCCCTGATTTTAGTTTGAAGCCTGTACGTTGTTTTACATATCTATGCCAGTTTTTACCGACTACGTCAATTTTCAATCATTAAATTTATCCGCATAAAATAAATTCAGTGCTAAAAAACATTTAAAAAAATCAGCAGTAAAATTTTTGTGCACTTTACCCTTTGTAGCTGTTCAAAAATCAATATTTTTAAAGTATAAATTGAAGAATATAATAACTTATTTAGAGTAATGCATTAATTAAATTAAAAATGGTAAATTTTACGAAATATAGCTCGATGTATCTTCTCAACGTCAAAACGAAACAAGAAATTTCTTCTCTATGCTTGCTTTAATTATTCTGTTTCAAAATGATATTGGTAAATATTTTTAGGATATAAATTTCACTAAAAATATATGCCTTTGCATACTGATTGAACTATTATATATTCATATTTTTTGCAATCTGACTTGTAAGGGAATATTAAAATTACCATTCGAAAGCCTTTTTTGTTTTCATGCGAAATCTCTTACTCTTTATCTCTATACCGGAGTTGAAAATATAGTCAACTACTTTGAATATTAGATTTTATTTCTAATAAAAATTAATTTCTGCATTTCTAGTTTACATGCATTACTCAGTTATATCTCAGAATTTTCAAGTAAGGAAATATATTGTGTAGTATATAGTGGTTACAATTTCATGATTATATAAAATAATTACTTTGAAATTTTGCATTTTATTTAAGTGACATTGATCTGCATCTCGACATATATTGGAATTAAAAGAGCGTAATTGTTTTTGAAAATAATTTTCCGGATGTATTTGTTTCCTTGTGGATTAGAAAATTCATCATTGTAACAATGATCCTCATTAAATAATTGTAAAAAAATTAGTATTATCATAAAAAACTTTCAGAATTTTTATTTTACACAGAAAATATGCCTGTTTAGAAAGTTAACATATTTTCATTTACTAAAATTCGTAAATTTTTTGAAATAACATGTGATAGGTACTTAAAAAGAATAGTACAAAAATAGTCCCTTTAAAAATTTAAACATTTAACTTAAAAAATATGAATATAGATTTTTCATGGTATCATTTCGTGCCGTTCATATAGCCGAATATTTTCGAATACATTCAAAAAACAATTTTCATCACTACACGCATTAAAGTTTCCAATAATATATATAAGGTTTAAACCAGTTGTTATCTTATATTTCTATGAAAAATATAAGATACTGTTAAAATTAAAGTTCTAACTTAATTTTTGGAACAGGAAAATGAAACCAAATGTCCATTCGAGTCACGAGCGAGTACTTTACTAATAAATGATGTATCACATTCATACATGAAAATATTTCTCCATGGTTTGGAATCATATTTAAAAAAAATAAACTTTAAGGCATACCGATATTTTTTAACTCTTCAAAACTACACCTCTGGTTAGCAAAATGCAATATTTGATAATAGCATTCTCAACCACTTGTGCTGAAAAGATGTGCCAAGCTCTAGGAGATATTTTTGCGAATGAGTTGCATAGCTGCCATGTCTCATAAAACTATTATTAATTGTAATCTTCGTCCTCTTTTATCGCAAAATTGCTGCCATCAAATAATACGAGGATTACTATTTGATGACAGAAATTCTGAAAATAAACAAGATGAAGATATTTATATATGTTATTTTTTTAAATATAAAATGTTTAATTTCAAATCTTGAAGGAAGTGGCTTTGCTACCTAAAGGATAAATAAATTGAAAAAAAAAATAGTGTTAGAGTACTTAATTTACTTGATGGAGTCTCTCAATTAAACCTCAGGCGTATTTATAGTGGTGTGAGTTCATGAGGAGTCTAATAGGCTTTAAATATAGAGCTTTTATTTAACAACGAGCAAAGGGTTGGCATACAAGATCTCATAAATTTTGCCCTCCCTCCGTGATTGCAATAAAATAATCTTAATTAAACATAAAGTCAAAAGTTAACTCATGTAAATTCATTTTTCCGAGCGTGCTTTAGCTGCGACGGCGGGGTTAATTTCAAATCCACATCCAGATTTCATCTCATTCTAAATCTGTTCTTGTTCCCAGGCTAAGCTCCAGTCATACAGACCGTTTATCCACACCAAAACTACTTACGCTAACTCACACTCTCTCCAACGTCTAACTAACCAACTACTTTCTTAACATATTTTCGCTCCCTTATTTATACTCTGGCAGACTGAGCAAATAAATTTGCATAGGGTTACCGCTAACTCGTGGAACATCGAACTCCTATGCACCGCGGACAATTAGAGTGCCTCTATATTAGAGTTACATCTTACACCATGTTCACCTTCAAACCACTAGAGAGCCTCTGTAACAAAGTTACGGTCCCTTACAAACTCACAAACCAAACAATTAATATTCATTAGAAGGTTTGGTTCATTTATTGCACTACAAAAAATAATAACAAGTCTTTCCTGAAGTGTCGATTACGTTGATTTCTTTGTTTTTTTCATTTTGAGGCACATACATCATATTTAATACGAAGTATAAAAATTGAATGACTTTTTATGTTCACTATTTTGGCAATAAAGGTAGTTTGTACAGCAATGTTAAATTTTACTTACTAAATGTAATTGGATAAATATGAGGTATCTGTAACAAAATGTTAAAAACTTGATGAAATCTTAGTTTAAAAATCGCCGATAGGTTATTATATATTTCCGACGCTTAAACGAGATTCGAACCCATACCATTCATTAAATGTCAATGAAAAATTTTAATATGTCTTACCTAGCAAAGTAAACAACAATATTAAACATGCATTAATAATAAACTGAAAATATGATAATAATGAACTGAAAATAATACAATAATGAGTGTGTGTGTTATAGATGTTATTTATGATGGCCTATTATCCACACGAGGGATATAGGCCCAAGGGGAAGAGCCCGCCGTGGGTGTCTTTCTAAGAGAACCTAACCCGTATTTACGCAAGTTTCCCAATGTTCGAAGAAAACCGCGAAAACTCCGAACGGTTATGCCGACGGCGCGATTGGGTTTGAACCGAGCACCTCCCGTTTACCAGCTTCGAGAGCAGAACCTCTCAGCCACTGGAGGGGCTTAAGATAATAATGAATTGTCCTTATTGACAATAAAATCATTCGGATAAGGACGTTATTTTTTAATTAATTACATAACTTCCTTTATTAACGAACTCATCTGAGATATTTTACTTTAACAAACAAACCAAAAAAGGAAAGAACCTACTCTTCCCAGTAAGATTTTACATCAGAAAAAGTTACCGCAAACGATGCTCGTCCATTGACCATAATGTAACGGAAATCTTTTGTGTGTCCCTGTAAACATACTAGAAGACCGACGAACTTAATTAAGTATCTAATTTAAGATATTTAAAAGATGATTACACTGTCTGAATTAGTTTGGAATTGGTTTAATATTTCGGAAGTTATCGTAATAGCAAGTTTGCATTCATATTAGGTTGAGCAAAAGTTCTGGGAAATTTTTTATCTAATAGTTATCAGAATTTTTATCGCATATAGGAGTACTAGTGGTATATCTATAGGAGTTCAGGAATTTCGGCTCCAAAATGCCTACTTAACAGTATGATTTGCGTATGTTGATCCGGCATTATTGGAGAAAAGATCTAACAATTCTGAAATATTTCGATGAGAATCCATTAATGAAGTTAAAGAAGCATGTCAAGAGTTTTTCGATTCCAAGGACCCGCCATGGTACTTCCAGCAACTCCGGAATCTGTCAGAACGATGGCAGAAAGTCGTGGACTATGATGGTCTCTACTTTGAAAAATTGTCCTTGTTGCTTTTGTTGTTAATTTGCGCATAACAACGTAACTTTCACAAATTTCCCAGAACTTTTTGCTCAACGGCTAATATATAAATATATATATGGTTACATGGAAGAATTTCGACAAGCACGAGTTGCAGAATCTTTTTTTAATTTTTATTTTTCCCGTACATTTATATTAAAAAAAAGAATTTAAAATCAATTTCAAAAACATTTTATGTTAAAAATATTCTTAATTAGAGGGGGTAGAAAACTGCGCATTTACCAAATCCAAATGTCTATAAAAAGTATGCATTTTTTGTAAATTAGCAAAAATAAACAAATCATTCTAAATGATTTTAAACCTGAACAATTTTTAGACCATGTAATTGTAGTGTATTTACTTGCATTAATAAAATGTACTTTAACCCTTTGCACTCGAGGTCTCCGGGGCGGAGCCATTTAAAATTTGTCTTCAAACTCGAGGTCTCCGCTACGGAGACAATGGAAATAATTTTGTGATACCTGTCTAGAAAAGCAAAGATTACATATTAGCAATTGCTTCGAGAGGTATCACACTTTGGACGATGTCGAGTTTGAAGACAAATTTTAAATGGCTCCGCGCCGGAGCTCTGGAGTGCAAAGGATTAAAATATTCTGATGTATTGATCAAGATGCCAGTTTTCGAAAAATTATATTTCATGAAGAAAATGAGAGGGCGGCGTGCCTTTTGCAAAGGCCTTTTGCCAAGGAATTATTACCTCCAAACATGTTTAATAAAAGGAAGCTCTTATCTCATTTCCCTCCTGAATTGCAACAATAAATTTTAAGGGAACGTCCACAGCAAAAAAAAATTTGCTGAAAAATTATTTTAAACGGAAATATAAGTGGGATACATCAATTTAAAGCTAAAGAGTTTCAGTACATGAATTTGTAAGTTTTAATTTCATAAGAATAAGTCTACACTGAAACTGGTCTGGAAACTGACAGTATTAAAATTCATTTACAGTTGAGCATAAAAATCAACTTATTGAGTTGTATAGTTTTTTTTACTTCTGTTTATTAAATTAAATTATTATAGATGGAAAATAACGAGATAACATTATATCTGTTAGATCTACATAGCTGAAAGGTTTCATCTAAGGTATTAAATGCAATTTTAACTTTATTTATTAGTTGATAATTAAATGTCACAAGAGTAACAGAAAATATCTTAAAGTTTTAATTTTATAAAAACTACTTAAAATTTTTACCGAAAACTCCAAAATCTCTGATTTCTAGGTATAAGAAAAATTGATATAAAACTGCATTACAACCAAAACAAACAGAATGCTTAAAGCTTCGTTTACAAAATTCTGCTGTATCACCTACAGAGATTCTTATAGTAACTCTTACGTAAGGGATTCTGATAGCATTTTAAAGGAAAGATTTTAATATTGCTTCTTATATATGACATTGTTTTAAAGAGCAAGGAAAATTCTTCTAAGCGCAAAAAATTGTGGGGAAAAAATAAGAATGAAATTAAATATGTCGATGTGAGAAAGAAAAAAAACAAAATGTATTGTGATAAAATGAAGAAATGTCTTACAGTCAGAAAAAGCTTCAGCAAGAGAATGAAAATATTAAGAAAAGGAAAAAGTTGAGAACTAGCCAACCTCAGATTCTGTAACGAAAAAAATCCAACTCCACAGCTTTGGGGAATTTTATGTCGATGAAGATTTAAGAAGAGGTTATTCTTCAGCTAAATCGGCATTAGTTAGGTGTGAAAAAGGTCACATAATTTCATCAATCGTAGGTGACGTTTACTAAGAGAAAAAGTTTTTTGTTTAAAAAAAACTTGCTTTTCTAAATTGAAAAAATGGAAATTCCTTTTCACTTTTAAAGCCTAGTTTCATAAAACAATAGAAAATTATACATCGGAATATCTGCATTTGTGGTTGTCACGAAAACATTCAAGCTATTCATAATGCAGTGACTTGTGCATTTTTTGCATTAAACATTCCTATGAAAAATATAATCATTTTGTTTGTTGACATACATCATAATTAGAATGTATGACTTCAGAATGTCTAATCTGCGAAGGTAACATCGAAGAATTATTTGGAAAGGAATTCCATGATACAGAATTTCTTATGATTTATTGTAAATAGAAAAACGATGATAAACGTTTCGCTATTGACAAAACGTTTATCAACATTTTGTCAAAACTGTTACTTTCTCAAAACGATTATAAACGTTTTGGAAAAGTAACAGTTGAAAAAACCATTTCTGTTTGTTTACAAAATTTTCGATAGCAACTAAACCCATTTCTGTGGCACACATTCCTTCAAATTTGTACACAGGATTATTTTGATAATACCAAAAGAATAACCATTTCTCAAAGAATCGTTATGCCAGTGGATTTTCTGAAAACTGTACATTTTTACTGTACAAAGTTTCTGTACGAAATACTGCATATTGGTCAAATGCACAACCGACTGCATTTCCAGCCATTATTTAGTATGATCCCAAACCAGTAAAATCTTATGCTATTATTTCAGACAATGTAACTCATAATCAATTTTCTGTAAATGCTTTCGTATGTAAAATTTCGACATAGCATCTTTAAGGGAATGGATTTTGCTAAACTGTATCTGTTTTGCTCTTTTATATGATGGGTGTGCTTTCCAATTTAAACAAAAATATAACTAGGCAAATATGCCTGCAATGAATCAGACTTATTTCACAATTAACTTAATTGGGCATATTTTTTCAAATACTCCTGATATATTAAAAAGAGAGAAAGAACGTTTACAAAACAAAATGTAAGTAATTTTAAAAAGCATATAGCTATTTCGAAGCCTCTAAGGCCTCATCATCAGTGCCTATAAATTAAAGATAAAAATAAAATAAAACTGTGGAATAAAAGAGGGGGGGGGGGGAGAGACAGAGTCAGAGAGGCGCATCTCACATCCTGACCGTCAACAGCGAAAAGAAAATCACTGTTGACAAACAGTCACGGAGTCGGTCTCACGCGCACACAGGGAGACCAATCAAAAACCGCCCAGATGCTCCGGGAGAGTTGAAACAAAGCGGTGGAAAAGGGGGGGGGGAGGACGAATTAAAGAAAATTAAGCCATAACTTTGAAAAATTGGGCGTGCTGGGCAAATCGTTTACTAAGCTGTTTGAATTTTTCCATATGTAGTAGGCTTCCCAAAAGTCAAGATCGTAAATTGATAAGCATTTCTGTATAATTGAGTCTTTGGAAAATTTAAAATTATGATTGTTGGACCAGCAGTGATTAGCAATAGCGGAACGCTTGATGTCACAATTTTTAACACAAGTTTTATGCTCCCCTAAACGGACCTTAAGGGTCTTTTCGTTTGACCAATGTACATTTTATTGCATTCGCAAGATATCTTGTAAATACCCCAATGTGAAAAACTGTCAATTGGATGTTTCAGATGTGTGAACTGAATTTTGTTAAAAGTAGTAAACTACTTTAAAATCAAATCTTATCAAGATTTTAAAATTTGATGGCTTATTTTCGGAAAATATGGAAGTATAATTAATTTTTTTTAATTTTCATTGCCGACAGTGTTAACTTTGGAGTGAGAACGTTTTCTTAGTTTATTATGAATGGAATCTATGATTTCAACTGTAAAACCTCGATCAATGGCAATGGACTTAATGTAATCTATTTCAGCTTTTACTAAACTCTCCGAAGAACAAATTTTTAAAGCCCGATAAACATAAGCGTTGAAGGCAGCCAACTTTTGGTTATGTAGATGGGATGATAAACGATGAGGGGGTAAAGATACTGCGAATGGTGTCCGGTAAACTTTCGTGTGAAATAAGTTATTTTCGCGGAAAACCATGACATCAAGGAAGGGCAAACGACTGTTATATTCGAGCTCGGAAGTGAACTGAATATGTTCATCTATAGAGTTTATAGTATCGCGAATATTTATAAGATTAAGCCCATCAGAGTTCAGTAAAGCAAAGCAGTCGTCGACATAGCAGATGTAAAATGGAAAAGATAATTTCTTGAAAAGGTTTCATTCGTAATAGTGCGTGTAAATGTCACTGAGGATGGGGCTGAGGGGGGACCCCATGGACAAACCATCAGTCATGCAATAAAAATTACCATTAAAAATGAATGTGTTTTGCGATAAACAAATGCTAGTAAGATGTATAAGCTCATCAATTTCGCAATATGTATAATGAAATTCTTGTAGGTTCGCCTCCCTTTTACTCCTGGTATACATTCTGTAGATTTATTTTGTGCCGTTGTATGATGATATATGTGGAATGAAGTGCGTTCTAAAAACAACAATTTTAAGGAATTCTGCTTATTTTGTAAAAATTATTCATGAAAAAACAAAAGCAAGCATATACCATATATCAGCTGAAGAAATAAAACAATTATGTTTCATTACTTTGCGAGAAAATATCGACAGCGAAGGACATTCAACAAAAACATTTTGTTAAATCCATTAAAAATGACAATATCTGCTACAAACCATACACTAACATAATTCGTACAAAGATTTTGTGTTTCATTAAGAAAATAAACATACAGGAGAAGTTGCAAGTGATATTATTAATAATGAAAACAATGATTTATTCTGTTCAGTAGCAGAAACTGAGAAGTTGCTAAGTGGTTATACTGAGGGATTCTAAAATATGATGATTTAAAAATTCGTAATTTTTCTATTGAAGTGCGGTAAATGAAAATTATTTAAATAAAGTGCTAAGAGCTATTTAAAGCATAAGGAATTCTGACCTGTTGACCACAATATTTGGCTAAAAAGAATATAATTGTGGCTGACATTAATGCTCTCAGATAGATAAACTCTCCAGGATTTTACAAACTCTAGTTACTTTTAGAATTTTTTAGAATTTTTATGTTATTTTAAAATGTAACCATCATTAAAAGTTTTTTCTACGGAAAAGTAATTTTTTTAAACTTATTTTAATTATTTTGTTTATTATTTAAACTGAAGTTTTGGGAAAATTCCTTTATGGACAAAATGTCACAAGAGTAACACTTAGCATTCTGCAAAATCAAATGTAACAAATTCATGTGTTATCAGATGGGTTCAATGACTAATACTTTTAAAAAATAATAACTACTCTGTTATATTCTGTAAATTTTATTTCTATAGCATCGTATAATTCACAGAATTTCTGCGTCAAACACAATTTTTGAAAATTGCATTTTTTTGAGGTCACAAGAGTAAGAAAATTTTCATTCATTATTTAGGAAAGTAAAACGTTTCTTGTTACAAATTGCATATAGTTTATAAAAGTAGAGAACATGAATTTTTAAGTGGTTACATCAAATTTATCCTAAATATATTTTGTAAGGAAAGAACTGGAAATATTTATGGAAATTTGCTCTGACAGTTACAAGAGTAACAATGGACGTTCCCCTAAAAGTTTTAAAAATCAGCGTTTTTGACAACGTGTCTTTGATTTCGTCGACTGAACTAAACATGTCTGTCGCAATATGGCTTTCAGTTAAAAATTTCAACAAATTAGTCAGTCATTCGACCTTTTTTTGAAACAACGGTTGAGTAAACCTTAATTTAACTGTATTATGACCGTAATATGGGCAATAATATGGTTGGAAAGGAGTTAAGTTACGGTTATGTAATCGTTTCCTATAAAAACGGTCGAATGACTTGACAGTTTGCTGAAAATGTTTAACAGTGTATGCGTACTACTGTTGCTGTATATGTAGTTTACAGCTACTTACTTTTGAATAGTGAGGATAATGTATTAATATGTTTTGAGGTTGACCTTTACAATGAACTTGAGAGCTTTTTTCTGCGAAGTTACAAATTTAGCTATAAAAGTTTACATCAGGCAGTCATTTAGAAAATTTTAGAAATCAATGGGAACGCCCATTCGTTACTCTTGTGATAATTGGGGCAAATTTTCATATATAATTCCAATTATTTTATTACAAAATATAATTAAGATAAAAATTGATATAACCAGCTAAATACCACTGTATTCCACACACAAACATATATCTAATTTGTAACAAAAAGCATTTTACTTATGTATATATTAAATGACTCTTGTGACATTCTGGTCACAAGAGTAACAAAATTTTGATTGATTATATAGACAAGGGAAATGCTTTTTGTTACAAATTATATATTTTTTATGCGAGTGGAACATAATTGTATATAACTGGTTATATCATTTTTTGTTTTAATTATATTTTGTAATAAAATAATTGGAAGTATTTGTGAAAATTTGCTCTAATTGTCACAAGAGTAACAATGGATATTCCCCAATACTCATCGACCTCCAGAGCTAAATTATGAAGAATGTTCAGCGTACTTGTTAGGACATCACCTGTTTTTTTCGTCTCCAAGACACAAAATTTTAACTAGCATTCCTCGGCAGTTACATAGTCAAAGTTCTTGCACTTGCAACTAAAATACCAGTATATTTATGTAGAAAAACGCGACCCATATAATCGCACGATTGCAAAAGGCCCTATTTTTCTTTAAAATTTAATGGTGTTTATCTGACATAAAGTTAGGGAAATTATAACCTTTAGTGTATTAATAAGCTATTACCTGTGATGTTAAAGACTTCAGCCACACCTTTCAATTTGCATGACGTAAGGGTTGTTCGTGTTTAAATTATTGCAATTGCAGTCAAAGAGATTTGCTTCTGTGCGTTTTGTTTTGTGTTCTGCTCATTGCAGTAAGTAATTTTTGTGAATTTTATGATTCGAATTATAAAATGAGCGTAGTGATGATTGAATATACGTGTATTTAAGTGCATCCTGTGAACGAGAAAAAATTCTAATCCCTCTGTCTGTGTATCCCGCGATTTCCACTAGCAATACAAATTAGAAAAAAATTAAAATCTACAACGTTTATGAAGTAATTTTTAATAAAAAATTACTCAATTATAGGGCCAAAACACAAATAACAATATATGTCTGTGAAAATATTTTAAATACATGAAGATTTTAAGCTTGTAATTAAAACAATACACAAAGTTTGAGGTAATTTTAGTGCAACAATTACACAGTCAGAAGGTTAAAGAGAAATCTCCTTTGACGGACATGAAAGTGAATTTGTAACAATACTATTAGAAAGTGTTGCATAATCTACACATGATGCATGACTTTTCTTTCTTATATAAATTTAGGATGCTATATAGCTTGTGCTAGTTTCTCTAGAATGTTTCGTATTTTCGATTCATTTACATTAGTATTTTATATAATGCATTTATTTTTTAATTAAAGTTACTTTAAAGTATTTTAAAAATAATTTCAATTTAACTCTACTTTAATTAAATGCAATCCGTTAGAATCTGAAGATTAACCGAACACATCTGATTTATCCAGTAGCATTTACAATTACAAAATGCGATATAAACCATTTCTTTGTTTAAAAGTATTATGACTTCTGCGATTGTTATATTTAGCATAAACTCCATTTTGATTAACTTTCTTTAGTTTCTGCTAATAAATGAAAACGGGGATTATAGGATTAACTATGATATTCCGTTAATTCAATGAATTAAAATGCTGCGCTTATCGTGTTTTGTGCTTCTACTTTTAATGAACTTTAAAGGCCAAATTTAAATTGAGTTACAGAAATATATCTTTTTTGCAGTTGATTAAATTTTCTTTTTTTATATATTATGCATTAAACTATGTAATTTTTTAAACAGTTAATTATTTTTTTAAACGATCAAATGTATTTTAGTCTTACTCTATAGTAATTAATGTCACGAATTTAGATGCAGTTTACAAAAACAGATTTCCTGTATTTTTAATTTATTTTTAAAAATGGACTACCAATCTTAGGAAGATTTAAATAGAGAATTTGTGATAGAAGCCCAATTCCAAGTCATATGATACCTCTCTTATCTCTCTGTGATAAGTTCGTGATAAAATAGTGTGGGGTTCCTTTTTTGTTTTTTGACAGACAGTGATTTATTATTGGTAGTACAAATTAGTTCGATCCCTTTTTTTGTGTTTAAATATGCATTTATTTTTAAAAAATGAACAGATTAATCAAAATGTTGTCCATCGCTGGCAACTACTTTTGCCACATCTAAGGCAATTTCCGAATTCCATCTAGAAAAAATAACTCGTCTTTTAAGGTGATACAAGTTTGGAATCAATTTTCGATTTCTGCGAAAGAAATGAACCGGAGACCTGCTAAATTGTACTGCATCCGTCGGAACAACCATTAATCAGAAGGAGCAATGTCCAGAAAATACGGCGGGTGAGGTAAAACATCCCGCTTGAGCATTTCCAAATATTTTTTGCTACTTCTGTTAAATATTGCCTTTCAACGTCTCTTTTTCAGTTCATAAGGCACCCATTTGCCTTTCTTTTGAAGCATTCCCACGAATTTCAACGGTACGGAAATAGCTTGTTGACTCATTCCCAATGGTTTTGCAAGATTCTCTTGCGTTTGATTCAGATATTCATCCAGCAATGCTACTAAAGCTTTATCTTCGATTTTTTTGCCTGCCCAGGCTTGTCTTCAATGCTGAAATAACCATTCTTGAAACGTCGAAATCATTCCCGACCATTCCATATTACCTGAATTTCCTCTATATGTTGGTGTAAAAGACAGAAGTCTGTTAAATACCAGATTTTACCGGAAAATCCTAGCATTTCCTAACGCGAGTTGGTGCAATCCCGAAATATACTTTTAGACGCTTCTATTCTTCAATGGCTCTCTTAACTTCCGGCAAAAGATTTGTTGGGTTTCTACTCAGACGAAAATTTTTATTTCTACAATTTTATTAATATAATTAAGTTATCTAGAATGAAAACAAATTTTTAAATACCAAAATTGATAAGTCATATGATAAAGTCACATGATAAGTACAGTCACACTTTTTCCTTAAAACGTTTTTTATAGTTCACAAAATTAGTCAGTTCCCAATGAAAAACTACTTTTACGATATGTTTGTAAATTATGAAAGTTCGACATGCTTATGAATAAAAAAAAATACCAATGTGTAGATGATAATCTAGAAATTGTGAACGACAACATCAAATTTGCCCTGCAAAAATCTGATTTTGTTCTGCAAAATCATAACCTGAAAAATAGATGAAATAGAAAACAGATTTCAAAGGTAAAATGCTTTTGAAAACGCACTTTTAAAAATGAGATGCATTTTAAATCATTCAAAAGTTTGTTTTGTGCTACTGTGGAGAATATTTTACCCAATAAAGAATCTGCATATTAAGTTAGTAATAGGTACTAAAAATCAATATATCTCTGTGTCGTAAAACTAGATGAAAGAGAGGGTAAAAAAATACCAGACTTCAAGGGTTTGATAATAAAAATTCGCTTGTATTTTAATTTCTAGCTTGAGAGGACGTTTGAATTATTGTGGTATAAAATATCGAGTTCTAGAGCATTGATTATTTAAATATTAAATATTATAACTAAATTATTTAAAACTAAGTTTGCGTGATACATCATGAAAACAGGCAAAAGTGTACTTTAAACTCATTCAGAAGTTGGATTGTCGATAATATGCGTAAGTAGAACGTAGTTTTGATTAATATTTCAGAGGATTTTAATACATCTTATTTTTAATAAAAATAACTATAAAAGAAAATTTTATTTTATGTTCCTTTAAAGTTACGTTTTTAAGTTGTAAAGTTAATGTAAAATTAATGTAGAAATGTAAAGTTATGTTGATTGACTATCAAGCTGCTTTCTTTCTAAAAAGAAATCATGCTATTTGAATGTATAGCGATCATGCAAGTATGAATCATGTATCATGAATTGGTGTATTGATGATTTCTTTAAATTATAAAAAGAGATCATAAAGCCGTGCATGAAAGGTCAATCCATTTTAAGTGGTCCAGCACTGGTTGCTTGACCATTTAAAAAAAATCTGAAATTCTTTGTACAACAACCCTAACATGATGGAAGTTCAAAATGGCTATTATTTTAATTTTATAAAAATTTTTTGTGCATGGCGGCCATCTTTGTTTCATCGTCTGCAGCAATTTTCTCACATGAAGGATTTACGGAATTGTAAAAATATCATCGTTCATTTCTCCAATTCAAGTGCGGTTTAAAGCAACTTATACAGAATGAAATGGGCTAAAAATCTGGTAATAGAGTTGTTTCTGAAAATAAATTCTTATTGGTGAAATGTGAGCACAAATTTTTTTTCCAAATTTTTTTTACAAAGTTTAAGTTATTTTTCCCCAAAATTTGTCCGTTTACATGAGGAATTTTTTCTAGCAAGGAAAAATGTCAACACGACACAATTTTCTTTACAAATAGGCCGAAAGTACTTGTACTCACACGACAATTTCAATATCTGGCTCATGATATTTCTTTGTTAAAATAATTCCCAAACTTGTTAAAAATTTCGAAAATTACACTTTTAATGCTTTGATATCTCTAGTGGGGCAAAAGATAAAAATCTGAAGTTTTGGTTTCTGATAGTATTTTATGGTAGTGTTATGCATAAAAAAATTCAGGATGGAGATTTGAATACAAACTGAGATATGGCAAGGGCAATATGTCAAAATAATACTGCCAAAGTATTGTTTTATTGTATTCACAAGTAAGTATTTATCTCAGAGTGTCATTTAAATTTATTTTTTTATTATCTTTATTTAATAGTAACATAAAATAAAACCTTTTGCAAAGCTTAGCAAATAATTAAAAAAAAATTATGCCTAAGGCCTACATTTTGTATGGTTTCAGTAATTTTTGTTTTAAGTAATTTTAGCACCTGAAAGAAACCTCAATAATTTTACATAAAGAAAAGAATATTTTTAAACAAGACATGAGACAAAAACAGAATAGGGAAAGAGAAAAGCTGTTAATGTTGACATAATATTATTTCAGACAAGATCAAACGTGTCAAAACACATTCATGCTTGTTGGTTTTAAAATCACAATTTCAATGCTGCTTGTCAGTCCTTGAAACTTCTATCTACTATAAGTATGTTTCTGTTACTGAAACATTTATACAATGTTACCATGCATCAGCTTCAAGTAATTTTCAGAAAGTAAAGATATCCAAAGCCCTTTCAAAGTTTATACTGCAGAAAAATGACATTGTTGCAGGTGTGTATGATAAGAAGTAAGCTAGGAATTATTAATGACGAGACACTAGTGATTTCAAAGTTCATTTCTATGAGTCAGCAGGGCCAAGAACTTGAATAAAGTTACCAAGAGATGACAAGACTTGGTTCCTACAAATCAAATTTTGACAAAGATCACCTCTATGGAACTGACACCAGTAACTAGTCGAACTCATAACATCTCTCCTAAATTCTGTGAAGATATTTCTCAGATCTGTTTGAACATATATAGTCTCTTAGTAAATTAAATATTTGCTATTACATTGTTTTCAACGAACCATATTTCGTGTGTAAATATTGTAATAATAAATAAATCTAAGAGATAAATCTAATTCATTCTAAGGTACTCTTAATAGCATTTATTCATATCTTTTCTTCGCTATATCTCAGCTTGCAGTCAAATCTCTATCTTTAAATTTTTTGTGTATAATAATACAAGAAAATACTATCAGAAGCCATAATTTCAGATTTTTATATCGTGCTCCACCAGAGATATCAAAGCCTCAAAAGTGCGATTTTTGAAATTTTTGCAAAATTTGGGATTTTTTTTTTCTTTTAGCGAAGAGAAAGCAAGTCCCAGATCTGGAACTTGGTGTGTTAGCACAAGTACTTTCGGCTTATTTGTAAAAAAAAGAAAATTATGTCATGTTGACAGTTTTTATTTTCGGAAACTACTCTATTACCAAATTTTTGCCCATTTTATTCTGTACAAATTGCTTTAAACCGCACTTGAATTGGAGAAATAAACAATGAGATATTTACAATTCCGTAAACCCCTCAGGTGAGAAAATTGCTGCAGAGGATGAAACAAAGATGGCTGCCATGCACAAAAAAATTTGATAAAATTAAAATAATAGTCATTTTGATCATTTCCATCATGTTAGCGTTGTTGTACAAAAAAAAATTTCAGATTTTTAAATAATGGTCCAGCAGCCAATAAATGATTTTCTGGACCACTTGAAATGGATTGACCCTGAAGAAATATTGATTCATTGCTAATACTTTATAACTGCATGTAATACAACAATAGAAAATTTCGTAGACTGTGTTGAAAATTTCAACCTAAATTGATGGAAAGAGGAACCATTTTACCATGGCGTAGAGGTACATGTGAAGTTATGGAAGAAGTGACTGTCTAGTATTATTATGTGGGCAAGTATTAAGTAAATGGGCTGTCTAGTATTTTTTTACGAATTCGTTAAATTTGGCGAATAATAATTTTTAATCAAATAACACTAGCAACTCCGGGTAAGTAACCGAATAAGTGGATATATTTTTTCTCACTTCGTTCGGAAAAGTGGATGCGGCAATTTCAAAATTTGAAAAAGAAACCAGTACGTTTTACACTCTTTCGTTTACCCACTTTTCGTTCTACGGCAATGTCGTTTCGGCACTGACAACTGTAACAACGCGCCATTTTGCGTTGTTCATTATGTTTCTTAATTAATATCTCTTCTAATTATCAAAAAATGAAAAAAATTGAGTTTGATGTGCATAACATCAGACCTGCCAAATTTGTAACTTTTTTGTCTTTTAAGAACACACACACAGAGAGACAGACAATTTTTACACTCATTATCATTTTATAGTTGTTTTTTATCATATGGAAATCTATTTACCTCGAAATAGTTGCTTTTTTGTATATTTATGAAATTTAAATATTTACACCTTTGCTGAGTCTATAAATTATATTTAAAAAAAATTCTCAATGCTATAGCAAGGTAAACAGTAAAATTTGACATATTCTACGACAAAAACTTATCAAGTTATTTTACTTTGAATTATATGCATTTTGAGTATTTTGTGGCCCTAAAATGTGAGTCCTTGTCTAAAAATGCGTTTTTCTGTTTTTAATGCCATAATGATGTGACAGACGTTTTTCGCATATGGTTAAAATCATCATCATCATCAACCGTTTTCAATCCACTGCTGGATGTAGGTCTCCCCCAGATTTTTCCAATGTTTTCTGTCTAGTGTTTTAGTCATCCAATTTACACCGGCTACTTTTCTGATTTCATCACTCCATCTTACTTGAGGTCGTCTTCTTGGCCGTTTTACTTCTCTGGGATACCACTCTAGGGTGTTTGTGCTCGATCTATTGTCTTGTCTTCTTGCAATGTGCCCAGCCCATTTCCATTTTAGCCGTTTAATTCTTTCAATGATGTCAAAAACTTTCGTCTGACTTCTTATCCAGGTTATTCTTTTTCTGTCTCTTCTAGTTATACCTAGCATACACCTTTCTATACTTCTCTGTGTTGTTTGTAATCTTTGTACCATCCGTTTTGTTAGCGTCCATGTTTCTGCTCCATAAGTTAGTACAGGCAAAACACATTGGTTAAATACCTTTCTTTTCAAACAAAGGGGCATACTACTCTTCAGAAAAATATTGTTCTTCCCAAAAGCACTCCATCCATTTCTTATTCTTCTATTGATTTCATTCATGATACTATTATCCAATGATATTTCCTGCCCAAGGTACACATAACTTTGTACTTCTTTAATTTCAGTGTTGTTGTAGACAATTTTCTTTTTTGATGCAAATGAATTGAACATCACCTTAGTCTTTTCCAAGTTTATTTTTAATCCCACATTAATGCTAGCTTCTGCCAAATCTTTTAGCATATTTTCCAATTCTTCAGGACTGTTACTGAAAATTAAAATGTCGACAGCGAATCGGAGATGACTTAAATATTCCCCATTTATTCTAATCCCTTTGTTTTCCCAATCCAGCTTCTTGAAAATATTTTCTAAGACAGCCGTAAAAAGCTTAGGTGAAATGGTGTCTCCTTGTCTTACCCCTCTACCAAGCTTGATCTTTGCCTGTCCTTTGTCCAAGCGGATGGTTGCTGTTGCTTTCTTGTAAATTTTCTTTATAATATTGATGTAAGGTAAAACAAAATATTTTAACCATATTTTACCATATGGTTAAAATATTTTGTGTTTTTTTTTTCCAAATTATTCGTTAATAAGAGTACTTAATTATATAGTCTTGCATTCTTTTAGTTTTCTAAAGTTCAATTCCCCCCCCCCCACACACACACACCCGCATACACTTTTTAGTGTGCATAAATTAAATCTCTATAGCAAAGTTTATATCATCCAATTTTTATTTTCGGAGGTCACTAACCATTACGTTCTGAGTTAAAATTATTCCCAGATCAAGTTAGCGCCATAAATAAACAAAACAACAAAAACAAAATGAAAAAACATTTTTTTCACAAACTAATAATAACACTGGTTGGCACAGAAATCCTCTCTCTAAAAATAATAATTGTTTTTTATAGATTTCACTCTGCTAAATAAAAATATCTTAACGAAATTACTATATCGCATACTATTCTTTTGAAAAGAATGTTTGCTTTTCAAATTAAGGTATTTTATATCTTACTAAAACATAAGTGGAAATTTTGTAAACCATAAAATATAAATAATAATATAGAAATTACCTGTAAATAAATGTATCAATATGATTATCCCAGTAACAGCGGCATAAGCAATGAAAATAATATTAGCAAACAACAAATAGTAGATTCGGACACGCCTTTTTACTTCCAAATTACTTACGACAAACTTATATGCTTGGCCTATTTTGGATGAATCTGAATCACACTCAGCACTAAAACTTTCTGTTCACTTGTGCCCACTTCGGTGCCATGTAAAACTTTTGTCAAAAATTCTTGTGTTAAACAGATAATAAAAAATTCCTGCCGGCTCGGCCTACAGACGGAGGTAGATTTCGAAGTTAAGTATACTAATTTCACCAACAAAAACTAAATAATGATTAGAGATAAACCCACCTTCACAATTTTATCTGTTCGCTATTGACAAGTTTTCATTTCATTTTTATATAACAGCTGGTTTTATCAGAATCATGTTAAGGCGGTATTACAAAAATATTTTTCCATGCTCAAGAACTCCAAATTTTCTGCCACATTTTAAGATTAATTTTTAATAGAAAAAATATGAAACGTGCTGACGTGATTTTTGAAGAGAATTATAAGCTACCTGTGTTTTAATTTTTCGTTCAATTAATTAAAACTTGATTTATAAACAATTAATTTCTCAGTAGGACAATATTTTTCGTGTCTAACACAATCGCTTCCGGAAATTCGGCTCAAAATGCTCACTTTGACATCATTTTTTGAAATATATTCTGCCTCTATAAAAAATCGATCATTATGGTACATTATATAGTTTCTGAATAAGAGAATATACCAATTGGATGCGTTTGAGAGCAAAAAGGAATTTAAAAATGAGTCAGTAAACAAGCAGTTTGGATTTGAATACACCCTTAATACGATGATTTTTTTCTTCAACCGCGATGTATTTGTAATTTGTTTTTGCTGTAAGAATTGGTCTTATCAAAATCTTGAAATATATGTTGTTGTAGACAATATTAAGAAGATATATAATAAGTTCATGCGAATTTTATATCTTATGAATTGACGAAGTTATGGATTTTTTCTTCTTCAACTCCCCCGTTTTTGTTTTCGTTTTTAATATTTTGCAGTACGAATAGGTCCTATCAAAAACTTGTCAACATAAAAGTTGTAGATAATATTAAGAAGATTTATAATAAATTTAATTGGATTTGATATCTTGAGAATTGGCGAAGTTATGATTTTTTTTTCTCTCTAAAACCCTATTTTTGCGCCCCTTGAACCCATTTTTAATTTTATCAAAAATCTGTGATACATAAATTTTTGGCCCAATTTTTAGAAGTAATAAAAACTTTAAACTGATTTGATATGTACAAAAATTAAGTTATGGGATTTTTTAGGTTTTCACAAAACCCCTCTCTATTTCCATTTCCTTGACCATTAACGAACTTGACCGAGATTTTATGCCCCTTGATTTTATGTATCAGTTTATAAGAGATTTGTGCAGAATTATGGAAGTTATCGTGTCCAGAAGAAAGTGATATGTATATATATAACGTTTTTTACTGAGGGTGGTTTTGGGTTCAGGGTCATGATCGGTGTAGATCTGCAAAATATTTTTCAGAAATTCCAACATAGGGGAAACATTGCGAAAATATTTTTATTATTTTATTTTCTTGAGAATGTTGCCGTCGGATGCAATGAAACATGTCGAAATGTAAATAAATAAAGGTATTTTTTGCCTTTAAAATTTATTTTTAACACTTATAGCAATTATTGAGTACTTTGATGTTTTGAAGTGATTTTTATATAAATATAGCTTATGACAAACGACATTTTTTTAAAAACTTTTAACGACACTAAATGGAAACACTGGTAAATATCTTTCTACTTTTTTCATAAATTTGTTTTTTTAAATTATAAATAAGTAAGTTAAAAAAATAACTAAGTATCTGTTTCTTGCCTTGTTGCACTGTTATTTAACTATTACACGCCATTTGCCATTTTTTTAGAGTGGTTTGAGACAAAAGAGTCTTTTTTTATTGTGGTAATCCATTATTGTTTTTTACATTTACTTTAAGCGTTATTGTTATAAGTTTAGCTCATTTTAACGAGCGATAAATCTTATATTCCAACTTGTCACTATAGAAAATTTTGACGTGTTTTAGACATGCCCCTATAGAAAAACTATACAATATACTATGATTTTTCACAAACGTCATAATGTCAAATCTGATACATGTACCTTAACAGCATATTCACATTTTGGTGCAATTAACCCATTTTTATCAAAGTTAGAAAGTAGAAATAGAAAAAAAATATAAGATAACACCTAGGCTAACAAACATACTTCTTTTTAGATTCCAGTGAAATCGAAAATGGATCACCAACGAAACAACACTTTTCCAACAAAATTATTATTATTATTTTTTTTTAATCGGAGCATGTGTTTAAAATTATGTGTAGTGAAAGTTTAAAAAATATACAAAATAATTGCGTAACTGTATTTATTCGAAGCTGCTTAAAAATGAAAATAAAAATGCATAAAATACGCCAAATAATAAAAAAACCTCTACCCCGATAACGATTTCATCATATATATGTATATATATAACTACACTATTATTCGTATATAACCACTTAAAAATTAACCGAAGCAATTTAATTTAAAATATTATCTTTACGGAAGAATATTGTAATATTTCCTAAAAGAAATAACCTTAAAAGTTATAGACAAGAGAAAATATTTTAGCTGCTGGAGATTCATTTGTGAAATATTATTACAGAAAGTATATGCTGTGGAATTTCTATATCAAATGTTTTTTTAAATTACGAATTCTAAGTACTATATTATTCGTAATTTTTCCTTTTTCCAAAATCGCAAGCGAACTTTATCTTCAACTAAAACCACACCTGATCCCTTTCAATTTCTTTATTCATTTACATTTTTGTGACACGGTTTTTTCAATAAAATTGGATCTTAATTCGATTATTATTTCAGTTTGAAAAAGTTCTTCTACTTTTTATCATGATGATCTCTTTTAAAATTATATTAAGCGAAAAAATGCAAACTTTATGAATATATTAATTATAGGAATAATATATTTAATGTAATTGAATGATCGTCCAAGAAAAACTACTTAATTTAGTAGGAAGATGATTGAACTTAAATATTAATATACATCCAAAAAATTGAGTTATTACGGGAATTCTCATTTGAATTATTTTTTAATTTAAGGCTCTTCAGAGAGACATTTTTTTTAATTGCACTCGCAACATATTTAAAAATAATTTTATAATTTTATACGAAAAATTTCATTTTGTGAAAAATTATAATTATTTTTCTTTAGAAACATTTGTGATAATGCTCATTAATTAAAAATATAATTTCAATTCTATTTTTATATTCTATTCAAGTATGCATTGGTATCGAAATATAGTTATAAGATCTATTGAAAAATACAAAAGTTTTATTCTACAATTTTCCTAAATATTAAAATAATGTTATTATTCTGAAGATTGTTTGCAATCTGCAGAAATTTAAAAGAATAATGTGTATGAATTTAAAGTATATGTATCTTCTTGCGATTTCTGGTTCCTAGTTGCTGCAATTTTTTTTTCTTCATTCAATGTTCAAAGAAAATCAGAAGCTATTAATTACATACAATGCAATTTTGTAGCAGGTTTTCTAAATTTTTCAAGAAATAAAATCTCATAAGTTTAAGTGAAGAATGTTGATAATAATAAACATAGCTCATTTTTGTTTATGTTACCTTCTAAGATCATTTTGCCTATATGTAATGTAATTTCTCATAAGTATGCTACATTTAAGGAAAAAATTTATAGAAAATTAGTAAAACAAAAAGTAACAGAAAAACTCAAAAAAGAGTTTAAAGAGTAATCTCATATTCACATTGAGATAATATAGATACAATAATTACTAATTTACTAAAAAGGTGCTTAAAATTTATGAAAACCATTCCATTACATATAAACTGCTCTTAAAAACTTAAAACCACTGATTTTAAAAACATATGTAAAAATATGTTTCACTAACCCCGAGATCTTTCAACCAAAAACATAATAATTTTCAAGGGGATATCTTTACTAGAATGTCTCTTTCACTGAGCTGTTTTTATATCAGTTTGGAATAAGACCAATGTCAGACGGGCGTCTTTTTTGCTGCTTTTTTGCTTATCCATTCACAATGCTATAAAGGAGACGCCCGTCTGACATTGGTCTTAGGGTTAGTCTATTAATCGTTGGGGGTGTATATTAAGTTCGTACGGATGCTGAAGTTCTTGGTTTAGGACATCAAGTTTAAGTGACCATCTACGGCACTATCAAGATTATATCAACGCCAGAATATAAAAATAGATTTCGAAAATGTAAAAATTATAATACCTACATCGAATTATTATACATTAAAAATTAGAGAAGCATTAGAAATTTTGAATAAAGGGAATAACACATGTAATGATGTTTTATCTTAAGACGTACCTGAGATATGGTTCAACATTTTGAAAATATCAAGAACTCCCGCATCCGTACGAATTTAATATAAGGGTAATTCTCCAGAAAGTGTATTTTTTCAACAAAAATATTTTTCAATTTCAAAATCTTGCATTTCCCTTTTTATTTCATTTTTATACCAAACTTTTACTTACTAGAAGTAGCCATGAACAATGGTCCTACTTAATAATTAGTTTACACATTAATAAAAAAATATCTATAACCTTATTCACGGAGATGAGCTTTAATTCACGGAGGTGAGGAATCTTCTATAAAAATGGGTTTAATGTATGCTTTTTTTCAAGAAAAGAAATTTATTTTTTTTTGGCGTTACAATTTGCACATTTTAAGCATATTAAAACAGGTAAACTTGTATTTTTACATTGTTTTACATACCTGAACTTCAAGTTCACGGAGGTGAGAGTTGTCCGTAACCACACTTGATTCTTAAAAACAAAATCTATCTTCTTGTTTCTCAACTAAAAACTCAGAAATCCTTTATAGCTGTCAGTAAACAAGATGGATGACTTGTATTATAGGAAATAATATGATGTCTGTACTGCCATCTATCAGTGAAATATGGCATTTTATGTTTGCGTAATGGACGTGAGAATTTATTGTGTGATAGAATTGATTGTTCTACTAAAACAAGCTAAATCACAATATAAAAATTGTAAATGTGCTTAAATATTTAGTATTTGAGACAGTTGTGGAAGGAATAATAAATATGTAAATATATTTTTAAAATTAAATAAGTTATTAAACAACATTAACAGCCACACAAGGTGTGTGACATACCACACACGTGAGAAATCACATACTGTGACCCGTAAACATAAAAAATTAAAAATTATTATAAAAAAGTGGGTACTGATATAAATAGACATAATTTTATTGCAATTAAAAAATATAGTTAAATGAATAATTCTTTTAAAAATTTTACTGTAAAATGCATGTGACGGAAATGTTACACTTTTTGAAGAATGACCCATAAACCCCCAGCGATTTTTAAACTGACCCTTCTTCCAAACTGATATAAAATAGCACAGTGAAAGCGATATTCTAGCAAAGAAATCCCCTTGAAAAGAATCACGTTTGTGATTGAAAAATCTCAGGGTTAATGTAACATATTTTTACATATGTTTTAACACTAGAACGCCCGAAAGGAGTCGATTCGACTCCGACCATATGATTGAATGTCAATTAGAACCAGAAATTCTTTCAAAAAATACGTTAAATTTTAAAAAGGCTGATTTACGTTAAATACATCTGTCAAATAAGTTTAAATAAAAATTCTGGTGTAAAATATTTTTATGAAACTTGAGTAAAATTTCCGGGCGTTCTAGTGTTAAACATTAATGCTTTTAAGTTAAAACCAGATTATACGTAATTAAAATATAAAAATATGTAATAAAATAGTTAATAAATTTTAAACACATTTTAGTAAATTAGTAATTATTTTATCTAAAAAATAAGTAACAATTTAATGACAATTACAACATTAATTTTACAAAAACAATATTTATGTACAAAATTATTTCAGAATTTTTTTTTATATTCAGGAATGCCTGAAACTCTGTAGTTGTTCCTGGAATTTACCAATTGTTGTAATGTCATAGCTGCCAACCTTTTTTTTTTTTTTTTTTTTTTTTTTTTTTTAAAGACAAATTACTTTAATTTGAATCAGAAAACGTACTTAATGAAATGTTCTCTGTTTCTATTTGGTTATTTATTAAATTTTTTAATGACATTTCTGGCTTTAATTGCTTTGGAAAACCAAAAATTGGCAGATGTGTCTTTATTTTTTTTTTAGTTCAGAAAAAGTTTTCTCACGCCGTTATGTCTAGTTTCAATCTTTTGGACCACTTATTACCAATGTGCCTTAGTTCGAATTCTTTATCTCTCTTAATAAAAAAATAATAACTGGAAAAATTAATCCTTTTACAAGCACAATTACATAGCTGCTAAACTTAATATTATCATCAGACTTTTCAATATTTAAACAGTTAGGCTGCTCCCAAAATTTCATCCTTTTACATGAACACGTGTTGTTGAGTGAGGGATGTTATTCCTGTGGACCTATCATGATGTCAGTTCATCTTTTTTAACATCCTCGGAAGTCTGTTTAACTCTCCTAGTACTATTGGAGTCTTTTTTTATACCATTTATTTTTCTGGGGAGTTTTTTATGTATCAAACATTTAAAAAAAAAACAAAACAGTTTAAACTTTATAAATAAAACGAAATAGGCACCTGGTAAGAAGAAGTTAATTTTAATGGAATTAAATTTCTGGTTCAAATCATGCAAAACTAAAACCACCCATAAAAAATTAAAATCTGGTCCTAGGAGAATTAACATCTAATTAACCTTTTTTGAGCATTTTAATAGGTAAAAATAGCATTGAGACAGACAAGTGAAATTTTTTATGGAATTATTTTAAATTATGCATGTTTATTCCATAATTAAAAAAAACATCTTTCAAAATTTCAAATAAAATGTAACTAAAGAGAACAATTTTGTCCATTTACATTGTGGCCCATAATTATCAGAAAATTTAAAAGGGCATTTTGTGTTGGATAATATATATAGGCCGTTGGATTGCATATCATACAATTCAAAACTTGATCCATCATTCATATTTCTTTATTCTTTGCACTATTCAATGGCGTAGACTCAGGAGGGGCTGGATCATTTTACTACCAGCACTATTATATAGAAAATTTGGCTTTATTTAATCCTTGAACGTTATACGATTAAATAAAGCTAAATTTAGCAAAAAAAAATAATTGTAATAAAATAATCCAGCCCCCCCCCCCCCCCTGACGCTACGCCAGTGGCGCAATTGTAACGAAAAAATTTTATAGGAACTTTTATAAATGCGTGAGTTTAGTATTTTGATCATTTGAAATACCTAATTATGTACACCGTCAAACAAAAACCCTAATACATCATTACGTAGAAATTCAGAAATATATTAATTCAACAAAGTTCAGTTATTCTTAATTTAATATATGGAATTATCACTTAAACGTATCTTAGTGCAACTACAGAAAGTTTCTGTAGATGTATCCCCTCGGGATCCAATTCGGCGCTAGGAGACCCATAAAAAAAATCACACACCAATATGCGATGAAAATTTCGAAAACAACTCTTGCTCATAACCTATTGTCTTTTACCGCTTTCTTTTGTCGTATATGGAACAGACATTCAATGCCGTGGCGTCGATGTGGATATTTGTTATTGAATTATATAAGAAAACAAAATCTCGTTTTCGGGATTTTGTGCCTCATTTAAAAAGTTATGTTGGTATTTTGCAATTAATGATGTATGTTGCAAAAAGAAATTTTTCTAGAAAAAAAAGAGTAGCACCTAAGTAGCACATATACAGTGGTGGCCAAAATTGTAGATATTTTTTTGAAATTTTCATGTTTTATAACTTTGTGTGCTGATAGAATATATTAGTTTTCATGTTTCAATGTTTATGTTTCAAATTCAAGGAAATTTAATGTAGAATTTAATAAAGGAAAACAGAATTAAAATATCGACATTTAAAAAAAGTTACACTAAAATACAAACACAATGGAGGATATTCCATGTACGCTATGATCACGTGCTCAAGGCAAAAACTTCTAGCGTAAAGAAGGGAAAGCTCCCTAGACGCAATATGAATCCCACGCGCCAGCCAGTGAAACAGTTGATGGGAAAAGCAGTAATAGCTTCAATTCTTATCAGTTGGAAGTTCTTTGGGTAAATTACCGGTACCACGTGACATTTTTCAGCCTCGAGTCCAAATTTGGAATATAGTCCATTAGTCATGAATGCTGAGGTGTATTGTAAAAAAAGCTTTCTACCCAATCACAATGACAGTTCTGAGAACCAATCAAATATCAGTAACTAAACTGTAGTATATTTTGATTTGTAAAAATGGTATTTTGCTGGAATGAATTTTGCAGAAGGGTTAATACTAGTGTAACTAAATGGAATAATGGTTTCTTTTTTTAAATATTTCCATTTTTTTCTTAGTGCAAATAATTAAAAAAAAATATGATTATCACCAAGAACTGACTGAACACCTACAAAAAGAAGCAGAATTGTCATATTGAGAGAAAATGGTCTCTCTTATGCTGAAATTACAAGACAGGTTGGTGGATTAGTCAGTACATCTGGCATACGAAATTGTGCTTAACTAAATCAGTGATAAATAAGTCAAGATCAGGCTGAAAAAATGCACAAGTGCTTCTGACGCAAGAAAGATGAAAAGGATATGCTTCAATGATAGAAGAATTGCCTCAGATGCTGTTAGATGTGAAATGAATGCAATGGGTATTTCAGTTAGTTCAAGAACAATAAGGGAGAATAGTAACAGGTTTTGGACTGAAAGACATAATTCCGAGGATTTTTTTTTTTTATCTTCAGCAACACAAGAAACGAGTTCAATGGGCAAAAGAACACATTAATTGGTCAGAAAACTGGTGGAAGCAAATAATGTGGAACGATGAGAGTAAAATATTGCTCTTTGGTAGTGATGGTCGAAAATACGTGAGACGTATAGTCCAAGAGCCGACAGCACAAAAACCTATGTTATCAAACACAAGAAAAACCCCTTTATTTTATGGAAGAGTAGAAGTAGGGTAATCCAATGATCCATGTCTCTCCTGAGTAAAATGGTGCATAAGCCAAAAATTAATACCATCAGTGGTTGACTCTTAGGTTTATCATTGTGTTTCCTGCTCCCAGTCTTCCAAGTTTTTATACCTTTATTTGTAGGACAAACACAATAATAAACCTACGAGTCAACCACTGGTGGTATTAAGTTTTGGCTTATGAACCACTTCACTTCCGGCAGACACGGACCATTAAATTCCCCAACTTCTACTCTTCAATAAAATAAACATAGGTTTAATAAATATAGGTTAAATAACATAGGTTTTTGTGCTGTCGGCTCTTGGACTAGTAGGGTAGTGGAAGAGCTGCATCCTGATTGCATTGAAACAACTACAAAGAACCCAACAACTGTCATGATTTGGGCCTATATGTCTGCAGATGGTTTGGGCCGCATTCAAGTGATTGATAGCATTCTGAATGCAAAAAATACGTCAAAAATACATCCTGGAATCAAAATTTATACCTTCCACCAGGGATCTCTTCACCAATAAAGCACCATTTATCTTTCAGCAGGATTCAGCTCCATATCATACGGCAAAAATATGCAAAGAATGGTTAAAAAATAAAAGCATACAATTATTACCTTTAAAAAGGAGGAACTCCAAACACTAGTTCTTTCAATGAAAAGACACTGTGAAAATAATAAAAAATAAGGGGTATTCTACTAAATATTGAATGTGTATGAGTAACTTTAAAGTACAATGAAATCTAAGATAGATATTATCTTTTGTAAGATTAACTTTTTGTGTAATGCAAATATTTTAACTATGTTTCCTTTATGAAATTTTACATTAAATTCCCTTGAATTTGATATATAAACTTTTGTATTTAAGTGAAATTTATTATAATCTTCAAGCACACAAATTTATAAAACATGAAAATTTCAAAAAATATCCACAATTTTGGCCACCACTGTAGTTAGCCCATCGTTTGCAGTTTATGGAAAAATTTGGGAAATGCTAGATTTCGCATGCCAAACATAAGCTCCTCTGATTTATAGCGTTGTTCGACCAATGGAATATAATTCCGTTTGGATACATCGAATTCTACTAATATTACAGCAATTAAGGCTTGTGTCACTATTTGATAAACACTGACTATAACATGTCCGACGCATCCGCAGATACTGGCATACTAAATTCCAACGGAGTTATCAATTTTGTTGTTGTTTAGAAATGAACGCGTTGCCGCTAATGTTCTAGATTACTGTTGCGTTATTAGTCTGATACTTGTATTCTATTTTTAGCATTTTTGAATGTGGGGATTTGTTCAATTTTTAAAACTATTCTCCATGAAAAAAAAAATCGACATATTTAAAAATAAATAACTTAAAACTGGATGGAAAATAAATATGTAATAAAACAGAACTCAGTAGTAAAAGTAAATTAGAAATACATCCAAAGAATATTTCATTTGTGAAAATACCTTTTTAGTATATTCTAAATTTCTACTGAGTTTAATTATGTTTTGATTTTATATTATGTAGCTTTTACCTGTCATTAATTTCAGCTGTTTTTGACATTTGCACATACATGACACAACACTCTGTGTTGTTGGAATCGTTGCTATCTCCAAATCTGATTCTTAGGTGCATCCCACACTGAGACGACAAGCGACATGTAGCCGCAACATGTAGCGTAAAAACAGGTCGAAACAAAGGACGATGTTGTTTCAAACCTGTTTTAAACCAGTTTTTACAGCGAATTCAAGCGACATGTCTTATGTGTCGCCTTAGTGTGGGATGCGCCTTATGTAACATGAAAAGAATTGTATAGTTTGATAAGGATTTTATTATCTGGAATTACGTTTCTCGTTATGTTTCGTATCTGTTTTAAATGTACATCACCACGAATATATCATTTATGATACTCTTGCATAATAATATGCTGATGAAAAGGCAAATATGTGTATTTAAAGCAAATAATAATTTATATTGGTAGTTTTTTTTAACAAAGTTCCTCTTCAACTATTTGGATAAACATTTCAAAAGGTTAGAATTAAAAAAAAAAATCTTATTGTAAGAGCATTCAGGAAATCAATATTCATGATATAAAAGATTGCCGTGAAAAAAGGAATTGAATTGTGTACTTTTTCTTTATTATATTTTTCATTCATTTTATTATTAAAAAAACGTTAATTAGGTATAATAAACATAGTATTCCCGTTATTAATTATGTACGTCTCTTTTTTTAGTAACAAATATTTTTTTTTATATTATAATAAATGTTTGAGTGCATTTTCGTGATGATTATCAATAATTCATATATTTTCAATTCACAATATTGTTTAAATTTTCTCTAAGTCTCCATTTTATATGTAAAAATATATTTTTAAAAGCGTTTGTTTTTGCATAAAATCATTGTTTTCTCTACTTATCCTACTAAACTCAATTTATTTTTATTACTATAAGATGTTTGGAAATAAATGTTATTTTCAGTATGACTTGTTTGCTGTCATTTTTATCATTTAATAAAAGGTTGTTGATTTGACCATAATTAATAAATATAAATAGTAAATTTGCAGAGATGTTATTTTATCACTGTTCTTTATTTTATTGATTGTTTGCATTCTAATATTTTTAAGAAAAAGTAACGAAAGTTGCTATATTTCAGTTACGGGCGTTATAATATAATGCCATCCACGTTTAAAATTAAACTCATATAAAAGTATATACTAATCATCATATGACAGCAGCAAAACTTGATGTCTAAACTGAAACAAAATTATTTTTATTAAATGTAAACAAACGAGGCATTGAACATGCTATCACTAAATGATAATTGGCAAATACAACTCTAATGTGACAAACATTGTTTTAATTTTGAGATTTTTCGTTGGAACAATAATTTAATTTTTTTTTTAATGAATGGAAAGCTAAATCGCAATTTATTAAAATGCAAAATTGTAAGTAAGGTCAGTGTTCCTAAATGTGATGAGCCCTAAATGCGACAATGTTCTTTTACATAAAATCTTAATGCAAGAATCGTAAATAAATATTATATAATGAGGCACCCGAACTTCAGAACCAAAACCCGAAATTTTTTTCTGCATTTAAAACGTTTTCTTTAAAAGAAATTTCCAATAAAATACACATAGTTCATTTTACAGCGCCCCGATGTTTCGTAAATTCGACAAAAATTCCCGAAATTGGCTCACAGATTTTCTTTTTTAACTTTGAAGACCAAATAACCTTATAAACATCAAGAACTACGCTGTCTGTTTCAGTTAATTGACCAGTTAAACTAAAGAAAAGGCGACCAGTTTTCGGTTTAGAATTTAAAGTAGTCTACGTATTTTGCAGACTTTGTTTTCTGCATGTGCCTAATAGCGACATACAGATTGCTGTAAATGCGGAGAGACATTTAGAAGATCAACGAGGTACGTTTATATGGTATTTTTCATATATTGTATTAAAATGATGTTTAAAGCAAATATTACGTTTAATTAATCTGTGTTGAATTAGCATAATCCCCCATTAATGTTCTTCTTTAACCAGTTGTTTAAATATGTGTTTAAGATGATCAAAATAGAAAAATACGCTTCTTTAAAATTTTTAATAAAAAATGCGTAAGAAACGCGGTATATATTCCAGTAACATAATATAGATTCAAAGGAATTTGCAATAATTTTACATAATGGAAATTCTGGAAAATATTGTGTAAATTGAAAACACTTAAATTCTGTTTATATTAATGCGGTTAGGTAAGTTAATTTTACCAACATCATACCATTCGGTAGCTTAAATGCTGACTCCGATTAAAACATGATGCAATTGAGTTATGCCCTGGTTTAGGAGTCCATAATTTTTGTTAGGACTTCTTTAAAATGTGATATTTTAATTATGTTTTCACTTTTTACTCGTTATAATTGAAATTTTCTACTTTAAAATTAGAAAAAGATAAAAATAAAAATAAAACTACGTTTATCTAAATGAATATTTGTTTCGATATGCGTATTTTTAGGTACAGAAAATGTTAAATTTTTCGTGAAAGTGCAAGAAAAAGGAAGAGGAGGGTTCGCAACAGAATATCAGCCACAGAGTTTCTCTTTGGCTTAATAAAAATTTAAACATAAATCCTCTCCAGATCTTTATCTTTCAGAAACGAAAAAAATAGTCCTGTCCGGAAGATGAAAGTAAAAAGGAGTTAAGAGCAAAATGAACAGCAACTGATATGGTAAAACTTACTGGATCTGTTAGTATGAATATTGAAATGTGCGATGTAAGCATCTCAGTTAACGTTTTATTATTTAAATTACTATTAAATAAAATTTTTAGTTGTTCAATAATAAACTATTTATCATTCAGTTTTATATATTTCAACTCTTTATTAACACTTAACTGCTGTTAGCGGTCTCAGAGACCACTACATTTTTCAATTTTCACTGTTAAACTTGTAATTTCTAATTTAGCTATGAATACCAGTGACATTTTGTCTCATTTTGAGCCCTAGAACTATTGCAAGAGATTCTGAATATGAGAATTTTAATTATAATAGTCCTGTACTTAAAGTTTAGTACAGAAGCAGTACCCTGTGAGTTAATAGAGACTTTAATTCATCTTTTAATCAAGCGGTCTCGGAGACCGCTCATAGTAGTTATACGAAAATTCCTGTCACAGCAGTTAAGGGTTAAGTAATACAAAAAAACAATTGCAATTAAACCTTCATTGCTGTTAGTGCTGCTTTTTTATTTTCACAGTTTAACTAGTAATTTCCTGTTTAACTATCGACACAGTGAAATTTTGCTTCATTTGGAGTTCTAGTAGTGTTGTTTAAAATGTTTGGAAAAGCGAGATTTAATTAGAAATAATATTGTACAAACAGTTTAATACAAAAACAGTATTTTATTAGTTAATCGTGCTTTTTATTAATCTTTCAATCGAATAGTTAAGCAGACAGATCACAGTTCTATTTTGGCAATTTTCTGTCATAGCAGTTAAAGGTTAAATGTACTTTTTCAAACGAATTGTCATGTATAAAATGCATTATCACATTTAGGACTATGGACGTCTCATTTACACAAATGTGACAAAAATGACCTAAATGCGTAAATCGTATATTGTGGTTGTATACTACAGATAATTATCAAATTTATACAAAACAAGTTAGGTTTGAACTAAAGGTACATTATTCAGTAATTTGTTGTTTAATAAAACATATATTTATATAATAAAATGCCAAATATGCCCTAAATGCGACAAAATTATGGGGATTCACGCCTTATTTAGGCACAATGATCTTACATTTTAACTTAAATGAATTAATTGCTCCAATAAAGGATCCCAATTTAAATGCAATTTTATTTGATACTTTGTTCTCTACATATTTTCTTTTTATATAAAAAAAAACAAACATACCATCAACTTTAAAAGCACCAAAATTTTAAATTCTAAGCATACCGGTTTCGCGTACTCTTACCGCCTAGCGAAATATCTAACAACTATATTTTCTCCTCTCCTGTCCGAAAATTTATACACTGTAAAGAATTCCATCACTTTTGCTAAAATGATTCAAAAATTTATCCCCAACCAAATTTACTATGGTCTCCTTTGACGTCAAATCTCTATTCACGAATGTCCCAATAAGTGGCGCCCTCTCTTGTCTTGAACAGAGACTTCGTGAATTTCATTATTCGTATTTTGAAATCCAAGAACTTATATCCCTTACGCGCATATGTCTATCTCAAACTACAGTTTCATTCCAAGGAAATTTTTACACACAATCTGACGGTCTAGCCATGGGCTCTCCCCTGTCACCAGAACCCGATCAAGCTGAAGTTGGGCCCAGGGCCTGTTAAAAAGTTCCCCCCCCCCTACCTCCCCATTCCCGGCGACAGTTTCAGAAAAAAAGTAGGTTTATTTGATGAGTTGACAAAGTTCTTTGGGTGAAAGTTTCAAGTTTACAAAAAAAAAAAAATTAACTTACAAGAATAATCAAGAAAATGAATTACCGTCCACTTTCCCAAATAAGCATTTGTATAATTCACAAACATCTATGATCCACAGTTTATGTTGCAGAATAAAAGAGGACGTCTTTTTCAAAACTCGCCTTATCCAAAATCATAAAAATTGTGTTTTCCCTAACAGTCTAGAAATCATTTTAAACTATAATTCTGACATTGTAAAATCCTCATTTATATTGAAACTAATAGATACAGTATGCAGTTTTTGGCATTTTCCCCGAATTTGATTTTCTGGGTACGGCAAGTTTTGAAAATTATAGGTACTCTCAAATTGAAAAGGACTTTTACAGAAAAATTAAATATGGAGGTTTTTTATTACAGTAAAACTTTGTTTTTACGTCAGGGACCAAAATATAAAATGCAAACAGTGAAGAAACTTAAATTGTGAGAAAATACACACAAATTTGTGGGCCCCTGAAATTGGTGGGCCCAGGGCCGAGGCCCCGGAGGCCCGTGCATTAATCAGGCCCTGCCTGTCACCCATCCTCGCAGATATCTATATGCATTATTTTGAATGCTCCCTTTTCAATATATTTTCTTTCCCTTTCTGGATTCGTTATGTTGATGACACATTCACCTTAATTGACACCCTCCTTCACAATATTGATAATATCCTTAACATTATGAACTCTATTGATAGCAATATTTAATTCACTTATGAAACTGATAATAATAGTTCTCTCCTATTTTTGAATACCCTTGTCACTCGCACTGTAAACGGTTTCACTACTTCTGTCTATCGCAAAAGCTTCGCTGTTTCTTTGTCACCCCTTGCTCGTTCTTGTCATCCCCCAAGCCAAAAAATTTCCGCCTTTTATGCCTTTATGAATCGTGCCATACATGTTTGCTCTGATTCTCAGTCATTTAATAGTGAAATTCAATACATTAAATCCATTGCGATTGACAGAGGATACAACCCTTCTATAATTGATACTGCTCTATTTAAACTTCAGCATCCTCGTTCCTCAAACTCTCCTCAGTCTTCTACGCTTTCCAATATTAGCATTGTGTTACCCTTCTTTTCTAAATCAAGCTTTCCCATTGCTAAATTCTTAGACAATAGGACTTCAATATAATTTTTGCCCCTACCAATAAACTCATCCTCTCCAAACACAAAAATCCTATTGAATTATCCAATTGATGGGGTATCTACCGTATTAATTGCCAGTGTGGCCTTTCCTATATTGGACAAACCAAACGCTGCTTAAAATTTCGTATCAAAGAACATCAACAATATATTAAAAAATAAGAAATCAATAAATCCTCTATTGCAAAACATTGCTGGGAGATGAATCATACTTTTGACTTCAATTCGGTTAAAATAATCTCTAAACCTATACACGAACTTAACTTCCTTGAAGCATTTCATATTTATAAAAATATAAAAAAATATTGTTAATTGGGAATTCACTGTTCCCCCATTATCAGACTGTTTGAAATATTACATAAAAACTTCTTTCTTTTAATTCCCCCCCCCCTCACTACTTCGGTTCCATTTCCCATCTTTTTTCCTATTGGCTGTTGCCTGCAATCCTCTGTTTTCCTATTGGTCAATAAACCTTTAACTGGAATTCTCATCTCTCCTATATATGTGAGCAAATTTCCGCCATCCTTAGCACTGAGGAATGTATGCTATATGCTACCGAAACCGGTATGCTTAGAATTTAAAATTTTGGTGCTTTTAACGTTGCTATTTTTTACGCTTTTATTATACTGCACCAGCACCAAGCTCCTACTTGATAATTATTATACCATCAACTATTGAAAGATTAATTATGTGATTACTTTAAATAATTATTTGTTGCATTATATATATATATATATATATATATATATATATGTAACGAATTAGCCGTTACTCCCGTTATGGATCTTCTGTCGTGGCGTCGGTGAATGCCCGACCGATGGGGGCAGGGGCGCGAACCGCGGACGCGTGCGTGCCGATTTCTGAGCAAACCCTCGGAACTTCTAGCATATTTAGGTGGTCGCAGGCCGTGAGTGGTATCCGGGAAATCGAAGTCAGATTAAGATAGTAGTTGTTCCAATAACGACACAGTTTTTCCGGGGACCTGATTTATTGTTCTTTGGTTACATCCTTTTGAGAAATCAGGCCCCTTTTGAATTGAGAGCTGATACTTTACTTTATGGACATCGGGCTTGGGAATTAGGTGTACCGCAAAGCGATACTTAGAAAGCCGAGTGTCGTGGAGTTAGTGCATCCTTTTGATGATAAAAAGCCTGTCCTGTGACCCGTGCAGCGGTATAAATATGCTGTATTTTACATTATTCCTGCTAGGGGCCGTTGAAGTCAAAGGAGGCGTCTTTAAACTATAATTGGTCGTTAGCTGAATGATTGACTGCCCGGGATAAAGGCCGTGGCTCGAGTTTGGCCGATCGAATGCAGCAAGACTTGCAAATTGCGCTTATTCTGCAAAAGTATTCTTATGAGACGTGCCAAAACGATCTTTGAAAGTTATAAAATGCGATGCGGGAAAACTGACTTAACAGGGGCAACTTCATTCAATCAACTGAGACACAATTACAAAAGCATTTTAAAAGTTTTAATTTTAATTTCTAAATTTAAATTTTAAAAAGGGACAAAAAAAGGGATTTTAAAAAGAGGCTTAGCTTTTATCGTTTCATATATATATATATATATATAATGTTACAATTTATCACTTTATATATATATATATATAAATTAATAAATTGGGTATCAATACAATTAAAATTATTAATCAATTAACTTAATAGTAGTACAGTAATATGATCATTTTAAATAAGAATTTTAATAGAGACCAATAAAGATGATAAACTTGAAGCATCAAATGGAATTTCTTACAAAAAGGCATCATGTAACTACATAAGTAGAAATCAAAATGATAATACACTATTATATGTATATACAGTCGGCTCTCGTTAATTCGAAATCGGATAAATCGAATCTTCGCTTAATTTGAACTAAACATGAAGTCCCGAAATTTTCAATGGCATAATAACGCTAAAACTTTTCATTTATTCGAACTCATTTTCTCTTGACTTCGTTTAATTCGAACTAACGATAATTCCATTTTTTCATTTTTCCTTACTTTCTCACGGACTTCAGATCCTTGAAACAACTTTCTTTCTTTCATTTTTGTCAGAATTGTTCTGAACTAGTATAATAGTCACATGCATTTGATATCTTCTTTCTTAGTGCGCCCCGTCTGTACATCAATGACACCTCCGCCCCTTCTTCCATTGTGTTTGTTCCTAATGCCTTCTACAGCATTTGACCCAGTGACATTCCGAGAAATTCACAGGGTGGACATCTGTTAAAGGTAGGGGAAACCCCTTTTATCACTACATTCTCTTTGCAGTGTGGGGATCGAATTTTTTAGTCAATGGTTTTACTTTCTGCTAAAAGTGTTTTTTGAGAAAGTAAAAGATCTTGTTTCTTTAAAATATGGCTCCACGTGGAAGTTATAAATCGTTAACTTTAGAAGCTAAAGTAGAAATTATTAAAAAGGTAGGATGCGGCCGATCTAAGACAGAAATTGCTGCAGAATATGGAATAAAAATAATACACTCTCTACTTACTTGAAAAATAAAGAATTCATCCTGAAATCATGGGAAAAGGAAAGATTTGCTAAAGGACGAAAACGTATGAGAACAGCAGTCGATGAGGATTTAGAAGAAGCTTTACTGTTATGGACAAAGGATGCATTGGCAGGAAATGTACCTTTGAGTGGACCTATATTGGCAACTAAAGCGAAAGAACTTGCACTACTCATGGGTATTAAAAATTTCAAATGCAGTGAAGGATGGCTGACACGTTTTAAGCACCGAAATAACATCGTACACAAAACTGTGTGTAGGGAAAGTGGTGCTGTAGACCTCGCTGCTTGCAATGAATTCTGCGAAAAGCTACCCGAACTTATTTCTACTTATGCAATGAAAGACGTGATTAATGCCGATGAAACAGGGTTGTTTTATAGACTTCTTCCTAATAAGACTTTAACATTTAAAGGTGAAACGTGCACAAGTGATAAACTTAGAAAAGACAGGATAACTGTGATGGTAGGTGCCAATATGCACTGTAAAAAAAATGGTAACGTTCCATGTAAAATCCAGGAACGTTTCGCCTTTTCTCAGGTTTTCAGAATAATTTAGCTCTTTCCTGTGAAATTCTGGTTTTCTTATCTGAAACGTTCCTGAACAAAAGTTGTAAACAGCAAAACGCTGCGGCCGCCATTTATTATTTTTTTGCTATAATCCGTTGCTCGCGCGCGAGTGTCGAAAAAGAATTCCTTAAATGAATGTAAAAAAATCAATATGGAATGCAAATAAATCAATAGACGACATAATCCTTTACATCTCTATTGTCAAGACAATTCAGATGAAAATACAATACCTCCGTGACATCGCTAAGAGATTATCTCTCGTACTTGTCTGTGGAAAGTTTAAGGAGCAGACCGTGTAAAAAAAAATACACCTATTATTTGGATCTCCATTAACCAGGGGACCATCAAACATGATTCTCACCGATTTTGATTAATTTAAAGTATGTTTTAGAGTTCTTATCTCTAATTATTCTTGTGAAAGGATTTCTTCAAATGGAACTTAGATTTTCAGAAATTAGATGCCGAGATTTAGCATACGTTTCAAATACCCATTAGTTTGCAGCTCTCAACGTGTCTTTCGTGGTGTGGACGCAGAAAGCTCGCGCGCCACCCGTATGGCCCGAGTTCGATGCTACCTCTGGACTTTTTTTTTTCTTTTTTAATTAATTTTAGATTTTAACACTTTATTACAATTTGATTTAAATTTGATATATATTTGACACTTTGAATTGCTGCAAATTTGAATTGTTTTTTTTTTTCGGAAAAAATATACAATTACGTTTAGGTTTTTTTTTTTTTTTCATGAAAATTTATATGTATTTTATCTAACTTTTAAACTAACATAATTACTAACGAAAATCCAAAATATTTCATGTCTAGATTTTTTTTCTAATTATTATTTACATTTATATATTTTAAGCAAAGTTCAGAAACAATATATCATATATATATTTATTTTATTGAATTTTAACTGAAAATTTATTTTTTCGCGTAAATTATAAATAATAATTTTGATGTCAATTTCAAAATATTTTCTCATTCTAACAAATAATGATAATAAAGCGAAAATTGTCAACTGGAAATGTAAAAATCATCTGCGGATCCCGCATGCTGTGAAATGTCAGTAATGTTTTGCTGTCAACAGAAATATTCCTGGTATTTCGCAGGAAACTTACTGGCATTTCTGTAGAAAGTTTTTAACATATACAGTAAAGTTCCAGTCATTTTCAAGAAATGTTTCTTGGAAATAATGGGCAACTCAGCTGCCCATTTTTTTCCCAGGAACGTTGCGGAATTTTTTTTTACAGTGTGGATGGAAATGAGAAGTTAGAATTTTTAGTTATTGGTAAATGAACTAATCCACGTTGCTTCAAAGGAGTGAAAACACTGCCTGTGGCAAATGCCAAAGCCTGGATGAAGCGTGAAATCTGTATCAGTTGGTTAAAAGAACTGGATAAAAAATTTTCTCGTGTAAACGGAAAAATCTATTGCTGCTAGATAATGTGCAGAGTCATCGTAAAAGGGTTCTAGACACATTTTATTTTCGGTTGATTTTAAAGAAAGCTGCGACATAAAACTACTCACGGCCATCAACGACTTATATGTGGCGTGGGACGCCGTACAACCCGAAACAATAGAAAAATGCTTTCGACAAGCAGGATTTATCCATCCATCTAAAAAGAGTGGTTCTAATGCAAATGGCGAAAACGACAGACCTTTCGAAGAAATAGAATTTCCAAACTTTTCTAAAAAGATCCAGTATGATATGACATTCGCAGAGTATGTAGCAGCCGATAATAGTTTAGAAGTATCTCGACCCTTAACTGCGGAAGAAATTATTGAAACAATTCACGAAAAATGCAATGAGGAGACGTAATCAGATTCTGGCGATTCTGCTACTATGTCCCAAGTGCTTTCCTTACACACAGAAAAGTCAACTGCACAATCAATTGAGTGTTTGCGTACATTTATACTGATGCAGCCGTCATCGGACAAAGAACTTAACTGTTTGTTACAAATAGAAAAACTGGCTAAAAAGTCAAAAATGAATAGTAGCAAACAATTGATAATTTTTTTTCATAGAGATGATAAATAAGTGTAAATAATTTCTTAAATGTTCGTCTAATTTCAGGTAAGAAAATTATAGTACAATTAAAATGTAATTTTAAATGCAGTTGTTTTATAGTGTATTATTAATTTTTATGTTTTATTTATATTATTTTAATATTATTAATTATTTATGTATTTATATCTTTTAATTTAATATTAAGTCATATTCTAACGATAACAGCCGAAATAAATAAAAAAAAAAATACCATAACATTAATTCCTTTGTAATAGTACCCCTTTAAACATGTTTTCCACTCATACTTTCCGTAATTCAAACTCTGGATAATTCGAACATTTCTTGTGGTCCCGACGAGTTCGAATTAACGAGAGCCGACTGTATATATATATATATATATATATATGCATATACGTGTGTGTTTCCACATTGAACCATAAGTAAATTAATATCAATATGTTATAGCTGTAGAAGAACTAGAATCAGTAAAAGCTCTGCCATATTTAAAAAAATAATCAGATAACTCACCAGACATTACTCAGATCCAAATATACTACAAATCAAATATGCTTATATATGAAGAAGATTTAGTGGTTGACTATTTTTTAGACTGATATTATACGAGTATTTATTTCAAATTAATTATACAAAAAATATATATGTGGCATATGTCATTGAAAAAAGCACTGTTACTTTAAAATTTACTCTTAAATGTATGTTTCTAAATTTTAAGGTAGTTTATATCTAATTTAAAATGGCTTCAGTTTCACGGAGTTGTCAGAAAATATCAAAAATAGGTAAGATTTTAATTTTACAGTCAATATTATGTTATTCGACACACAATTCGATACACAATTGCATACAAGAAGTTTACTAAATATATGCAAAAATAATCTATTAAACAAAAAATTAAGTATCACAAAAAAATAATTCCTTTGTTTTAGGTAATATTGATATTAACCGAATTAGCACTAAAACCTTTCTTTGAGCATTTAAATCAACAACAGATTTACACATTTCAGCTTAAGTTTTTTTTAATTTTAGTAATTTTTAATGATTCTTTTTTATTGTCATGGAAAATTAATAACAGCTCTTACAATTATTGTTTATGTTTTAATCAATAAATAATATGGCTGTAGTTCAGCCGGGATTTCAATATGAAAGGGTTTTTAAAGTGTATTTCTGTTGCAAAATCTTTTTATTTAAAAAAGATGCAAATTAGATCTATTTCAGTGTCTAAAAAAAAAAAAAAAATACTTTGTGAATACGCGGTTTTGAAAAGTATAGAAAAGCTCAAATCGTTAGAATATATCCAGCAAACATCTATATAAAAAGACATGAAACCAAATCAGCAACATTTTTGAAGGTCTTCTATCAGAAGCCTTCAAATAGATGTAAGCTACATTTTCTTTTTATGTATGCATATCTTTACACTGGTTTGTATATCCCCCGTATACATGGAAGCAGACAGTACGTCGTATTAAATTTAACAGCTTTACAATATTTTTAGAGATTTTTAATCCCTGAACCTCGAGCACTGCTCCAGTTCCTTCTTTCAAAATAATTCTGAATATCAAAGCTTTCCTAGCTAGAAAAAGTTGGACAAAAAGTGTAAAAAAAAGTGCACAAAAAGCGAGCGTATTTGGCACCCCTGCTTATGCATAATGAGTGCACACTGAATTGTGTGCAAAAAGTGCATACCTAAATTGTTCACTTTTTATGCACAATAAGAGGTGCCAAATACGCTCGGATATTGTGCACTTTTTTTTTACACTATTTTTGCATACCTAAATTGTGTACTTTTTGTACACAATCAGTGGTGCCAAGTACGCTCGGATTTTGTGCACTTATTTTTTTACACTTTTTTTGCCTACCTAAAATTTTATACTTTTTATGCACAATCAGTGGTGCCAAATACGCTCAGATTTTGTGCACTTTTCTTTGTACACTTTTTTTGCCTACCTAAATTTTACCACAAAAAGGCTTTATTATTGCATTTTAAATAAATTGCTATCACATCATACATAATTCACACTGCAACAATAAAATTAATAATACGACCAAACAAGTGTTGAATTCAGGGGGTGGCCCCCGGGGGGAGGACATCCCCCCCAGAAAATTTGAGATTTTGTATTTTCAATGGTCATAAAATGCAACCCCCCCGGGACTCTATAATGTCCCCCCCCCCAGAGTCGCAAAAGTCCCTCCCGGAGAAAAGCTTCTTAATTGAACACTGGATCGAACAGCAAGCGTAAATTTATTGGTGTACCTGTAACGTAAACAGTGGCACAACAGAAAGCTGAGCAATATATATTCTTATAACAGCATGAAATTAAAAAAACAAAAAACAAAATTAATATATATATTTCTGAAATAAATCCACAAAAATGAAGTTTCAATAAATATAACTAAAATACCTTAAATTGAACCTTAGAACATACGATGAAGCTGTATTTTAAATTTAAAACATTATAATGGAATTTTCACAATTTTTTTTATTTCTAATTACAGCTGAAGGTAAATGCTTGTAAAAAAAAAAATCACTGATGTACAAGCTTTAGAAGAAAAAATTTTCATGAATTCATAATTCAGTACAAAAAGGTTTAAAGACAAATAAATCTAAAACTGCAGTCAGAAACTGATAGTTGTGCTGTTTGTTTAGTTGAATCTGAGAAAATAAGGGTTATGTTTACATTCATGTCAGTATATTGTTTGTTTTCGGATAGCAAAGCCTTCCATGCTTTTGTGCATGCGTCAGGATTTCTTTGATTTTGTCAAAATAGGGGGTGAACGGCATTTGTTTAGTTGAGTGCCAATCAGGGCCGAAACTAGATTGTTTTGAGCCCGGGGGATAGATTTTGGCACACACCCCCCCCTCCTCATACACAATAAAAGTTATTGCCGCAGGTACCCTATGCAAAAAAAGAAATAAAAATCCTTAAAAAATAAAAATAATTTAATAAATGTTAACAACAAATATGTAAACAAGGCTCCCATAGGATTAACATTAGCTTGAGCATTAAGAGCCTACACTAGGCTCTATAAGAAACTGGATCACTAATGTTAAACCTATGGGAGCGTTCTTTTTTAAATTTCTCACTTGCATATTAATAGTTTCAAATGATTTTTTTTTCTTGCTTAGAAAGAATTCTAACCGTATTAGTGTTTACTTTATAGATTTTGGTTGCAGATTTTTTTTATAAAGTCAGTTTCACAAATTTGAAAAGAACGCTCTCATAGGTTTAACATTAGCTTGCAAGTTTCTTTGTATTTCATATATATACATTATTGTATGAAACGACAAACCAAATCTTTATTTGGCACCCCCTTCGTCTTTCATGCTGCGGCCCGGGGCACATGAACCCTCTGCAACCCACTAGTTTCGGGCCCTGGTGCCAATCCTAGTGACAACCACCAAATGAACAACTTAAGAAAATACTCAGTGTGACACCCCTTTGGTTAGTAGAATCGTCCCAGAGCGCTAGGCGCAGCTTTCAAAAACGAACATTAGGTGCAAACTCATGGATGGTCACCACTTGCCAGGTGGTGACAAATTTTTTATCTGTGGCCACTAACTTTTAATATCTAACTCGCCTTTTTTTAATGTGTGTGTGTTGTAGAAGAACAAATGTTTGAAAGTGTATTTTGATTTTTATAAAATGCAAAATAATGCCACGTTTATAATATGCATTTTTGTATGACAAAATCAAAATAAGAAATATTGTTTTCTTAACATTCCCTACTATCGTGATTGCTTAGCTTATACACATTTTTTTTATACTGTATCTTGCTCAACTATATTTTTCGACTATACACATTTAAATATATATATTACATTTAATTATTTATTCAAATTTTAAGAATTTTATGTCTAAATTAATTATACACATTTGATGCAATTAGTGTTTTTTTTGTACAAATGTAGTACATATTAACATGGGTCACAGCATATAGGACAAATTGTATTGTTCCTACCAGTATGTTTTATCAGTAATCGACAAGAGAAATTTTTATAAGATATGCAATAGGACTATTCCATGAAGATTATTGAAAAATGTTACTGGTAAGAACAATAAAATTTCTCCTATATGCTGCGACCCCTAATATTAAAGAAGGGTACATTTCAGCTAGCCGTGTGCCAGTGTTATATATACATGTACGTATATATACATATATGTGTGTGTATATAAATATGTAAATATAATACTGGTGCCCGGCTAACCGAAAAGTACCTAAAAAAATCATTTTTCACTTTGAATTTTCTCCCCATATAAATGCTATTTTTTTATGCATTTGTTTTACAATGTGGAGACTTGATTTTTTTATGTTTAGGAGTCACTGGCTTCTTTCAGCTTTTGGGAGCCTGGACCTATAAAAGTCAGTCAAGATCTTTCTTTACTTATAAACAATTTAATCTTTTAATTTTGCCTCTTCAATACTTCTGCAGCATAAGTGTATTTCAATAGGCATCATTCACAATTCTTTAAGCAACTGCATAAAAATATTTACGATAACCAAACAAACATTAAAAATATAAGAAATAACCCAGTTCATATAAAAAACACTTTCAATTGCAGAAAAAGTAAGAGAGATACTTTTTCACAAACATGAATATAAACATCATACACAATTAAGGCATATTCATAACAAAAACACCAAAATTTTTATTATTGATTCTAAAGTAGTAATGAATTTTGGTATAGCATTTCTGTCAAAATATACATTTTTAAAAATACTACTCTTCATTCAATTTTCAATATTTTATTATCACTAGATTTTTTAAAAATAGTTTTATAGTATACCTATGCAAAAGACCTTGGGAGAGATATTTTCAATTTTCTTTTTTATTATCTTAAAAAAAAATTAAATTACACATGGTAAATTTCCTTAAATTGTTATTAATTATCATGTTTATCAATTTTATATGAAATTTTTAGAAACATTAAAAAAAATATCTCCCTATATTTGTTGCAAATTATATCAAGATTCTAAAAATATGAAAATCTAATAACAAAAATATGATTCTAAAAACTGCATTTCTAAATTATTTCAGCACTGAGCCTTAGTTCTTTCAACTTAGGGAAAACATGAAAAAAGTAATTTTCATAAGAACTTCTTTGTAGTTAAAAATGTAAGAAAAATTAGAAAAAAAAGACTTACTTCGTGTTGAACTACTTCTTATATTAATCGGTAATATTTAAATATTCCAAGATATTTTTGGAATATCACTTGACTGTTGCTTTGATTATATGTCACTTGGTATCCCCCCCCCCCCCAAACGATTCTCTGGATCCGCCCCTGATTCCTTTTCTATTTTCCAAAACTGCAAAGCTTGTGCGGATTTCTAGTTAACAGACTTTAACATATGAGTTATTTCTAATGTTGGTTCTAGGCTAGAGGAGCACAACCTTTTTTAGAGAATGGCCACTTGCAAAAATATCTGCATTGCCGAGGGCCACATCAGTAACACAGAGAGAATATTTCGGGGTGGTGATCTGTGTCCTATAATCGGATAAAAATTATGGTTTCAGAGGGGGAGAGGGTTTACCCCTCTAGGTTCCCCTACCTAGTCAACATATCCAATTCAGTTGGCAAGGACACATCAATAGTTTACGTTTGTATGTCTAACACGAATATAGCAAGGATTGTTTTTAAGGAGTGATACTATTTCTTCTAAAGATGTGAATGACGATGAAAAAAAAGTGAACTTTATGAACCAAGAGGAGAGAAGGGGCAAACTAACGAAATTTGAGATTTGTCCACGCCTGATCAACGAAATCACTATTTTTCTGTGGAAATAAAAGAAATTTGTGATTTTTACATGCCAGATTGACACAATTCACAATTTTTCCATAGCCGATCAAAACATATGCAATTTTTCTGAAGCCGATTTATAAAATTCACAATTTTTCCATATCCAATCGACAAAATTCGCTATTTTTCTGCAACCTGATGAACAAATTTCCCTTTTTTTCCGTGCCTCATCGACAAAATTTGCTATTTTCCGTGAATCAACGAAATTTGAGATCCACGCCTGATCAACGAAATTCACTATTTTTCTGCGCCCGATCAAAGAACTTTGCGATTTTTACATGCTAGATTGACAATATTCACAATTTTTCCATAGCCGATAGATAATATTTGTAATTTTTCCAAATCCGATCGATAAAATTCGCAATTATTTCATATCCAATCGACAAAATTCACGATTCTTAACTGACTGACCTAATTTGTGATTTTTTCCTGCTGCACATTGACAACATTCACAATTTTTCCACACCAAATTGACAAAATTCGCTGTTTTTTCACACCCGATTGCAAAATTCACTGTTTTTTCACACCCAATTGACAAAATTCACTATTTTTCAATTTTTCTGCACATTATCGACAAAATTCGCAATTTTTTCGTGCCTCATCAAACAAATTCGCTATTTTTCCACGCCTGATTGACTAAAATCGCCATTTTTCCCTACCCGACCAATGGAATTCTCCATTTTTTCACACCCGATTGACAAAATTCCTTTTTTCTGCACCTGATTAACGAAGTTCGCTATTTTTCTGTGAATCAACAAAATTTGAGATTTTTTTACTTCTAAACAACAAAATTCACGATTTTTTCACGCCCGATCGACGAAATTCATGATCTCAACTGACTGACGGAATTTGTGATCTTTTCCCGCTGCACATTGACAAAATTCACAATTTTTCCACACCTAATAGACGAAATTCGCTGTTTTTTCACACCCGACTGACAAAATTCACTATTTTTCAATTTTTCCGCACATTATCGACAAAATTCACAAATTTTCAACACCTAATAGACAAAATCCTCTGTTTTTTCACACTCGATTGACAAAATTCCCTATTTTTAAATTTTTAAGCACATTATCTACAAAATTCACAAATTTTCGTGCCTGATCAAACAAATTTGTTATTTTTCCACTCCTGATTGACAAAATTCGCCATTTTTTCCTACCCTACCAATGGAATTTGCTATTTTTTCACACCCGATTGACAAAATTCCCTTTTTTCTGCGCCTGATTAACGAAGTTCGTTATTTGTCTGTGAATCAACAAAATTTGAGATTTTTCTACTTCTAAACAACAAAATTTACGATTTTTTCACGCCCGATCGACGAAATTCATGATCTCAACTGACTGACGGAATTTGTGATTTTTTGCCGCTGCATATTGACAAAATTCACAATTTTTCCACACCCAATTGACAAAATTCGCTGTTTTTTCACACCCGATTGACAAAATTCACTATTTTTCAATTTTTCTGCACATTATCGACAAAATTCGCGATTTTACAACACCCAGTAGACAAAATCCTCCGTTTTTTCACACCCGATTTACAAAATTCACTATTTTACAAATTTTCCGCACATTATCGACAAAATTCGCAAATTTTCGTGCCTGATCAAACAAATTTGTTATTTTTCCACGCCTGATTGACTAAATTCGCCATTTTTCCTACCCGACCAATGGAATTTGCTATTTTTTCACACCCGATTGACAAAATTCCCTTTTTTCTGCGCCTGATTAACGAAGTTCGCTATTTTTCTGTGAATCAACAAAATTTGAGATTTTTCTACTTCTAAACAACAAAATTCACGATTATTTCACGCCCTATCGACGAAATTCATGATCTCAACTGACTGACGGAATTTGTGATTTCTTCCCGCTGCACATTGAAAAAATTCACAATTTTTCCACACCCAATTGACAAAATTCGCTGTTTTTTCACACCCGATTGACAAAATTCACTATTTTTCAAATTTTCCGCACATTATCGACAAAATTCGCAAATTTTCTTGCCTGATCAAACAAATTTACTATTCTTCCAGGCCTGATTGACTAAATTCGCCATTTTTTCCTACCCGACCAATGGAATTTGTTTTTTTTCACACCCGATTGACAAAATTCCCTTTTTTTCCGCACCTCATTAACGAAGGTCGCCATTTTTCTGTGAATCAACGAAATTTGAGATTTTTCTACTTCTAAACAAAAAAATTCACGATTTTTTCACGCCTGATCGACGAAATTCATGATCTCAACTGACTGACAGAATTTGTGATTTTTTCCCGCTGCATATTGACAAAATTCACAATTTTTCCACACCCAATTGACAAAATTCTCCGTTTTTTCACACCCGATTGACAAAATTCACTATTTTTCCATTTTTCCGCACATTATCGACAAAATTCGCAAATTTTCATGCCTGATCAAACAAATTTGCTATTTTTCCACGCCTGATTGACTAAATTCGCCATTTTTTCCTACCCGACCAATGGAATTTGCTATTTTTTCACACCCGATTGACAAAATTCCCTTTTATCTGCGCCTGATTAACGAAGTTCGCTATTTTTCTGTGAATCAACAAAATTTGAGATTTTTCTACTTCTAAACAAGAAAATTCACGATTATTTCACGCCCTATCGACGAAATTCATGATCTCAACTGACTGACGGAATTTGTGATTTTTTCCCGCTGCACATTGACAAAATTCACAATTTTTCCACACCCAATTGACAAAATTCGCTGTTTTTTCAGACCCGATTGACAAAATTCACTATTTTTCAACTTTTCCGCACATTATCGACAAAATTCGCAAATTTTCGTGCCTGATCAAACAAATTTACTATTCTTCCACGCCTGATTGACTAAATTCGCCATTTTTTCCTACCCGACCAATGGAATTTGCTTTTTTTCACACCCGATTGACAAAATTCCCTTTTTTTCTGCGCCTGATTAACGAAGTTCGCTATTTTTCTGTGAATCAACAAAATTTGAGATTTTTCTACTTCTAAACAGCAAAATTCACGATTTTTTTCACGCCTGATCGACGAAATTAATGATATCAACTGACTGACGGAATTTGTAATTTTTTCCCGCTGCACATTGACAAAATTCACAACTTTTCCACACCCAATTGACAAAATTCGCCGTTTTTTCACACCCGATTGACAAAATTCACTATTTTTCAATTTTTCCGCACATTATCGACAAAATTCGCAATTATTTCGTGCCTGATCAAACAAATTCGCTATTTTTTCACGCCTGATTGAATAAATTTGCCATTTTTCCCTAGCCGACCAATGGAATTCGCTATTTTTTCACACCCGATTGACAAAATTCCCTTTTTTTCCGCACCTGATTAACGAAGTTCGCCATTTTTCTGTGAATCAACGAAATTTGAGATTTTTCTACTTCTAAACAAAAAAATTCACGATTTTTTCACGCCTGATCGACGAAATTCATGATCTCAACTGACTGACGGAATTTGTGATTTTTTCCGCTGCATATTGACAAAATTCACAATTTTTCCACACCCAATTGACAAAATTCTCCGTTTTTTCACACCCGATTGACAAAATTCACTATTTTTCCATTTTTCCGCACATTATCGACAAAATTCGCAAATTTTCGTGCCTGATCAAACAAATTTGCTATTTTTCCACGCCTGATTGACTAAATTCGCCATTTTTTCCTAACCGACCAATGGAATTTGCTTTTTTTCACACCCCATTGACAAAATTCCCTTTTTTTTCTGCGCCTGATTAACGAAGTTCGCTAATTTTCTGTGAATCAACAAAATTTGAGATTTTTCTACTTCTAAACAGCAAAATTCACGATTTTTTCACGCCTGATCGACGAAATTATTGATATCAACTGACTGACGGAATTTGTAATTTTTTCCCGCTGCACATTGACAAAATTCACAACTTTTCCATACCCAATTGACAAAATTCGCTGTTTTTTCACACCCGATTGACAAAATTCACTATTTTTCAATTTTTCCGCACATTATCGACAAAATTCGCAATTTTTTCGTGCCTGATCAAACAAATTCGCTATTTTTTCACGCCTGATTGACTAAATTCGCCATTTTTCCCTACCCGACCAATGGAATTCGCTATTTTTTCACACCCGATTGACAAAATTCCCTTTTTTTCCGCACCTCATTAACGAAGGTCGCCATTTTTCTGTGAATCAATGAAATTTGGGATTTTTCTACTTCTAAACAAAAAAAAAATTCACGATTTTTTCACGCCTGATCGACGAAATTCATGATCTCAACTGACTGACGGAATTTATGATTTTTTCCCGCTGCACATTGACAAAATTCACAATTTTTCCACACCCAATTGATAAAATTCGCTGTTTTTCCACACCCGATTGACAAAATTCGCTATTTTTCCATTTTTCCGCACATTATCGACAAAATTCGCAATTTTTTCATGCCTGATCAAACAAATTCGCTATTTTGCAACGCCTGATTAACTAAATTCGCCATTTTTCCCTACCCGACCAATGAAATTCGCTATTTTTTCACACCTGATTGACGAAATTCCCCTTTTTAACGTGCCTGATTAACGAAGTTCGCTATTTTTCTGTGAATCAACGAAATTTGAGATTTTCCCACTCCTAATCACAAAAATTCACAATTTTTCTACACCCGTTCAACAAAATTCTCTTTTTTTTCCCGCGCCTGATCAACGAAGTTCACTATTTCTCTGTGAGTGAACAAAATTTGAGATTTTCCCACTCCTAATTGACAAAATTTACGATTTTTCATTAATATTACAATCCTTTTTAGTGAGAGATATGAATAGGTAAATGTTTGAGACAGAAAATAATAGATTTTTAACAACTCCAGTAACTTTTTTTTTTTTTTTTTTTTTTTTTTTTTTTTTTTTTTTTTTTTATGAATTTAATATTACCAACTGAGCGAAAATATGCCCAGGCCATGAATCGAACGCAGATCATTGGCTTACAGGCCAATGCTCTACTGTTTAAGCTAACTGGGCCGACAACCGTTGAGCATATTTCGCTCAGATATGTTCACCGGTTGCCGGCCTAGTTAGCTTAAACAGTAGAGCATTGGCCCTGCAAGGCAAGGATCTGTGTTCGACCCCGGCCTAGGCATTTTTTCGCTCAGTTAGAAATATTCAATTCGTATATTCATCCATTCATAACTTTACCAATCAGTTTGTGTTAAAACAATAGTTTGTTTTTATTTAAATGGGGAGGGGTTGAACCCTATGAGTTACTCTTTTACATATGCACTTAAACAATATTCTCTGCTGCCTGATTTGTTTCACTGATAAATATATAAACAGGGCAGAGTTATTAAAAAAAAAATGTCATTAAAGTATTGAAAAATTTATTAACCACAAGAAATGAATCGAAAGCATCACTATTTATAAAATTTCGGTGTTATTACATTCCAATAAGGGCTATTTAAAAATTAAATGTGATTAATTAGGTTTTCAGTTAAAAGATTTTATGCCATATTAAACATCACTAAAATTGCATTTTTAGCAATCATTGCATCGGGTGTCCATTACTGAAAATAGACTAATTAAACGTTACAATAATGGACATGGGTTTCAAAACCTTAAAAATTAATGAAATTTTATAAATGACCATTAGAATATGAAATCCAAATTTCATCTTTTAATCTCGTATTGAAGTAATCTGTTTGTTTTATGTTCCATAACCCAGGGTACCACTCTTGGTATTCATTTAAAAACTCGGCAATATCATTTGCGTACCACTTCATTTTTCCACAAACACGTTCACACACACACACACACACAAAAAAAAAAAAACCCAAAAAACAAATCAGCACAATATAAAAACAATCATTTTTTACAGAAAAAAACATAAAAGAAAGCTTTAGAACGCAGCAAGTGATGAAATAGCGAGTTGGCTACTGACCGAGTAAACAAGTTCGTGTGTAAACGACTACTATCTCGCTCGCTAGTTTTCTCGCCAGCTTGTAGCTAGTAAACTAGCCCTTAAAAAGACAATTAATACAAGTAACGAACTAGAACGAAACAAAATCAAGAAGTTTGGCTAATTCTAAAGCTGGCGAGAGTCAGACACATGAAACACGTAAGCGAGATCGCCGCCGATACATGTAAACACGAGGAGTGTTGAGTTGAAATGCAGCTGCGCATACGAAAATAATAATCAAGGTCGTGATCCAGATAGATTTTCTGTTGTTAGCGAAACGAGATCGACTAATCAGAAGCCTGCAGTTTTGCGACCTTTTCATTCTTTGCAAATATGCAGGCTTCTGATGGGACAATCTCGTTTCGCTAACAGCGAAAAATGTATCTGGATCTCTGCACAAATGTTTAAATAGAAATTTGAAATAAATTAATAAGAAATAAACGTTTTTCATTTGATTTTTGAAAGCAGAACTAATTTTCATAATAACTGGAATTTATGCTTGATAGAGGATAAGGGATGCATTTCTTAATCACGGGCTTCGTCAGAAAGAAGAGAGTTTGCGTGAGTGTGTGTGTGTGAAAGGGGGGGGGGGAGTCCACTGCCCTTCACTCGATTTTAGACTTTAACTAGCTAAATTTTCTTTTTTGATAATTTTGAAAACTTCATAAAATTTATTCTTTTCGAGAATTTAAAATAAAAGAGGAAGTAAGTAATTTTCTGATAGGGGGTGGGAGCATGGAAGGGCCATTGCTCCTCCCTGCCTTTTAAAATTTGATTAATTAAAATTTATTTTTCTCCTATTTTGAAATACAGAGTCAAATTTATTATTTACGAGTAACTTAAAATAAAGTTAAACTAAGAATTTTCCTTTGGGGAAGGGGGCTTAGGAGGGCCCTTTCCCCTCCCTCGATTTAAAAATTTTACTAACTAAATTTTATTTTTCTCCGATTTTGAAAAAAAAGTAAAATTTATTCTTTCAAACAACTTAAAATAAAAGTGGAACTGTGGATTTTCTGTTTGGATTTTGAAATTTATTCAATTAAAATGTCTTTTTCACCGATTTTGAAATGCGCAGCAAAATTATTTATTTCAAGTAGGGGAAGGTGGCCTAAAAGGATCCTAGCGGGCAAAACGATCCACATGGGTTTTCTTCCAGACAGGTCGTGCTATCTGCAGGGTAACACATAAACTAGTTGTGCCAAGTAAAGAAGAAGCAATGGCGGTATTCAAGCGATCGCAGTATTATGCGTCTGAAGAGAATTCTTTGAAAAAGTGGTTTTTATAACATCTGTTATAAGATAAGCACTCACTTTCATATTTATTTAGATATACAGTCTTTCATGTATAGAAATATGACTTGATTTACTTAATAGAGTATGTTTTTAGATGTCAATTACACTTGCTAAGTTTGTTATGTTTCTTGGCGTTATCCACATATATGACCTAAAATAGACGGCCATGTTGCCGGGTAAAATGATCCAATTATGTGGATCGTTTTACTACCATTTCATTGGGTGAAAAAATCCAGTACCGCGTCCTAGACATCATGGGAGCCAAATGTATGACTGCCCCAAACCTTTCTCTTTGAGTCCATGTGTTATCCGCCCCACCAGTGGCTGAGAGGTTCTGCTCTCGAAGCTGGTAGACGGGAGGTGCTGGGTTCGAACACAATTGTGCCCGTCGGCCTAACCGTTGCGGAGTTTTCGTGGTTTTCTTCGAAGCCTTGGATTTTCCATGCGTAAATACGGGTTGGGTTCCCTTAGAAAGACCCCCACGAAGGGCACTCCCCCTAGGGCCTATATCCCTCGTGTAGATAATCGGCCGTCAACAATCAACCCAACCCATGTGTTATCCTACGATCATAATTTTCAAATATTTCATTTTATTGTTTTTTCAAAATTAATTGTGACACTTTTTTATTTTAAACTTACATAAAATAAATTATGTAAGCTATTTGATTGAAAAACTTATTTTATTTCATTATGTACTGCCATAATTACTTTTATATCCTTTATTTTGCCGATAAAAAACAAATTACAATTATTTTTAAATGAAGGATCATTTTGTCCTTGGGTGAGGGTAAAATGATCCTTTGGACACTTTTTCAAAAACCTATTTTTTTATTAATTAATTTGGATTTAAAATATTATTAAAATATGTTTCTAATGCAAAATATAGTGTAAAACATATTAGCATAGGGCTAAAGTTTCATTTAAACAGTTATGTTATTTTACACAAGTTTTCCCCTTAAGGGGATCATTTTAGGCCACCTTCCCCTATATTAAAATTAAAGAGGAACTAAGAACTCTTACTTGGGTAGAAGGGGTCATATGAGAGCTAATGCTCCTCCCTCGAATTTGATTTAAATTTGATTTAATCTAAATTATTTCTAAATTTTATTTTCAATGATTTTGAAAAACACAGTAAAATGTTCTCTTTTCGAGTAACTTAAAATAAAAGAAGAATTAAATAATTTTCTGTAAAGTTAGAGGGTTTAGGTGAACCATTACCTTTACCCCAGATTTTAAAATTTAATTAATTAAAATTTCTTTTTTGCTTATTTTGAAAAATATAGTAAAATTTATTTTTTTCAAGCGACTTTAAATAAAGGGGGAACTCAGGAAATTTCCGTTAATGAAAGAGGAGGGGGGACATTGCCCCTTCCTGTATTTTGAAATTTAAATAATTAAAATTTGTTTTTTCTTATTTTGAAAAAAATAGTAAAATGTATTTATTTCGTTTACCTTAAAATTAAATTGGAATTGAGAATTTTCGTTTAGGGGGGGATGGGTGTAAATATACTATTTAAAATAAAAGTACTAATTTTTAGATCCATAAAAAATACAAAATTTTTGGAAAATTGGAATCTGCAGGTTTTTTTTTTTTGCATAAAAAATGCACACTTTTCGCGAACACGGAATATTAATTTATTTTATGCAAAAATGTGCACAGTTTTTGACAACATAGAATGTACACTTTTTTGTTTGTATAAAAAATACAGACAGTTTGCACAAAAGGTGCATACTTTTCGAGGTGTTCAAAAATAGTCACTTTTTATGCACAAATTGTGTACAATCTATACTTTTTTGCAAAAAAAGTGCAAACATTTTCTACCTGGGTTAGTTTATTTATTTATCTGAATATTATGACATATTGCATTCTGTACCAAAGCAAAGAATTCATGCCGAGGTTGATCCGGTATGCAGCGAGTTTTTCAAGCTCCGGGGATCAGGAGATAGATCTCCATCGCCCTGTAAGCTGGAACCCTATGCTATATTTCTTTCTTTCCCAGCTAGAAAATGTTTGCACTTTTTTTGCAAAATAGTATAGATTGTACACAATTTGTGCATAAAAAGTGACTATTTTTGAACACTTCGAAAAGTATGCACCTTTTGTGCAAACTGTCTGTATTTTTTATACATACAAAAAAGTGTATATCCTATGTTTTCAAAAACTGTGCACCTTTTTTGCATAAAATAAATTAATATTCCGTGTTCGCGAAAAGTGTGCATTTTTTATGCAAAAAAAAAAAAAAAAAAAAAAAAAAAAAAAACTGTAGATTCCAATTTTCCAAAAATTATATATTTTTTATGGATGTAAAAATTAGTACTTTTATTTTAAATAGTATATTTACCCCGCCCCCCCCCCCCCCCGAAAAAAACCCGAAAATTCTCAATTCCATTTTAATTTTAAGGTAAACGAAATAAATACATTTTACTATGTTTTTCAAAATAAGAAAAAAACAAATTTTAATTATTTAAATTTCAAAATCCAGGAAGAGGCAATGGGGCTCCTCCCCCCCCTCTTTCTTTAACGAAAATTTTCTGAGCTCCCCCTTTATTTTAAGTCGCTTGAAAAAAATTAATTTTACTATGTTTTTCAAAATAATAAGCAAAAAAGAATTTTAATTAATTAAATTTTAAAATCTGCGGTACGGATAATGGTTCACCTAAACCCTCTAACTTTACAGAAAAATATTTAATTCCTCTTTTATGTTAAGTTACTCGAAAAGAGAAAATTTTACTGTGTTTTTCAAAATCATTGAAAATAAAATTTAGAAATAATTTAGATTAAATCAAATTCGAGGGAGGGGCAATGGCTCTCATATGACCCCTTCTACTCAAGTAAAAGTTCTTAGTTCCTTTTTAATGTACTCGAAATAAATAATTTTGCTGTGCATTTCAAAATTGGTGAAAAAGACATTTTAATTAAATAAGTTTCAAAATCCAGGGAGGGGCAAAATGGACCTCCCCCCCCCCTCCTTAACAGAAAATCCACAGTTCCACTTTTATTTTAAGTTACTTGAAAGAATAAATTTTACTTTTTTTTTCAAAATCGGAGAAAAATAAAATTTAGTTAGTTAAATTTTTAAATCGAGGGAGGGGAAATGGCCCTCCTAAGCCCCCTTCCCCCAAAGGAAAATTCTTAGTTTATCTTTATTTTAAGTTACACGTAAATAATAAATTTGACTCTGTATTTCAAAATAGGAAAAAAATAAATTTTAATTAATCAAATTTTAAAATGCAGGGAGGGCAATGGCCCTCCCATGCCCTATCAGAAAATTCCTTACTTCCTCTTTTATTTTAAATTCTTCGAAAAGAATACATTTTATGAAGTTTTCAAAATTATCAAAAAAAAAAATTAGCTAGTTAAATTTTAAAATCGAGGGAAGGGCAGTGGACTGCCCCCCCCCCCCCACACACACACACACTCACGCAAACTCTCTTCTTTTTGATGATTACTAAATGCATCTCTTATCATCGATCAAGCATAAATTCCAGTTATTATGAAAATTACTTCTGCTTTCAAAAATCAAATGAAAAACGTTTATTTCTTATTAATTTCTTTCAAATTTCTATTTAAACATTTGGGCAGAGATCCAGATACATTTTTCGATATTAGCCAAACGAGATTGACCAATCAGAAGCCTGCATATTTGCAAACAATGAAAAGGTCGCAAAAATACAGGCTTCTGATTAGTGGATCTCGTTTCGCTAACAGCGAAAATCTATCTCGATCACGGCCTTGATTTTTATTTTCGCATGTGTAGCTGCAATTCAACTCAACACTCCTTTCCTGGTGTTTACATGCATTGAGCTGTGTGGCCGGCGTGGCGGGCGTTATTAGTAGCGATAGCGAAATTTGTAAGAAATAAGAGTAAAAATTTTACTAGAATATATAAAAAATATCTGTTGCTCAGAATATGAGCTCAACTGGATCGAAACTTCGGACTTCAAAAAGGATAAAGCCTAATACTATGAAGAAGGGATTGATATCTTCTAAAAATGAAAGTGAAGAAAATGCAATGGGTTCAAATGCCCTCGCTGAGAATAATGGAGAAATGAACGACAGCAAGATGGAGGATGACACCGTAGCAAACGGCGTATCTTCAGTTCAGGAAAACAACGTTTATTATTTGGATATCTCACCAAAGGAAATATTACAAGCAGGGCCCGCTTAACACTTGGAAGTAGGGGAAGTCCGACGTCACACAGGGCCCCCTATTACTCTACAAATTGCTTTTTTATTTACTAAATCCCTTTTTCGTATGCTTAAATAATTTGAAATTTTACCATCAAAGTTTAGAGTAAATAACACTTAATATTAAACTAAAACTAACTACCTATATATATATACTATGAAAAAGTATTTTATTATATTTTTAATTGTAAATAACCAATTTATTTTGTAAATGACAAATATGGAACTACAGTTGAGGATATTTGAATTTCAAAATATCTTTTGTGATTTACAAATTGCCACATAGTAAGAACAAAAAAATTTCAAAAGAAAAAAAATGCATTTTTTACCCTGATTGAGTTTCTTTTTTCTAATAATTAGTTTTGAAAAGTAAAATTGGGGGCCCTTTCGTATCTCAGTGGGTAAGCACCGGCTTCATGGGCCTATTCCGTAAACAGGGCCTGAATACAAGTGCTGCAGAGTGATATGTACGAGGAAATTAAAATCGGTACTTTTCGGTTAGCCGGGTGCTAGTATTATGTATACATGTATATATACATATGTATAGATATACATATATGTGTATATATGCAATATATGTATATACATACATGTGTATATGTCGTAGGCTAATTGAGAAATCCGGCTCTTTGCAAACAGCCTAGGCTGTTTGCAAAGAGTCGGGCTAATTGGAGAATCCACCTCCGTTTTTCCAATTAGCCTGATATTTTTCAGGCTTATTGCAAAGAGCCTAGAAAGCGTTAGGCTAATTGAAAAATGACCAATTATTATCCGATCAGGGTGATATTTTTAGCTCACAGGCTATCAAAGCCTGAGAGCTTATGTGCCCGCCGATTCTGTATGTACGTAGGTACGTACGTATGTACGTAACGCGATAACTCTTGATAGAAATATCCGATTTGCTTCAATTTTTTTTTCTAGGTTCATTCTGATAAGGGGCTTCCCTGATTATTTTTGGAGGTTCATTGGTTAAGGATAAACGGGGGAAAGGGGGCTAGTCCCCTCCCCCTTAATTTATATAAATGGGTTTTTCATGCAGAAATATCCGATTTGCTCCAAATTTGGTATACCGGTTTATTGTGTTAAGGAGCTTCTCCGGGTTAATTAGAGAATCCACCTCCCTTTTTCCAATTAGCCTGATATTTTTCAGGCTTATTGCAAAGAGCCTAGAAAGCGTTAGGCTAATTGAAAATGACCAATTATTATCCGATCAGGGTGATATTTTTAGCTCACAGGCTATCAAATCCTGAGAGCTTATGTGCCCACCGATTCTGTATGTACGTGTGTACGTAGGTACGAGTCGTATGTACGTAACGCGATAACTCTTGATAGAAATATCCGATTTGCTTCAATTTTTTTTCTAGGTTCATTCTGATAAGGGGTTTCCCTGATTATTTTTTGGTGTTCATTGGTTAAGGATAAAGGGGGGAAAGGGGGGCTAGTCCCCCCCTTAATTTATATAAATGGGTTTTTCATGCAGAAATATCCGATTTGCTCCAAATTTGGTATACCGGTTTATTGTGTTAAGGAGCTTCCCTGATTAGATTTGGAAGCTCATTATTTAAGTATAAAGGGGGAAAGGGGGGCCACACCCTTAATTTATATAAATCGGTTTTTCATGATGAATTATTCGATTTGCTCAAAATTTGGTATACCGGTTTATTAAGTTAAGGAGCTGCCTTGATTAGATTTGGAGGTTCATTAGTTACATATAAAGGGAGGAGGCTATCCCCCTCCGTAATTTAGATAAATGGGTTTTTCATGCAGAAATATGCGATTGGCTATAAATTTGGTATACCGGTTAAATATGTTAAGCAGCTTCCCTGATTACATTTGGAAGATCATTATTATGTATAAAGGGGGAAAGGTGGGCAATTGCCTCTCCCCTTAATTTAGATAAATGCGTTTTCCATGTAGAATTATTCGATTAGCTCAGATTTGGTATACTGGTTTATTATGTTAAGGAGATGGCTTGATTAGATTTGGAGGTTCATTAGTTAAGTAAAAAGAGAGGAAAGGGGGGCTAGACCCCCCTTTTATTTAGATAAATGGGTTTTTCATGCAGTGTTATTCGATTTGCTCCAAATTTCGTATACCGGTTTATTATGTTAAGGAGCTACCTTGATTAGATTTGGAGATTTATTGGTTAATCATAAAGGAGGGACATGGGCTAGTGTCCCCTTAATTTAGATAAATGGGTTTTTCATATAGAATTATTCGATTTGCTTCAAATTTGATATACCAGTTTATTACGATATGGCTTCCTTCATTTGATTTGGAGGTTCGTTGGTTAAGTATAAAAGGGGGGAAAGGAGGCAATTGTTTCTCCCCTTAATTTAGATAAATGTGTTTTCATGCAGAATTATCTAATTTAGTTCAATTTTTTTTTCTAGGTTCATTCTTATAAGGAGCTTTTCTAATTAGATTTGAAAGTTCATTGGTTCAGCATAAAGGGAGAAATGGGGGAGCTAATACCCCCCTTAATTTATTGAAATGGTTTTTTCATGCAGAATTATCTGATTTGCTTCAAATTTGGTATACCAGTTTATTATGTTAAGTAGCTTTCCTGATTAGATTTGGAGGTTCTTTGGTTAAGTAGAAAGGGGGGGGGCAACGGGGACAAATACCTTCATTTATTTTTCGAGGGGCATTATTCTTTGAAATAAGAGTATAATATAAAATTAGTGTGAATAGCCTGTGTGCTCAATGCCATCAGTTTAACTGGGCAATTTTCTTTTTATTAGGTTTATTAACGCATAACGCTACCCAAACCCGAAAAATAAATTACCCCGATCCGAGCAAGGCAAAATAATTTCAGTGTACATGCAACCCGTCCCGAACCTGAGAGTTCTATTTGAAAAAAACCCGAAATCCCGAACCAAATCTGATAACCGACAAAAATATTCCAATGATCCATAACCGGATCCGAACAAGACAAATTAGTTTCCGTGGACACGCAACGCTACCAGAACCTAAAAATTCCATTCGAAGTCAACCTGAAACCCGTCCCAAACCAAATCTTAACCGACAAAAAAATTCCAAAGAACTATAACCCGATGCAAGCCAGACAAAATAATCTCCGTCTACCGGCAACCCGATCCGAACCTGAAAGTTCTAACTGAACTCAATCCGAAACCTGGTTGTGGTCGGTTTTCGGGATGACTTCAAATGGAACCTTCAAGTTCCGATCCGGTTGAAAAAAAATTAAACGAAATCGGATAATTCTGCATGAAAACTCATTTATCTAAATTAAGGGGAGGGGCAATTGCCCCCCTTTCCCCCTTGTATACTTAACCAACGAACCTCCAAATCAAATGAAGGAAGCCATATCGTAATAAACTGGTATATCAAATTTGAAGCAAATCGAATAATTCTGTATGAAAAACCCATTTATCTAAATTAAGGGGACACTAGCCCCTGTCCCTCCTTTATACTTAACCAATAAATCTCCAAATCTAATCAAGGCAGCTCCTTAACATAATAAACCGGTATACGAAATTTGGAGCAAATCGAATAACTCTGCATGAAAAACCCATTTATCTAAATTAAGGGGGAGGGGTCTAGCCCCCCTTTCCTCCCTTTATACTTAACTAATGAACTTCCAAATCTAATCAAGCCATCTCCTTAACATAATAAACCAGTATACCAAATTTGAGCTAATCGATTAATTCTACTTGAAAAACGCATTTATCTAAATTAAGGGGAGAGGCAATTGCCCCCATTTCCCCCCTTTATACATAATAATGATCTTCCAATTGTAATCAGGGAAGCTGCTTAACATAATTAACCGGTATACCAAATTTATTGCAAATCGCATATTTCTGCATGAAAAACCCATTTATCTAAATTACGGGGGGATAGCCCCCCTTTCCTCCCTTTATATGTAACTAATGAACCTCCAAATCTAATCAAAGCAGCTCCTTAACTTAATAAACCGGTATACCAAATTTGGAGCAAATCGAATAATTCATCATGAAAAACCGATTTATCTAAATTAAGGGGGGTAGCCCTCCTTTCCCCCCTTTATACTTAAATAATGAGCTTCCAAATCTAATCAGGGAAGCGCCTTAACACAATAAACCGGTATATCAAATTTGGAGCAAATCGAATATTTCTCCATGAAAAACCCATTTATATAAATTAAGGAGGGGACTAGCTCCCCTTTTCCCCCTTTATCCTTAACCAATTAACCCCAAAAACAAATCAGGGAAGCACCTTATCAGAATGAACCTAGAAAAAGAAATTTGAAGCAAATCGGATATTTCTATCAAGAGTTATCGTGTTACATACATACGTACGTACGTACGTACACACGTACATACAGAATCGGCGGGCACATAAGCTCTCAGACTTTGATAACCTGTGACCTAAAAATATCACCCTGATCGGATAATAAGTGGTCATTTTTCAATTAGCCTAACGCTTTCTAGGCTCTTTGCAATAAGCCTGAAAAATATCAGGCTAATTGGAAAAAGGGAGATGGATTCTCCAATTAGCCCGGCTCTTTGCAAAGAGCGTAGGATGTTTGCAAAGAGCCGGATTTCTCAATTAGCCTACGACATATATATATATATGTATACATACATGTGTATATACATATATTTATGTGTACATAACACTGGCGCCTGGCTAACTGAAAAGTACCCTATAATCTTTTTGGAAGCAAATGAGGCTCACCTACTTGCCTAAAGAAATTAACCCTTTGTATCACCGTGTTGCAGATCTGCAACATACCCAAAAAGTCAATGATATTTTGACAGTAAACATCAAAACACGATTTTGTTGAATGTTATTCTACTACACTGCTAGTAGAATAATTATGTCATTAAATCCGCAACAGATAGCGAATATTTATTTTTTTTTTTTACGCCAAAGTTTCATTTATCGCTTGATCAGCTAAATGTGATTTTTGCTGAATTAAGCTTTGAAATAGTGGAGTTAAAAAGTCTGCAGACATGTATATTGTTTACAAAGGTAAGTTTAAATTCTTTATTTAAAGACCATTTTCAAGCTAAGAAATTTATAATATGTATAAAATAAGCGTAAACTTTTGTTTGTTGCAGATCTGCAACAACGTGCCATGTCTTCTCTTGTAATGGTTGTTGATAATGTGCGGAAAAATCTCAAATTTCTTTGATTCATGGAAAAATAGTGAACTTTGTCAATCAGGAACAGGAAAAAAAGGGGGATTTTGTTGAACGGATGTGGGAAAAAAGTGAATTTTGTTGAACGGGTGTAGAAAATCGTGAATTTTGTCGATTAGGAGTGGTAAAATCTCAAATTTCGTAGATTCATGGAAAAATAGCAAACTTCGTTGATCAGGTGCAGAAAAAAAGGAAATTTTGTTGATCAGGTGTCGAAAAATAGCGAATTCTGTCAATTGGGTGTGAAAAAATAGCGAATTTCGCTGGTCGGGTATGAAAAGATTGTGAAACTTGTCAATCCGGCGTAGAAAAATTGCGAATTTGTTTGATCGGGCATAGAAAAAGTGTGAATTTTGTCGATAATGTGTGGAAAAATCTCAAATTTCGTTGATTCATGGAAAAATAGCGAACTTCGTCGATCAGGAACAGCAGAAAACGGGAATATTGTTGAACGGGTGTAGAAAAAAAGGGAATTTCCTTGAAAGGGTGTAGAAAATCATGAATTTTGTCGATTCGGAATGGAAAAAATCTCAAAATTTCATTGAATCACGAAAAAATAGCAAACTTCGTCGATCAGGTGCGGGGAAAATGGAGAGTTTTGTTGATCAGGTGTGAAAAAAAGGAAATTTTGTTGATTGGGCGTCAAAAAATAGTGAATTTTGTAAATAAGGTGTGAAAAAATAGCGAATTTCACCCGTCGGGTATGAAAAGATAGCGAAATTTGTCAATCTGGCGTAGAAAAATCGCGAATTTGTTTGATCGGGCATAGAAAAAGTGCGAGTTTTGTCGATAATGTGCGGAAAAATCTCAAATTTCGTTGTTTCACTGAAAAATTGTGAACTACGTTGATCAGACGCAGGAAAAAGGGGAATTTTGTTGAATGGATATGGAAAAAAAGGAAATTTTGTTGAACAGGTGTAGAAAATTATGAATTTTGTCGAATAGGAGTGGAAAAATCTCAAATTTCGTTGATTCACGGAAAAATAGTGAACTTCGTCGATCAGGCACGAAAAAAAGGGAATTTTGTGTTTTATCAGGTGTAGAAAAATAGTAAATTTTGTCAGTCAGGTGTGAAAAAATGGCGAATTTTGTCAATTGGGTGCGGAAAAACTGGAATTTTATCGATTGGCTTTGAACAAATTGTGAATTTGGTCGATCAGGTGTCTAAATATCGCAAAGTTTTTTTATAGGGCATGGAAATTTACAAAAATTGTCTTCAAAAGGTATACAGTAAATTAAACTTTGAATTGAAGTTAATTAAAAAAAAATTATATATTCATGACATTGGGTGTCGAAAAATAGCGAATTCTGTCAATTGGGTGTGAAAAAATAGCGAATTTCGCTGGTCAGGTATGAAAAGATTGCTAAACTTGCCAATCCGGCATAGAAAAATCACGAATTTGTTTGATCGGGCATAGAAAAAGTGTGAATTTTGTCGATAATGTACGGAAAAATCTCAAATTTCGTTGATTCACGAAAAAATAGCAAACTTCTTCAATCAGGTGCGAGAAAAAAGGGGAATTTTGTTGATCATGTGTGTAAAAAAGGGAATTTTGTGGATTGGGTGTCGAAAAATAGTGAATTTTGTCAATCGGGTGTGAAAAAATAGCGAATTTCGCTGGTTGGGTATGAAAAGATTGCGAAACTTGTCAATCCGGCGTAGAAAAATTGCGATTTTGTTTGATCGGGCATAGAAAAAGTGTGAATTTTGTCGATAATGTGCGGAAAAATCTCAAATTTCGTTGATACACGGAAAAATAGCGAACTTCGTCGATCAGGCGCGGCAGTAAAGGGGAATATTGTTGAACGGGTGTGGAAAAAAAGGGAATTTTCTTGAAAGGGTGTAGAAAATCGTGAATTTTGTCGATTAGGAATGGGAAAAATGTCAAAATTTCATTGAATCATGAAAAAATAGCAAACTTTGTCGATCAGGTGCGGGGAAAATGGAGAGTTTTGTTGATTGGGTATCGAAAAATAGTGAATTTTGTCAATAAGGTGTGAAAAAATAGCGAATTTCACTGGTCGGGTATGAAAAGATAGCGAAATTTGTCAATCTGGCGTAGAAAAATCGCGAATTTGTTTGATCGGGCATAGAAAAAGTGCCAGTTTTGTCGATAATGTGCGGAAAAATCTCAAATTTCACTGTTTCTCTGAAAAATAGTGAACTACGTTGATCAGGCGCAGGAAAAAGGGGAATTTTCTTGAATGGATATGGAAAAAAAGGAAATTTTGTTGAACAGGTGTAGAAAATTATGAATTTTGTCGATTAGGAGTGGAAAAATCTCAAATCTCGTTGATTCACGGAAAAATAGCGAACTTCGTCGATCAGGCGCAGCAGAAAAGGGGAATTTTGTTGAACGGATGTGGAAAAAAAGGGAATTTTGTTGAAAGGGTGTGGAAAATCATGAATTTTGTCGATTAGGAATGGAAAAAATCTCAAAATTTCATTGAATCACGAAAAAATAGCAAACTTCGTCGAACAGGTGCGGGGAAAATGGAGAGTTTTGTTGATCAGGTGTGAAAAAAAAGGGAATTTTGTTGATTGGGTATCGAAAAATAGTGAATTTTGTCAATAAGGTGTGAAAAAATAGCGAATTTCGCTGGTCGGGTATGAAAAGATTGCTAAACTTGCCAATCCGGCATAGAAAAATCGCGAATTTGTTTGATCGGGCATAGAAAAAGTGTGAATTTTGTCGATAATGTACGGAAAAATCTCAAATTTCGTTGATTCACGAAAAAATAGCAAACTTCTTCAATCAGGTGCGGGAAAAAGGGGGAATTTTGTTGATCATGTGTGTAAAAAAGGGAATTTTGTGGATTGGGTGTCGAAAAATAGTGAATTTTGTCAATTGGGTGTGAAAAAATAGCGAATTTCGCTGGTTGGGTATGAAAAGATTGCGAAACTTGTCAATCCGGCGTAGAAAAATTGCGATTTTGTTTGATCGGGCATAGAAAAAGTGTGAATTTTGTCGATAATGTGCGGAAAAATCTCAAATTTCGTTGATACACGGAAAAATAGCGAACTTCGTCGATCAGGCGCGGCAGTAAAGGGGAATATTGTTGAACGGGTGTGGAAAAAAAGGGAATTTTCTTGAAAGGGTGTAGAAAATCGTGAATTTTGTCGATTAGGAATGGGAAAAATGTCAAAATTTCATTGAATCATGAAAAAATAGCAAACTTTGTCGATCAGGTGCGGGGAAAATGGAGAGTTTTGTTGATTGGGTATCGAAAAATAGTGAATTTTGTCAATAAGGTGTGAAAAAATAGCGAATTTCACTGGTCGGGTATGAAAAGATAGCGAAATTTGTCAATCTGGCGTAGAAAAATCGCGAATTTGTTTGATCGGGCATAGAAAAAGTGCCAGTTTTGTCGATAATGTGCGGAAAAATCTCAAATTTCACTGTTTCTCTGAAAAATAGTGAACTACGTTGATCAGGCGCAGGAAAAAGGGGAATTTTCTTGAATGGATATGGAAAAAAAGGAAATTTTGTTGAACAGGTGTAGAAAATTATGAATTTTGTCGATTAGGAGTGGAAAAATCTCAAATCTCGTTGATTCACGGAAAAATAGCGAACTTCGTCGATCAGGCGCAGCAGAAAAGGGGAATTTTGTTGAACGGATGTGGAAAAAAAGGGAATTTTGTTGAAAGGGTGTGGAAAATCATGAATTTTGTCGATTAGGAATGGAAAAAATCTCAAAATTTCATTGAATCACGAAAAAATAGCAAACTTCGTCGAACAGGTGCGGGGAAAATGGAGAGTTTTGTTGATCAGGTGTGAAAAAAAAGGGAATTTTTTTGATTGGGTATCGAAAAATAGTGAATTTTGTCAATAAGGTGTGAAAAAATAGCGAATTTCGCTGGTCGGGTATGAAAAGATTGCTAAACTTGCCAATCCGGCATAGAAAAATCGCGAATTTGTTTGATCGGGCATAGAAAAAGTGTGAATTTTGTCGATAATGTACGGAAAAATCTCAAATTTCGTTGATTCACGAAAAAATAGCAAACTTCTTCAATCAGGTGCGGGAAAAAGGGGGAATTTTGTTGATCATGTGTGTAAAAAAGGGAATTTTGTGGATTGGGTGTCGAAAAATAGTGAATTTTGTCAATTGGGTGTGAAAAAATAGCGAATTTCGCTGGTTGGGTATGAAAAGATTGCGAAACTTGTCAATCCGGCGTAGAAAAATTGCGAATTTGTTTGATCGGGCATAGAAAAAGTGTGAATTTTGTCGATAATGTGCGGAAAAATCTCAAATTTCGTTGATACACGGAAAAGTAGCGAACTTCGTCGATCAGGCACGGCAGAAAAGGGGAATATTGTTGAACGGGTGTGGAAAAAAAGGGAATTTTCTTGAAAGGTTGTAGAAAATCGTGAATTTTGTCGATTAGGAATGGGAAAAATGTCAAAATTTCATTGAATCACGAAAAAATAGCAAACTTTGTCGATCAGGTGCGGGGAAAATGGAGAGTTTTGTTGATTGGGTATCGAAAAATAGTGAATTTTGTCAATAAGGTGTGAAAAAATAGCGAATTTCACTGGTCGGGTATGAAAAGATAGCGAAATTTGTCAATCTGGCGTAGAAAAATCGCGAATTTGTTTGATCGGGCATAGAAAAAGTGCGAGTTTTGTCGATAATGTGCGGAAAAATCTCAAATTTCACTGTTTCTCTGAAAAATAGTGAACTACGTTGATCAGGCGCAGGAAAAAGGGGAATTTTCTTGAATGGATATGGGAAAAAGAGGAAATTTTGTTGAACAGGTGGAAAAATCTCAAATCTCGTTGATTCACGGAAAAATAGCGAACTTCGTCGATCAGGCGCCGCAGAAAAGGGGAATTTTGTTGAACGGGTGTGGAAAAAAAGGGAATTTTGTTGAAAGGGTGTAGAAAATCGTGAATTTTGTTGATTCGGAATGGAAAAAATCTCAAAATTTCATTGAATCACGAAAAAATAGCAAACTTTGTCGATCAGGTGTGGGGGAAAAAGGAGAGTTTTGTTGATCAGGTGTTAAAAAAAGGGAATTTTGTTGATTGGGTGTCGAAAAATAGTGAATTTTGTCAATAAGGTGTGAAAAAATAGCGAATTTCACTGGTCGGGTATGAAAAGATAGTGAAATTTGTCAATCTGGCGTAGAAAAATTGCGAATTTGTTTGATCGGGCATAGAAAAAGTGCGAATTTTGTCGATAATGTGCGGAAAAATCTCAAATTTCGTTGATACACGGAAAAATAGCGAACTTCGTCGATCAGGTGCGGCAGAAAAGGGTAATTTTGTTGAACGGGTGTGGAAAAAAAGGGAATTTTGTTGAAAGGGTGTAGAAAATCGTGAATTTTGTCGATTCGGAATGGAAAAAATCTCAAAATTTCATTGAATCACGAAAAAATAGCAAACTTTGTCGATCAGGTGTGGGGGAAAAAGGAGAGTTTTGTTGATCAGGTGTTAAAAAAAGGGAATTTTGTTGATTGGGTGTCGAAAAATAGTGAATTTTGTCAATAAGGTGTGAAAAAATAGCGAATTTCACTGGTCGGGTATAAAAAGATAGTGAAATTTGTCAATCTGGCGTAGAAAAATTGCGAATTTGTTTGATCGGGCATAGAAAAAGTGCGAATTTTGTCGATAATGTGCGGAAAAATCTCAAATTTCGTTGATACACGGAAAAATAGCGAACTTCGTCGATCAGGTGCGGCAGAAAAGGGTAATTTTGTTGAACGGATGTGGAAAAAAAGGGAATTTTGTTGAAAGGGTGTAGAAAATCGTGAATTTTGTCGATTCGGAATGGAAAAAATCTCAAAATTTCATTGAATCACGAAAAAATAGCAAACTTTGTCTATCAGGTGTGGGGAAAAAGGAGAGTTTTGTTGATCAGGTGTTAAAAAAAGGGAATTTTGTTGATTGGGTGTCGAAAAATAGTGAATTTTGTCAATAAGGTGTGAAAAAATAGCGAATTTCACTGGTCGGGTATGAAAAGATAGCGAAATTTGTCAATCTGGCGTAGAAAAATCGCGAATTTGTTTGATCGGGCATAGAAAAAGTGTGAATTTTGTCGATAATGTGTGGAAAAATCTCAAATTTCGTTGATTCACGGAAAAATAGTGAACTACGTTGATCAGGCGCTGGAAAAAAAGGAAATTTTGTTGAACAGGTGTAGAAAATTATGAATTTTGTCGATTAGGAGTGGAATAATCACAAATTTCATTGATTCACGGAAAAATAGCGAACTTCGTCGATCAGGCACGGAAAAAAGGGAATTTTGTGTTTTATCGGGTGCAGAAAAATAGTAAATTCTGTCAGTTGGGTGTGAAAAAATAGCGAATTTTGTCAATTGGGTGCGGAAAAATTGGAATTTTATCGATTGGCTTTGGAAAAATTGTGAATTTTGTCGATCAGGTGTCTAAATATCCCAAAGTTTTTTTTATAGGGCATGGAAATTTACAAAAATTATCTTCAAAAAGTATACAGTAAATTAAACTTTGAATTGAAGTTAATTTAAAAAAATATTATATGTTCATGACAGAGTTGCCCTCTTTTAGCCAGGCCAAAAAAAGCCGGCTGGCTTTTTTTGGTTTTAACCACTTAAAAAAAGCCGGCTTTTATTGAAAAAAGCCGGTTTTTATTTTTAAAATTTTGTTTACAGCTAATTTGTTTTAAATTTGGATCAATTAATTTATAATACACTTATAAATATTTTCTGCTACGAAAATTATAAATTTCTATTAAATTTTGTCAAATAACTAAGTCTTTAACTGCTAGAAGGCTACTGTGAAGGCATTATGTCTGAAAAAAAAATACATGTATATATATATATAAATATTGAAAAGAATATTAAGTTAGACTCCAAACTGGTGTTTTGAAATTTTATATTGCATTATATAGCTCCACATATACTACACATTTTAAAGATCATATTTAATTAAACAATGACAAAATGTAGCACATCAAAATGGAAACATTCTTATGTGTCCATATGGAGAGTTAACTTATAAATGTTAAAAGAAAAATTAGAAAGGATATAATATTTGAGGAGAGTTAGGTACATAAGTGTATAAAAAATAGAGCATTTAAACAAGAAAATAAATAAATAAAATTTCTCTAAATAAATTTTCGACAAGCTTGTTGTTAAGCATATTCATGCATATGCTATTCATAATGTTTTTTTAATAGTGAGAAATGATGTTTTTATTATATGACTATGTATAATTTTAAATGTTTATTAGAAATAAAATAAGACTTGTATATTAATAGCTCTTAAAATTAATTAAGTAATAAAACATGTAACTAAGTAACTATTGCCCTCTTAATTAAAAACACTTTAAAATATGTAGTTTATAATTACAATGCTTCATTGTAAACCCGATTATGGCCAAAAAAGGCCTATTTTGGTCAAAAAAGCCGTTTAAAACCAATAAAAGCTGCTGGCGTGGCTTTTTTTAATTTTAGCCGGCTTTTTTGCAACCCTGATTCAGGATGAATGTTTATGTGTATTTATAAACACATGCACACATAGGAGTATTACCCCTAAGCTCACATCATGTGCACATAAGTGCTTTTTTCTTGCACACAATTACTTGGTACTCACAGGAGTACTTGGTGCACTACTCGTAAAAATATTAGGTAGTTTTAGTTTAGCCGGGTGCCAGTGTTATATATACATACATATATATGTATACACACACACATATGTATATACATATATTGTCTATATCACCTATATACATATATATGTAGTATATATATTTATATAAACATGTATATAGTCTTATATATGTATCTATAACATTGGCGCCCGGCTAACCGAAATAAAGTACCAAATATTACAAGCATTTAACCTTCCTTCAGCTGTAATTAGAAATAAAAAAATTGTGAAGAATTCATCATAATGTTTTAAAATTTAAAATATAGCTTCATCGTATGTTATAAGGTTCAATTTTAGGTTATATTTATAGATAGAAACATCTTTTTTTTTTTTTTTTTCATACTATTATAAGAATATTGCTCAGCTCTCTGTTGTGCCACTGTTCCATTACAGGTACACCAATAAATTTATGCTTGTTTTTTGGTCTTATTATTGATTTTGCAGTGTGAATTATGTATGTGATAGCAATATGTTTAACCCTTAACCGGAAATGTGAAAATCCCGTGCACAAACAGACCACTTAATAATTTATCAAATAGTGAACTTAAACATTTAATCTTTAATAGTAATGCATTAATAGGAGCAATTTTTTAATATAACAGCATAAAAATAAGTTTTGAATGCCGGAGTGCGAAAATATTAAGGGCAGATATATCGACGAAACCATCTCACAGATGGTACGTTTCTGGTTAAGGGAACTGAACTGGGCTTAGATGCCTTATGTTCCCTCAGCCCTTGTTTTGAATTGTTTGGCGATTTTTTGTTGGTGTGTTGGCGGTGTTTAAAATATGGCAACCTCGATATGTGGAACCCCGTGTGACATAAGTGTTCTGGCAACCACTGAGAAGTGGTGGATTTTGTGGATGGATTTTGATATTGTGTTGTATCGCTCTGTCTTTTTATTTTTATGTTAAATTTATTGGATGTATTTGACTGACTATATGGTTTCTGTAATCTGTTTAAAAGCTTTTGCTGAAGTAATTAAGAAATATGAGGAAATTTTGAGAAGAAAAGTAGGTTTGTTTATTGTGTCTCAATGCATATTCATAAGCCTATTTTGGAAAATGATGGTGGTGTTATGAGAAAGATTTCGTACTGGAGCTTTCAAGAAAGCAGATATCTGTTAAGGTATGTTGATAATTTTATGTATATTCTGCTGCCTTAAGAGTTTTTATATTTTGAGATTGCTAGAAAGCGAGAACTGCTGAATTTTGAGAATGCTACACCGGAAGAACTGCTGAATGCAGTGATGGTTTTTTTTCAGTTAATGTGCACGAAGTGCTCATACAAGATTACTGATTGGCACTTTAGCGAATTTTGTTTATTATTTACATTTTATTTTCGTTAAGCGAAACATGCGTATAAACCGGTGCTTGGCGACATTTACTACTTGGCGGAAAAGGGGTTTTCACGCCAAGAAAATTCCAAGATGGCAGCCGTGGGAACTTATGACATCTGTTCCGGGAACTGCAATAATTAAGCCTTTTTGTGGTAAAATTTAGATAGGCAAAAAAAGTGTAAAAAGAAAGGTGCACAAAATCTGAGCGTATTTGGCACCTGTGATTGTGCATAAAAAGTATAAAATTTAGATAGGCAAAAAAAGTATAAAAAAAAAAGTGCACAAAATCTGAGCGTATTTGGCACCACTGATTGTGTATAAATCGTGCACAATTTAGGTATGCAAAAAAAGTGTAAACAAAAAAGTGCACACAATCCGAGCGTATTTGGCACCTCTGATTGTGTATAAAAAGTGAACAATTTAGGTATACACTTTTTGTGCACAATTCAGTGTGCACTCATTATGCATAAGCAGAGGTGCCAAATACGCTCGCTTTTTGTTCACTTTTTTTTTACACTTTTTTTGCAAACTTTTTCTAGCTGGGTTAGATTAACTCTTCCTGAATATTTTGAGCCCTACCGCATCAAAATCGGCGCAGTGGTTCATAAGATATAACTCTTTTAAATTTCTCTACTTTCTGTTAATATCGTTCCTATATCTCATGTGTCCGCCATTTCAGCTGGCTCCAAATCAGTTCTAGTGCTTATAATTACTAGTACATAATTTATCAAGCGTCTGAAAATTTTTAATATATACAATAAGTATTAATGAACATAACAACATTAATTTTATATCGATAAGGGGAATTTAAGCAAACATATCGATATTTTTATACATGGTGTGTTTGTAATCCGATCTCTGTCATATCAATGTTTTTCAAGTTTATATTTATGGTGTTAAATGATTACTTAGCTGCGTAGTACTTTACTATTTGTGTAATTTGAAGCTTATACAACACTAGTGAGTGAGTTTTAAATATTTCTTATCATTTGTACTATTTTTTATGAGTCTGAAAAATACATGCATTTTCATTGGCGGTCATTTAAAATCGCAATGTCAATGGATATGATTGAAGTGTTTACCTTTTTTAATTAAGCTGTAACATAAATAATATGTGCTACAAATTGTTTCATACAGTAATTTTTATTAACTTAAGAGTATCTATTTTGCTCCGACGCGAATTTCAATTCAAAATATCATTTTTAAGTGTACTAAATGATTTTTTGAAAATTGTTAAAATTTGTGTTCTACGTTATCTTTTAGCTTCAAACTCCCATAGGAATAACGTTGGGAGTGAGTTTCTTTTATAATGTTATTAAAAATACTTATGAGTTTTATTCTTTATTCGTGGGTATGATAATTTAGCGGAAGATTCATATTTTCTTCCGCCCCCATTTTTATGTAAATATATTGTTTTTAATTGTGTTTTATGTGTTTATTAAATCTGTCATTTTATTGTGTTCTTGGATATTCAAGATGGCGCAGGTTCAGTTTCGTTTTGTCCAACTTCCCGCGTATGCTTACCAGTGCTGAGATGTTTGTTGCTGCTTCTGGCAGTCAATCCTCTTAAGATACTTTTGCAATGGCTTCTAGCAGTGCAGTTGTGTCTTTATCAGAACAAAAATATTTTCGGTAGCTAGATAAGAGAGCTATATTTAATAGAGATGTAACTGAATGTTCCCACTGCCTTTAAATGTTAATATTATAGTTCTGGGTGGATGGTGTGCATGTTTTTCAACAAAATGGCTTGTTGTGTGACGACTCAAATTGCTGTGGGCAGGAATTCGAACAAAATTGCTTGAAATTATGCTAAAATGCTCGTGATTCACGAAGTTATATTGTATCATATGTAGGAAATAATACGTTTTAAATTACGAATTTTGCGATAATTGTTACTTATTGACTACACCGAGATGAGAAGTACGTCTTATTTTCGGGTGCGTGATGTCGCATGCACACTGTCTATTGCTTAGAGAGTTATTGTATCGCTGCCATGGTTTTTTTAAATCTAATTAAAATACCAATTGTATTTTAAAGAAGCCATGCAAGGTCTAAGACAGCTAGAGGATCAATCTAGATTGTCGCGACATGAGTTTATATTTTATTTATAAATAATGTAAAATATTAGAACATTTATATAATGCTTAAGCTAAATGGTATGTTTCTTGGGCAAGCGAGATTTGTTTATCACATTCAGATTGTGTTTCCATGGCTCAAGGCTTTTTCTGCCTGCTGCCATCCTACTTAGATATTTAATTTATGTTGGATCGTCCTCCAGCGAGGCATTGTATTTAAATTTCTAGCTGTTCTGGTTTTGGTAGTCGGTAATCTTTCATTAAATTATTTAAATCTGTTCTAGGCATATCATTTAGTGCCAGCCTGCCGCGTGGCGGACGGTCCAATTGACCACCATGTTGTTGGTTTAGTATTTCCAGCCATCAGTGTCAGTGTTCCATTTGTTTTTCATTTAGGTTTATAATACACTGAATGTTAATGAAGAATTTTGGTTGTAACGTATTATTAACCCTTAGGTGACGGTTCCAATTATTCTTCATATTCCACATTGTCCCGGCTACCATGGGAGGATCTTGAGGGGTTCTGGGGATGAGCTTCTTTGCACACTCTCAACATAACTTTGCACTACAGAAAATTTCACCCCCCCCCCTTCCATGGCCCTCCCATCCCCTTTGGGCCATTTTTTCATTATTCAGCTTTTGACCTTTTTTTTTCTTGGCTCCTATTGGGGCCACACCATACTTCGTCCACATCAAGATAGATTCATTCTAAGATGCTTTTTTTTCCCTGGTCTTCTTTTGTCGTGGTCCATTTTTGCACATTTTCCATATGGGTCATTTTGGGGGCCGTGGAAGAGCAAAATTTAGGTTTTACCGTGTGACATATCAGGTTAAAGGTCTTCAAAAGAGCAACATTTTGCACCTTTCCTAGTTCACCTCTTCGCAGGTAGAGGGCGTTTCATAATTTTAAATTCAATAAAAACAGTTCCTTCATCATCGTCTTACAATCAAGGATCATTTTTTCATTACCTTTCACTTTTTTACCCTTTCCCTTTTTTTATACTTCACCCGCCCCGTTCAGTGCGCTAATAAGTTTACCTTAACATTTCAACTTTGGCTTATATTAATACCATCATGTAGAACCTCATTTTGAAGGTCTCATCATGCCCTCTTCATCACCCCCCTTTTTGGCACATTTTTGGTGGTCATTAGTGGCATGGCAGGGGCATCTCGCTCTTGTTATTCTTTAGTATTGTAAATGTGTACACGAGTGTCTTTTCACCACATATCATAACTCCAGCCTCACGAGTCGTTTCATCAATGGTTTGATTCGATTTTACAACATTCAAATAAAGGTGTGTATTGGTAATGATATTTAAATTTTTATCTATTTTCTCACATGGAACAAGATGTGTGTATGTTAATATTTGTAATTTTTATAATCTTATCGCTGGTCAGATCAGTCAACAATAAGCACTAGAAACTAAATTTACTCGTGTGGGGTTTAATCTCTTCAGAACTATTCAAAATATTCAAAAGTTTCTTCTTTTATTTAAATTTTTCCGCATCATTAGGCCATTTCCATTAATTATTTCTCTAAGCCATTTACAGTAGCCTAGGCAACTAATTTTTGATATCGCCTATCTATCTCCTCTTTCTTTCTATGGGACATGGTGATGGGAACCAGTGATGTCTGGACTTATATTTGCGATAGAAGAAAAGTCTTTGTCAAAGCTTTGATTTGGTAACGAAACGTTACGAGTAGCAATGTTGGTAGCGAGCCTTATCGGTGTAGCTAATCTAACCCTGAGTTTTTTTCTCTTAGTAATAATTTATTTTCCTTAAACATGAGTTACGATACAACAACATCGAATTCATCATCTAGCGACGAAAGAGGACAGGATACTACTGCTGAATTCACAGTAGCACTTGACGATCTGCTAAAATTAGATATAGCGGCGACAATAGCCGAAATCATTCAAATAGAGAAAAAACGCACGTCTTCGCAATCAGATAATAAAAAAATCCTGAAAAGGTGGATTAACTGAAACAAATCGGTCACTTACTACAAGATTATGTTCTACAAAGCAAAAAACTATTAGAACTTATAAGAAATTTAAAACAAGAACTGGAAGAGACCAAAAGCAAAAACAAAAATCTTAACACAACATTGAAGGCAACTGAAAAACACAATGACAGATTAAATGCACAGTATGAAAAGATGTTCAACCAGTTAAATAATGCAGATTTGTTTAAAATTGACATTTATAAAGAAATAAACGAGTCTGCTGAAAAGAAAATCGAAGAAACTTTTCAAAAATTACAACCAATGAAAAGTAGAACAGACGATACACAAGATCCATTTCCATATTCTATGTCTTACGTGCAAATGATTGCTTTTCCGCCATTACAGCCACCCAGAAAACCCGCTTTAATTCTTTGCAGAAAGGTTTTAAACAAAATGATATCAAAGAAAAAAGGAAGAGTATACCAGCAAAGGATTGTGGTATTCTACATTGCAAAACTACAAAATCTGATAAGATAGTGGTTTTTGTGGACCGGAAAACAAAAAAATCATTAATGAATAAGCTTCAGGAAAATGAGAACCTAAAACCATCAGTCACTATCAATAAATGTCAGCCAAGAACACCGAGACTCATCTTCTTTGGAGTACCCATGCCACCAGTAGCAGTTCCATGTAAAGTCAAGAAAGAAGAACCCATCGACGACCAACTTAAAGAATACATACAGGACTTTGTGACACCAGCTCTGCACAACGTACTAAATAGGGACATATACTATAAATTCATCCGTGCAATCAAAGGGAAAAACTCTACTGTCAATATCATCTTGCAGTTTGATGGGAAGGATGCATATCAGCTCGAATACTCAGGTAAGGACCTCATTGGTTTTAATAGCTACTTGGCAGATTTTTAATAGTACTCATGTGTTTTCAGTGTTACAGATACGGGCATATGTCCAAAGATTATTAAGACTGCATTAGATGTGGCTTCTGTAGTGAAAAACACTCATCAGACAATTGTCCCAATCGTAGCCGCAACATCTTTACATGCATAAATTGTCAGGAATATTTACTTAACTTGTCAGCGGATCATGGGAACACCAATAAAGGCAAAATAAAAGATAATCATTCAGCTTTTGATTCCCGTTGTACAAATTTAAAAGATAAATTTAAATATTTGAAAGACAGGTACTATAGAAATCACCAAAATTCAGATTAATACAAATAAACTTAAATAAACAACGTAGAACAACCGCGGGTTTATTGAAATTTGCTGTCGGGAAGGGTGTGTATGTTGCCTGCAACAAAGATGCTAGTCTTTACAATGGAAGGCCAAGAGTAGTTCCCAAAAATGCGACATATTACAGTTCCACAATCTTAAATGCTCAAGTAGTCATTCTGAATCCTTCACTAATACATTTCTCTTCTGCTCAATATGATCATTCAGTCTTTGTTAATTTCACGTTTCAGAATAAAATAATTACTATCGGTAGTCAATATTCTCCACCCAGTGTTGATCTACAAGCCGACATATACGATTGGGAAAATATCAATACGTTTAGTAAATTTTTCATTCTTTTGCGTGATCTGAATGCCCACAGCGCGTTTTGGGGTTATGATAATGAAAATGTGCATGCTAGGACTCTCCTCGACTTCATAACTATGAAGCAACAAATTATTCTTAACGATCCCCCTGTAAACGAACTTTTGAATTGAAACACATCTGCGGTTGGTCCGATTTATAATGTGCTTCTATTTCAGTGTTTCCACAGATAACATAATGGTCTGTTATTGACACTCTGTAATTCGGAGATCACAGGCCAATAGAAATTCTACTTGATCAAAATAATACCTCATCAAAGGTTTAGAACAAAAGCTGTTCCATTAAGAAAATTTTTAACCCCAGTAAACAATGCCTTGGATTTCCAAAATATAAATTTTATAGAAATAAGTACAACCTTAGAATTTGATAAGATGTACGCAGTTTTCCTCGAAATAATAAAAGAAAATGCTGGACGCTTCTTAAAACAACAGAAAAGTTTTTTCATCCCAAAATTAGTTTGGTGGACCTCCCGATCTTAAGGTTCTCAGAAACAAAATTGCGTCTTTATATAAAAAGTAAAAAAAAAAAAAAAAAGATACATTCGCAGATTATTTAAAATATAAAAAGGAAAAAGCCCTATATAAGAAAGCAAGTCAAAAAGCGAGAGAAATTGCGTAACTAACATGTGCAAAAAAGAATCTGATCCCTTCGGGAAAATCAAGCAACTTGCTTTCTGTAAGTATAAAGATCAAAACGTATACCCTCTCAGATGTGTCTCGACCTATCTCAAGGCTTTCCGTTCTTCAAGATATTACAATGCAAATTTTCGGCCGCTCCAATCAAGTTTGTAATACAATTTTGCCAACTCCCATTAACGATCAATCTCCACCTCATTTTTTCTGAAATACGCAAAGCAATTTTTTCATTTAACAAAAATAAAGCCCCCGGTCCAGATGAAATCGACTACAATATGGTTAGGAAAATGTTTTTGAAATTTTCCAATACTTTTCTAAGTATGTTCATCACTCTTTTAAAGTTGAATTATTTCCCGACAGCCTGGAAGATTGGCGATATGATATATCTCAGAAAACAGGGTAAACCCACATTTCTGGCCTCTTCATATCCTCCAATCACATAACTACCAGTTTTAGGAATTTGTTTTTGAAAAACTACTGCTAAAAAGAATAAATTACATGTTACATCAAAATCAACCTTTTTTAGGTAAACAACATGGGTTCGTTGAGCGTTGGTCTACAGGAACAGGTTTACTCCAGGCAATCTCATTACTTAAACTAAACAAAGAAAATAAAACTATACATCACTAATCTCAATTGATTTTAAAGGTGCTTTTGATAATCTTCCCTGGAAAACTCGATTCTCTCTTTACATAGACTAAACATTCCGCAACAGTATATTAATTTCATTTCCTCTTTTCTCACAGACAGTCGAGTCCAGATGGACTGGCTGAATCCACATATCGATTTCTTTTCACTAAAGATTGCCCACAAGGTTCATGTCTAGGACCATTTCTGCGGATGGCATTACTTGAAACTCTGCTCCACAATGTATCTTGGTGCCAACTGTTTACTGATAGCATATGCAGATGATCTTCTTTTAGTTATCTGGTGTTCATCGTGCTCCATTTTGGAAAAAGAAGGGAACACCGTCTTGAAGGTTATTGAAGAGTGGGATACTTTAAACAAAATGCAAATCTATATAGATAAAATGTCATGCATTACTTTTGGTAAACCTAAAAATCTGAAACGCTCGCCAATTTTCAAAATTTATAACCAGAATCTTAAAAAAGTTAAATGCTTAAAGTATCTAGTTGTGACTCTTGACATATCACTTTATATCTTGCCACATTTAAGAAACAAGCGATTGGAGATTCAAAAAATAACGCAAAAGCTTTACAGATTTTCATCGATTCAAGGTAGACTTCCGATGCATTTTTTTTTGTAATATGGTACAAATCGATTTTATTACGTAAAATAGCTAGCGTGCTCCGTTTGGTTTCCACATATGTGATCATAGCATGGCAGAAGATATCTGCTTTCAGCACAACATTAAGTTCTGTTACTAAATTAAAGAACATATAAGAAAACAACAACTTCAGTGAAGCCGAATTCTCATCGGTGATTAGACTGGGGATCTCTAATCAAAATTATTTCGTGCCATAATTTTATGGTAAATGCTCAAAATATGTCATAGATCCGACATGGGATGGAATCCAAGAAAAAGATTTATCTCAATACAACGTCACAGTACATATCTTCACAGACGGTTCAAAATCTGATCAGGGGGCAGGATCCGCCTTTTGCGCATTTAAAGATAATTCCTTAATACATACGTGGAATGATAGTCTTTCCGTAGAGAATTCTGTTTTCCAAGCTGAACATTTTGCCATTAAAAACGCTGTGGTTTGTGCGGATTCATTTGATTACAAATCATTCCTAATCTCTTCAGATAGCCTCTCAGGTTTAATGGCTCTGCAAAATACAGATACAGTTGACTATATGATTTCAGATATTCTAAGTTTAATACACAAATCCAGCAAAACTTTCCATTTTAAATGGGTTAAAGGGCACTCAGGAGTCACAGGGAATGAATTAGCTGATACCATGGCAAAAAAGGCAGATCAGGACACTAATGTGAAATCATACTTCTTTCCACATCCGGCTTCTGATTTAAAGTATAAATTAAAACAGAAAATAAAAAATGATTGGCAGCAAAGATGGGACAATGAAGAAACAGGCCGCTACACATTATTGTAATTTTATCTTTAAATTTAGATTATTTTATCTTTAAATATTTTTAGTAATTTTTATCTCATATTTCTAGAGGGGCCAACAGCTGACTGAAAAAAAAAAAAAAAAACTAATTTAATTTAATTTTTTCATTTTTTTCAATTGCATTGTATTCTATTAAGTGTCTTAAATACTAGAGGGTTTTACAGGTAATAGTACTTTTCCCTGCCCTGGGCTCGGGGTTCAAACCTAACCATAAGCCAAAAGCGGGTTCCCAGGGTGGGTGCTTACTTACTTACATAACTTATTACAAAGTGTTCGCTTTCAATTTACCGTTAATAATCGTTACCTTTTTTCTTTTCATCACAAATCACGGCCCTTTCCAGAAATATATTTACGACATAGGTAAACGTGATCCATCCCCCTCTTTGTGTATATGGTCTCCCTTCCACCTCATTTCACTACGTTCTGGATTGTCCTCTAACAACATATTACCACGTTAAACACCACAAAGCAATGGCGATTCAGGATAGGATTAATTATATTAGTGAAAGTCCTGTTCTCATGAACAGAATATCAGCACTAATGAGATTTATAGTGAAAAATGAAGTCATTTTTAGAAATAATTATCCATACCTCTCGGAAACTTCTTCAGATGATGATTTATAATTTTCTTGTTATCTTCTTTGTTTCCATTGTAAATAGTTTTCCTATAAATTCATTACATATTATTATTATTAATTTTATTACTATAGGTATTATAGTTATTACAAGTAGTGTTTTTGTTACTAATATTTTGTATTTATTATAATTCGTCATGTTTTGAACCAGGCAGCTATAGTGAGAATATTACAGATTTTTTTTTAATTACTAAAGCATAAATATAAACATTGAACATTTTTTTTAAACTGCTGCCAAAACTATGGACTAACAAATGGGTTTCGGCCGTCCATGGGAAATCACTCCATCAGGCTTGCAGCTTGTAGCTCGGTTCGGATTTCCCTCCCCCTCCCCTGTTCCGCAGCAACTCGATTCTGGACCTTGTGCTGAAAATGCTGTTTTTTCCCTATCGATCGCTGATATATTATCATTGATAACAATTTTTGTATAGAATTTAATTATTCCGTGTATAATTAATTATTAGTATGGAAGATGACAGTATTAACACATTGAGTGTCCCGGTGACTGACACTGAAGCTGGAAAATTTACAATGTTTTAAATAATTTTTAAGAAAGTATAATCCTGTAATAAATAAAAGGTAAATACATTTTAAATAAAATTTCAGTAATTACTTAAAACAATATATATATTTTTAGTTTTATATGATATTTAGATCGTGAGTAATCGGTGAATGACGCATTCTAAACGGAAAGTTCAGTGTCAGTCACCGGTGACTGACGTGGCGCTTAACGTGTTAACAATTTGTACTTCATGTTAGATTTTTATAGAAAAATTATCTAAAAATTCGGATGATGCCGTAAAAGTAGAAAAATTTTCATGGCATGTTGCTTCTTGAATTAGAATATCTGGAATTTGTCAGAATGTTGAAAAATTTGAGCTACAACTGAGCAGTCCTCTGGACTGTTTTTAATTAAAAGGGAAAAAAAAGCCAATTTTTTCATGGGTTTAAAGGTGTGTCATGTATATATAAATGTTCTTTATATACATTATCGTACAGCAATTATCACATTTTTATTTTTAGTAATGAAAGAATTCTCAAAGGATTGCTTAGTTCACAAAATTTTCAGTTTATGCCATCTTTAATTGGCATGATAATTAATACGTCCAAGACATTTTCCTATTTGGACGGTATGATGTAAAATTGTAGGATAATTGCTGTTTTTTTTTTTTTTTTTTGATAGGCCTTTATAGGAATAGGCTGTTGAACGTTTGTGGGAATACATTGTCGGGTCTTCGTAGAAATATATCGTTTGGTCTTTGTAGAAATAGATCGCTGGACCTTTGTTAGAAATTACTCTTTGACCAATGTTACACTAAAATGGACATATCGTACCGTTGATCAATCGTGTGATACACCTTTTAGCCGACGTTGGCCCGACCATTTTGTGCTACTGAGATATTCTGGGATTTTAAAAAACTTTTGCATATTGACTTTATTCACGATCGTCTTCGTACTGCCAGTGCAGCATACTACTACTTCAAGCAATTGGAAAACGTAAAGTTGGTATATCAGCGAAAAAGATGCAGATTTCATCTCAGAAATTTTACCCCCTTTGAATATACCCCATACGGCAGCTTTAATTCAATGGAAAAAAGAAAAAAAGTGCTGTGTAGCTTTGGAGCATTCTGCCTGCAGTGCAGATTTTCAACTATTACATGTTTGGATGATAAACAAAGTGTTTGGCTGTCAGTCGTGGTCTTTGTACGCAATTGATCAGAACAGCCCATTTATAATTTGATAAAGGAATAAAATTTAAGAATTTTCAGGAAAAAATGTGTTATGAAATCGGGAGATTAAGTAAAAAAAATAATATTATATCGACAATTTTATATCTTATGTCAATAAATTTCAAAACAGAAATTCTGGTTTATTCTTTATTTGCCTTTGTGAAATAATTTGATTAACATTTTCCTACAGAGTTACTATTTAATGAAAATGAAGCACAAACAGAAGATAACTGTTTTCATATTCTGTTTAATACGCAAATCCAGTTTTAAAATCTAACTTTCTTTTAAAAACGAAATACTGAATTTTTTTAAGAATGTCGTAACTATAAACCGGTTACTTTAAATATTTAAATAAAATGTTATAAAATACATTTTAAATTATGATAATGCGAACTGTAACCAACGCGTTTTTTTAAAAAGCTTCAAAATTGACAAAGGTAAAATGGCATTAAAGTGTTCTATGAAGTTCTATGAAGTGTGTGGCAGTATAGAACCTTTCTTTTCAACTCCAAAGGAAAAACAAAAAGAAGAAAAATCTTCTTTTACAATGCATCTGTGATGATATCAATCCTGTTACGTGTCATGCTTAAAATGATCTTTGTTCTATATTATCTGACACTCACTCGCAAAAATATTTTAGCTATTTTAATTGCATTAAATTAATGGACATGATTTTTTACTTTCCTGTTTTAAAACTTAATATGGTTTTTACTTTGATTTCATAATCTTGAATCGTACTGCCAAAAATACTATGATCCTATCCCTAAAACTCAACATAGATATATTTCTAAAATTCATTACGGTAAAATGATTTATGGTAACTGATTTATCAATGAGTCAATTTTTATTCAATGTTCAAATACATGTATCAAAATAAGAAATAAATAATTGTACTATTTAAATAAGCTTAAATGATAAAATTTTTAAAAAGAAAATAAAAATTAAATAAAAATATATAGGGAGAAAAAATATAAAGACTTTTCAGAATACTTATTTCGAGAAATGTATAAAAATTGCCTAATCATTTATACCTCTTTCTGAATTTGCCTCTACCAGTCATGAAGTTTTAAAATATATTTAGTATTTGGTGAGTATAATTATTTAAAAATTACAGTATTTGTTAACAGACATTTTTAGCATTAATATGAAGCACTTTCAAGAAAACTTTTCATCAATCAATATCGTGTTTAAATTTGAAGCAAGTTGCTATAATAACGTAAAACAATTTTACTTTTGTATCTGCTCAAAAAATTGTAAATATTCATTTAACTCGTTAATTTAGAAAATAAATGCGCCGAGCGTGTAATTAACTAATTAATGTTTGGCGCATGAACTAAAAATTCAAACTTTCAAATTTTGTACTCCTTTACAAGATTTTTCCTAACAAATTCTAGATGAGTTAAATAAATGACAAAACACATTTTTCATAATTAACAATTCAATAGCATTAGAAATCTCCATTCAACTTTTCTTTCGCAGAATATGAAGAGTACTTGAAAGAGTCTCAGTAACAAGCAATGTCCTCTATTCAAGTATTTGTTATAGTGAAGTGTATGAAAATTTTTAAACATATGCCTTGAAACTGAGGACTGTTATTCTCTAACTTTATTCGCAGTGTGTATTTCAGGCTGTTTTAATTTTCCATTAATGTGAAGAATTCTAATTATAGTGCTTAACTATTATTTCAAATAAAATTAACATTTTTTTACTTGCGATTATTTATTTATTATTTATTTCTTTTTGAAACACATTTTCTCTTTTTTGGTTTTGATGTCTCCATTCTTAAAAAAATACAAATTATTGAACTGAAAACTTCTACTGAAAATTGTGTTTAAATTATGATGAATTGAAACTGACTGCGATTATAATACAACTAAAGGTGTTTGCATTAGAATTTAAAATTTTTGATTAAAGTGTTACAGTTTTATGTTTATAAATAGTAAGAATTGGGTAACTATTGAGTACTATTGAGTAATTTCTTTTAACCCCTAAATTCTCGCCCCCGTGATATTCACGAGCTGTATCTTTTATTCATTTTATTCTTTTTTGTTTGATTCCCATCATTTTTATAATATAGTGTAATAGGCTTTATTATGGTATCATTTCACCTGGCATTAAATAAGGTGAATATTTCATTTTCCAAAAATTGGTGCCAATAAGCAATTTGAATTTTTAAACCGTAATTTAATGCGACCGTTAAATGATCTTAGTGAAATTACTTTTTGAAGCTATATCCAAAGAAATAAATGTAAAATATCGACAAAAATTTTTAAATAAAAGATTCGAAAATTGTAAAAATCTTGTTTTAGAAAAACATGCTGCCGTAAACTCATTTTTTACTACAACCAATTTACCAGTAATTTTACTTAAGTTTTGTTTTCATGGAACGTTGCAATTCAGATGGAAGACAATTATAATAGGCTATGTAGCGTTATATCTGTCTGTTTCTACTGTCATTGTTTTAAAGAAGGCTTTACTGTAGTATTAAATTACCTATTAGTCAGGGAAAAAAAGTCAGGGAAAGTAATTTACTTTACAGAGTGTTCCTCCAATGCGTAGATGTTTTCCAAAATAAACTTTATTTCATATTTTTATGTAACTAATTTGCGGAGTATTGGCTAAGTAAGAAACCCAAATGAATGCTATTCTCCACTTAATTAACAGCTTCCTGGAATTATTTTCTCTTTCCTCTTTGGCTAATTGGACTGTTTATTTGTTATACAAGCAATTTCTTTTATTTTACAACATATCATATGAAATTACAGTATTGGAAAACGTGTCATTTAGAAATTTATCTCAGGTTTATCTATTGGAAAAAATTAAAAGTACCGTCATCAAAAGCTTTTTTTTTTCAGAAACACGTTATGATATATTTACTTTAAGAGAAAATGATTTCTGTCAACATATACGTAAGCACTTCACTTTCATACTATAACTTAATGGGAAATGTTAAATAACTTAAGCTCAGAAATTTGATATCACACCATATTTTAGACAAAATTTTACTCTGTCTGTTTTTTTTCTTTTTAAAAGTCTTTTTTTTTTGTAGACATTACTTTATTTTTAACAGTTAATATAATTTAAATAAGCTACTCCCTGAAATTAACATGAGCTCATTTCAGCACTGATTTCTTTCAGAGGGAACAAACTGCATACATTTTGTTTACGTCTAATTCTCTTCTTAGAGCAATAATTCATTTAAATGAAGTGAAAATTAGTTTATTTTCTGAAAATATGTATACTTTTTATTTAAATGTTATTTAATTTATATTATGTATGTAATTTAAGTAAAAAACTGATGGAATAGATATAAATTAAAGATATGTGGTTGGTCTGTAATTTGGTTGTTCGGTGGTAACTTTTTTGCACAAAATTTTACGGAATATTGCATGCCATCGCGAATAACCACGGTTAATCGAATAATCGACCACAGCGGGTATCTAGAAAATCAAAACTCAGATTAAAGGTAGGTGGATTTACAAATTTTATCCAAAATGGGTTGCGTAAAACTCAAGGGTGGAAAAATGTATTTAATTAAAAACCCTCTGAAAATTGAAAGAAATAAAAATTCCATTTTTGTTCACATCGGGTTGTAAAGAATAGAGATGAAAAATATAATTTTACTCAAACTATGTTTGTCCTTACCTGTTTACATAAGTATGAGATTATTTTTTGAATAAACACATATTTCTTCATCTTAACATGATATATTATATATATACATACATAAAATTTATATATATATATATATGTGTGTGTGTGTGTGTATTGAATCAGGAGCGCCAACTTTTGAAAAATATTGTGTGGGCTCAAAACTTTTTCAGTAAATAACACAATTTTCCCCACTTAGTGTATGTGTATGGTGAGAGGGGCGAGGGAGGAGCAAATGACGAAAGATGATTATTCGAAGACAAATTATAGTTTTTCTAAGTGAAATATGAAATTACTATAACTTAATAAATGATTGTATTAAATGATATTCTTAATTTATATCTTATAAATACATTAATATATATTATAAACATTATAAAAATGGAAAGTGCAAAAAACTATTTGTCAAGAGAAACACACATTTTAGTCAATTGAGTTCTTAAACGATTCAAGACATTAAACAGATCGCAAAATATTCAAGAAATTTGTTTTCGAGAGAAATTTAATTATACATCCGAAGAAGAGGCTTTCAGCTCTCCTGCAAGTGCAATTCTTGTCCTTACAATTTTTCAAACAAAATTTTTTGAGAACGTCAATAAAATCAAATTTTATTTCAGCGATTAAATAAATAAATAAATAAATAAATAAATGAATGAAAATTGGGTGGGCGTAGAGATCATAATATTGGGTTGGCTCGGGCCTCACAGGCCCATATATGTTGGCGCCACTGTATTGAATTAATATTTAGAACATCATTGTTTGTCAGATTTGACTATGATACATTTTCATTGTCCAGACACCTTACCCAATCTTTGCTAAAGAATCAGAAATATCTTAAAGTTAATCAATAGTTAAAAAAAATTATTTTGCTTCTGGATGTTGTTTTTGGAGTGAGGTTTCCATCTGAAGAAATACATCTTGTTCGTAGATTTCTGATATAATTATTCAAAAGATTTATAATCAATAATGCCTGTAGCGAAATTTACATTAGCTGAAAGTTTCATTAATTTTACTTGCACGTCATGTGAATAAATCTATCAAATGTTTTTGTATTTTTTTTTTAAAGGTAAGCATTTTTAGTTTTTATACACATTTTGACTACTTTTAAAACTTAAGAGTCATTTACCATAATCCAGGAGTTTTCTATACGATTTAAAGGTTTGTAAAGATCATATTGTATGAATAACACTTTATGAAATATTGTAGAGATTATTTTATAGTTTACATTGTTTAAGTAAAAAGTAGCACTTTTAGCACAGATAGGTGCATAGGTATTGGTTTGTAAAATAACACGTAAGATATTTCAAAACTATTTGTCAATTTTTTGTTATGGAATTCTTTTTATAAGTATATAGTAAAAATTTAAATATTATAATAGAATGTTTCTATTATAATAATTTTTGTTGCGATGAAATTTAAATATGCACTATTGAGCATTTTTGAAGAATTTTTGAGACTTGAAACTTTTGAATATTTTTGTACACTCGTTTGTTCAGTTAGAGTTCATTATAAACAAAATATCTATATAAAATGAATTTAATTCAAAGATGGTAACATAAGCTAACCTGAATTAAAAGTTATTATTTTATCGAATACTTATATATTTAATTACAAAACAATATATACTTTTTAAAAAAAGGTAAAAAAAAATAACGTTGAATATTCTCCTTTTATAACTATCCCCCTCCCCTCACTTCTTTTAGTCCTTTTGTTATCGAGGTAACAAAATCTTATTATAAAATAACTTATATTCTTCAATATAAATATTTTTAATGTCATAAGAAACTTTGAGACGAAAATGAACGAAAACAATTTTGACTTACATTTAAAATACCTGAGATAATTTTTTTGTCTATTATGAATGCAAAATTAATAACAGTATAAAATTAAGTTACGTATGGCCTCAAATCCTAATCCATATAACATTTGATAGTAAACATTTTTCTCAATGGATTCGTACTGATATAATTTTTATATGATGATTTGCAGCAGACAGAATGATTGTGGGGAGAATGATGATTTCTTTTTTCAGGACTACTCACAGGATTTGATGGAATTACTTTAGTTTGATGTATTTAACTTCTCTATTAATTACATATTTGCTCAAGTAACAATCTTTATATGCTGAACTTCAAGAGGATTTTTACTAAATTTCTTATTTATGGATTAGCCAGAAAATATCTTAGCACTTTGATAGATTTACATGATTTATTTCAAAATTTCTGCTATTTTATTAAACATGAATGTACAATAATAGTACACAAATAGACAAATTCCTAAAACATATTTCAATGGAAATATTGTGTTTTATTTGATTGTCTATATGAAATGGTTCTTTTTTATTTACCTTTCATTATCTAATAGACTGAAAACATTTATTACATTATTACTCCATTACAATAAATTTCAATAGAAATGAATTTTTTTTTATATCTGTTTTAGCAGCTTCTAGTCACAGAATTCCGTTTCTAATATATTCAGTTTTTCCTAAAAATTTAATCCTTACTTTTTTCTATCCATTATTTAAGACTCTATGTTGCTTAAAAATTTAAACTGACAACGAAAACAAAAGAGTTGATTTTCAGTATGTTCACGGATTTTGTGAAATTCTATATGTTTATAATTCTCTTATAAATGCATGTTTGGTCTCATATTAAAAAACTTCTTTATTAGATTCTTCTATATTTCGCTTTACATTTCTTCGATGATATCTGTTCATTTGATATCTGATAATTCTCGCTGACATGTTTGGCCGAAGTCGTTGTCTCCTGTAAGTCAGCAGTAAGCAGTCTGAGGTTTGGTTCTTGGTGTTTGTTCATATGTCGAGATTAGTACTTTTTTGAAGCTTGGCTTGACAAAATGAGCGTCGTGCTTTATCTATTCGGTTAGTATTATCCATATATTACCTATAAAAAGTTACAACATTAATTTAAGAAAGATAAAATTCTGTATAGACACCCATTAAAATTTACAGAATACATCTCTTCAATAAATTCCGAAGTAAATTTAACGATTTAATCTAAAAAGTTTCGAAAAAAAAGACTGTGATTAGACCACAGAATAAAACTATATTCCTATTTTTACCTTGAACACAAGTCCAATTTTTAAGGGAAAAGTAAATGTACAATTGAGATTAAAATGTCTTTTTTATTGATATGACTTTGATAAGAATATTTATGTTCAAATGATAGCTTATAGCTGGATTGGAGACTTTTGAATGGTGCCTTTTATTGAAGAAATTACACGTCATGTACACATAATCTCCGTTTTAAATAGTTTTGTTTCGTAAAACTAACTTTACATTAAAGCGCTATTTAATCTTACCAATATATTATATACTTATATGTTCAAACATCTATTCTAATGGAAGAAATCTAAGGAAAGAAATTTGCATGTGTGTGTGTGTGAGTTTACCTGTCGACTGTGTTCTGAAAAGGTCACTGCATGCAGGTCTACGAAATTTGGTAGGAAGGTACCTCTATGTATGAAGGTTTCCAACTCGTAGGTCGCACAGATTTTGAATTTTTTGATTAGAGTTTTTAAAATTTAATTTTTTATGCGATTTTTAGCGTTTTTTTTAAAGTTTTGAAGTGACTTTTCTACATTAACAAAAAGAATCTGGTTTCTATCTTATAGTAAATTTTGTCCCCTCTTCAGTAAGGTGTATTTGGAACTCGTAAAGCGATTTTTGAATTTTTCTTGATTTTTTTCATGCGATTTTTAGTGTTTTTCTTTTAATTTGCCTCGAAAATGCATTCTTTTTTATTTGAAAACTAGCAGACCCACATGGCGTTGTCCGGGTTTGTAAATAACAACCTTAAACAAAACTCAAGTATCTATGATTTTGTATCTTTTGAAATTCTTTTAAATGAACCTAATTTCATAGTCCCCATTGCCTTCAGCAGCGTTTAGTGTGTTTCCAACAAACTTCTTTCCGAACGAACTTGTAACCAATTCCCCGCTACGTATGGCAGCATTTATCGGAAGTCTCCCGCACGTGCCGGAAACAATCGAAAACCAAGTTGAGTGAGCCAAACCTCGTAGTAATCAAACAGATAGAATAAAAACAAGTAAGAAAAAATCATGTGTCAAGCATAGATTATCGAACACTTTCCAACACATTCAGAATAATTTAACAAAACTGCACTGTTTAAAAGATTAAAATATTACGTGTAATTCAACCATATGTAAACGCATAATACATTTCAAAACCCAATTTCAGCTTTTCCCATCCACAATTGGAAAATTATGCGAATTTTTTTCATCACCCCGTATATGATTTATAGATTTGAATCTATTAGCCACATGCAAGCCAAAATTTAGTTCACTTAAGAGATACATATACTTCAGTTGAAAATTTACCTTCAGCTATTTCCTCTAATAAGGAGAACGGTACGTGAATACATTTGTGCAGCCCTGTATTTGAGGTATGGAATTTATATATAACGAGTAAGATGCAAAAAATTAATTAAGTTTAACAGCGCATACCGAATTTTAAACCGTACACTCCAGCAATTATTGCTCAAAGACAGTACTGCACTGTAACCGATTTCTTTTGTGTATCCCTGTAAATAAATTTAAAAAAAATGCTATGAATGTCCTGTTATAACGTGATTGTAGTGAAATTCAGTGAATTATATCAGTTTCAATACATATGAAATAGCATAATGCCATTAAAATTCTCTGCAAACGATTTTTCCCCATACACCGTAATGTAATGGAATAACTTTGAGTGCCGCTGTAAATGAACGATTAATCCTACATACTTCATATACAATACAAAACATGCTTTGGTGTCTCTAAATAACCTTTATCAATTTCATGAAAATCCGAGTATATTTACGGGGAGTTATTCCTCATATACCGTAATGTATTGGAATACTTTTGAGTGCCCTGTAAATGAACGATTAAGCCTACATACTTCATATACTATACCAGACATGCTTTTGTGACCCTAAATAACCGTTATAAATTTCATGAAAATCCGAGTATATTTACGGGAGTTATTCTCCATATACCATAATGTAATGGAATACTTTTGAGTGCCCCTGTAAATGAACGATTAATGCTACATACTTCATACACAATACCAAACATGCTTTGGTGACCCTAAATAACCTTTATAAATTTCATGAAAATCCGAGTATATTTATGGGAGTTATAGCGTGGACAGACGGACAGACGGTCAGACGGACTGACGGCCAGACAAACCGAATGCATAAACACTTTTCAACTTTGTTGGAAAGTGTTAAAAATGAATGAACTATTAATGTTAGAAAATGTTGATAACTGAAGACTAAGGATAAAATTTCATAATACAGAGATTAGCTGCATTGTAATCTAAGTTGAATGAACCAAATCACGTTGAAATTGGGCCCTTAGAGCACCGAGGAAAGAATGCTTCCCCAAGTGGCGGAAGATGCCCCTTTCCCTTGAAAATTTCATGAATTAGATTTAACATTAACACAATATTTAATAAACGGATGAAATTCCTTATCTAAAGTTACCTTTAAAGTGACGCGATTTTTAATTTACGGCTGTAATGTGTAGAATTAAGTTGATGCTAAAAAAGGATTTTAATGTTCGAAAAAGGTGATAGCTGAGATATAAAGAAAGACCGAGCCCTGGATTGGCCTTAATTGGAATGTAGTTGGGTATAAGAAATTTTTTTAGTGGTTTTAAACTAGCTGGAAGACGCTAAAACTATGTTAAAGAAAATTGCAATAGAATTGGATAGTTTTTAAAGAAGCTGCAGCAAAGGATCCAAGAAAGCGATTAATATTCAAAATTAGAGGTAGCTGAAATCTGATTTTTTTTGTCTTTCATGCAGTAGCTGAAGAACCTAAGAAGTTGTTAGAAAAAAGAAGTTTATGAATAGGACCATTTTAAGGGAGCTGTAGCAGGAGCCCAAAAGGGTCCAACTGATAGTTGAGAGCAGGATCCTAACATGAAAACATGTTTAAATAAATTAGCACTTTGCGTTCTAGATCTCCAGTTTAGTCAAAATTAAGCATAGATATGAATTGATAATTTAATATTTTAAAGAAATACGCAAAAATGGGGGTAAATGCTTAAAAAAGGGCCCTAGGGCCACAATAAATATATGAGGGTGTTCAATTGGGGGAGTCCAAGACTGGATTTTTAAAATTATGCGTTGAGAAGGTGATAAAATTTAGGGGATGAAAAATGCATGGCACACAAAAGGTTCAAGAGGCCCCGGGCCGGGCCCTACTAAAACCCCAGGTTGCCCCAAGATTTTAATTGGAATATAGAAAAACGAGGGTATAACTAAATGAATATATGGCTCCAAAAATGAAGATCGGATTATGAGGGTCAATTTAATGAAAATTTATAGTGCAAAAGCCTTTGGGGCCCTGTGCGGGCCCCAAAGGTTCAGGGACTTAAGCGGCATGTAGTTTGGTATAAAGATACTTTTTAGTAGTTTTTAAACTATTCAGAGGACGCTAGAACTATGTTAAAGGAAATCACAAGCAATTGGGATCATTTTTATAGAAGCTGCACCAAGGGTCCAAGAAGGCGATTAATATTCAAAATTGGTGGTTGCTGAAGACTGAAATTTTTTTTTCGTTCATGTATTAGCTGTAGGATCTAAGAAGTTGTTAGAACAAAAAAAAGCTAGTGAATCGGACCATTGTTAAGGGGACTATAGTAGAGGGCCCCAAAAGGTTGCCAACTGATAGTTAAAAGCAGAGTCCTAACATAAAAAAAACATTAAAATGTCTTAGTACTTAACGGTTTAGATCTACAAATAGTCAAAATTCATCATAGAATATTAATTATTCGTTAGAATAATATTTTAATTAAATGCGTAAAAAATTGAGTAAATGCTTTAAAAAAGGCCCAAGGGCCCCAATAAAAATATGAGGGTGTTGGTCCAGGAATAAGAACCTTAGACTAAACTATAAAATTGTGCACTTCGAAGGTGAGGAATTTAGGGGGTGAAAAATGCTTGGCGCTCTAAAAGTTCAAGGTACCCTGGGCCAGGCTCTGCGATTTCCTAGGGGTCCCCAGGGTTTTAACTGGCATGTAGAAACGTGAGAACAACTAAATAGAAAAAGGATCCCAAAAATGAAGATCGTATTAAAAGGGAGCAATTTATTAACAATTTATTAGCGGAAAAACTTCAAGGGGCCCGTTACCTGGCACTAAAGGGTCAGATACCGGGCCACAAAGGGCCAGGGGCTTAACTGGTATGTAGTTGGATATAAAGATATTTGTAGTAGTTATTAAAGTAATAAGAGGACTCTAGAACTATGTTAAAAAAATCAAGAAATTCGGATCATTTTAAAAAAATCCACACCAAAGGCCTCAAGAAGGTGATTAATGTTCAAAATTGGTAGTAGCTGAAGTCTGAGAAACTTTTTTGTCTTTCATTTAGTAGCTGGAGGATCTAAGAAGTTGTTAGAAAAAAAAAAGCTAATCAATCGGACCCTTTTTAAGGAAGATATAAAAGGGGCCAAAATGGCCAACTCATTTTTAAAAAAGGCCCCTAACATGAAAACATGTTAAAATGTCTTAGTACTTAGCCCTTTGGAACTTCAATTAGTCAAAATTAAGCATAGGGTATGAAATATTCGTTAGAATAATACTTTAAAGAAATGCACAAAAGATTGGGTAAATGTTTAAAAAAGGCCCTAGGACCCCAATAAAAATATAAGGGTGTTAGTCCAGGAATAAGAACCCTAGACTCAACTATAAAATTGTGCACTTAGAAGGTGAGGAAATAAGGGAGTGAAAAATGCTTGGCGCTCTAAAAGTTCAAGGTTCCCTGGGCCAGGCCCTGCGATTTCCTAGGGAGCCCAAGGGGATTAACTGGCATGTAGGAACGTGAGAACAACTAAATGGAAAAAGGATCCCAAAAAGGAAGATTGGATTAAAAGGGAGCAATTTATAAACAATTTGTTAGCGGAAAAACTTCAAGGGGCCCTGTATCGGGTTCCAAGGATCCAGGGTCGTAACTGGAAAACAGAAAGGCGATATTAACTAAATGGTAAAAGCTCCCCAAATGGGAGAAGATTGGGTAAAATGGGGGCAAGTTATTAACAATTTTGTGCATAAAAATTTAAATGGCCCAGGTGCCCTGACCCTTAAAAAATTGAAAATCTGAGCCTCAGGTGCATCAGGACCTGTTTTGAACTACCTCACCTGCATTTTCAAAATTCTACGTGCGGAAGATTTTCTTAGCCATCGCACACACACAGAGCGATTTATTCTTTTATTAGTATAGACCAGTTGTACCCGGCCACGCATTGCTCTCGCCCAGTTTGGCTAGATGGAAAAGAATGAAAAGAGAAAATGCACGGTTCTAATATGTTTAATTTCACAATACTTGTGGGTACACTGCAAATAAAGGAGTCTTAAACTAAGACAGAAAAACGACTGAAAAAGCATTTAAGACACGTAAATGTCTTAATATAGAGCTTAGAAATAATGGATACCTTAATTTAAGATACTTGTGCGTCTTAATGGACTGGTAGTAGAAATGAACTAATATAAAGTGTCTTAATGTGGTGAAATGTCTTAAATTAAGATATCCAACTACAGACATTCACTGCACTGTATTATCAACGCAGCTGCCCGCCAAATTTGTTTGTTGTTGTGTGCCGTGTTCGAATCGAAAAAGAATTCCTTCTATGAATGTCAAAAAATCACTGTGAAATGCGAATAAATGAACAGTGGACAACCATTTCAATCTCTATTGTCGAGGCCTTTCGGGTGAAAATGCAATACCCTTCTGACTGCTCAGATTAACCTCTGTGGAATGCAGTGGCACATGTTAAAGAACGCAAAGTATGTGAACCTCGTGGTAATTCTAAGACTTTAGTCTAATTGGGTTTTCTATGATAGCTGGTTAATTTAAATGAAATATATATTAACCAGTTATCTAGAAATCTTTGTTGGACAAAGAAAAAATATTTCCTCCATCTAAACAAAGGAATATAAATTACTAGAAAATGTATACTATGCAAAAGGGTAAGTGACTTATAAACTATAATACTTCATTTTGTTCCGCTAATGTTTTCTATATGTTATATCATTTTTAGAACAAATTTGATTTTAACAAATATTAATGTTATCTATGTTTTTGTGAGGTTCCATTTCTAAAGAATACATTTATGCCTAAGATTTTAAATTAATATTAATCCATATTTACGCTATTGTTTACTGTGGGTTTTTTTCGTACTATAAAATGCAGTACAGTATTGTTTAACTTGGTGTTTTTACGCAGTTTATTTTCTTATATATCAAAAAATTTAATCATATTTATTTATTTATTTATTTTTGTGTAAAAAAGTAATGGTCTCATATTTAATTATATGTATTATATGAATTAATTGTATGAATTAATTAAGATTTTTTTCCATCCAATGGAAACATGAATGAATTAACATAAATTTTTGACAACTTTAATTATTAAATGTACTTACATGTTAAATTGAAGCAAAAAGACCTGCAATGTTTTCAGATTTTTGTAATTATCTGATGGAAAATATTTATATATGAACGTTGAAGTTAATAACAGTTTGAAATGATGTGTAAAATTATTTAAAATATTGACTCCTATTTAACAAGCACATTATTAACTGTTGTAGCATAAAATGACTTCTTAAGTGATTTTTAATATTTTACAGCAAGATAATTTTGAATAATAAAATCATACGTAAATGATTATTTTAATTTCACACAAAAAAACAGTCTTATCAGAAATGTTTGTTTATGAAAATGTGCCCGGATTTGTGTTGTACACATTTTCCTTGAATTATAAATGAAACATAAAAAATTGTTATGATTTTCCTTATGAAGCATAGGAAATTTTCATAAAGAGAAGGGGGGGGGGGGTGTCGATTTGAAAATAATATCATATTTATCTTGTCTACAATAATGAAGGGGTGAGGAATTTCGTTTTTAATTACATTGAATCTAAGGAAAAATAACATAAATAATAATCCCAGATATGGTTTGTATGTATGCCTAATAATTTAAATTGACTAAATGATTAATATACTTCTTCAACTATTTTCCAAAGTAAACAAAGAAAAAATAATATTTTTAAATACTTGAAAATGGACTAATATATCTTGACATCAAATCTGATGAATGTAAAACTTCTGATGAATGTCTACTTCAATTATTTATATATCTTTAAAAAATCTGTCATAAAGTTTTATATTTAAAAAATTCGCATCAAGTTGACAATTTATAAGGACTAAATATATCTTCATTTGATGTCAACTTTCCGTTAATAAAAATCTTTTTTTAAATAGATATCAGGTGAGTATTCACATAATTTTCTTAATAGATTAACATGGTATTTCATGATCATGTTAGGGTCACTTAGGGGTCATCCATAAATGATGTCACGCTTTTTTTCAATATTTTTGACCCCCCCTCCCCGCCTTTGTCACAAAGTGTCACACATCACCTTACCTCCCCCCCCCCTCTTGTCACATGTCACGCTTTATTACAGAAACATATACTTGCATTTCAGAAACAAAGCACTGCGTTATAGATCATATTTAATATTTTATTTTTTAACTTTAACTATGTGTTTTAATGACATTTGTGAGTACAACTATAAAAATGATTCGTGTACTTATTTTATATGAAATAAGATTAAGGTTTTCGACAAAAAAGATAATTAATATACAATAGTAATAAAATATTAATATGAAAGAGCAATTGAAAACAGTAGTATTTTAGAATTTGAAACGGAATTTAATATATTTGGCTTTAAATCTTATCCCTACTTTACGAATACAAAATACTTTAATTTTAAAATAACTTCAAAACTTAATCTGATGTTTTTTAATGCTTTTATTTTAACCAAAATATATGATGTCACATTTCTTCTTACCCCCTCCCACGCCCTTGTCACAAACTGTCACAATTTCATGAACCCCCCTCCCCCCCTCCAAGCGTGATATCATTTGTGGATGGCCCCTTATATAGACTCTTAATAAATGAAAAAAAAAAACAACAACTGGAAAATGGATGCACTATCAGAAAAATAGACGAGAGAAGTTTTATTTAATAATTTATGGACAATAAGCTGAGAAAAAAATATTTCCCTGTTCTCAAATACACACCATGGTTACATTTTGACACATTCCTAAAATTCAGTTTTATACTTTACTTATATTTCAACAATTTTTTTCGGGGGGGGGGGGGGAAGCTGTTTGAATACAAAGCACTCCATCTGCACCTAAAATGAGCTCATAAATGTGTTTGGATATTGATCAGGAAAAAACATTTTTTGAAAGTACTTAAAGAAAATCGTAACTTTTATAAAATAATTTTAATTCCTAGAAGGACAGGATAGGGAATATCCTGGCAGATTGGGTCCTTTCAAAAGAATAATGTCCTGCTACAGATATGTAAGAATCAAAATAGATTCATTTAAAATTGAAATTTTGAAAAAAATTCCATGCTTAATTGGTAATGTTCTCATTATTAAAAATGAATATAAAAGGTTAAGTGCCAGCATTTTATAAATATACTTGGCAACATTGCACATGGCCTGCTGCCATACAAAATAAATTATGACAGTATAGTATGCAGTCTGTTGTAGTCTTCCATAATTGACAAACATTTATTTTGCTTTGTAGCTTGACTGTAAATCTAAGATTTAGCCTGCTGTCAATGAGACAGAGTAAATAAGAGAAGAAAAAAATCTTCTAAGATGTTTCGATTGTTTTAAAAATGGCAGCATTTTAGATGTTTCGAATGTCTAAAAAATAGCGGCTTTTTAAGACATTTCAAGTGTTTTAAAAAATGGTGGCTTTTTAAGACATTTCAAGTGTTTTAAAAATGGCGGCATTTTAAGACGTTTCCAATGTCTTAACTTCAGATGCAAAAAGGTGTCTTAAAAAGTAAGACACCTTTTTTGCACTTAAAATGTGACCATCCATGTAAGACACTTTTTAAACTGAATTTCAGGCGTTTTCGTTTACAGTGTATGCAATATTTTTTGTTGTTCATTATCTGAGCAGATATATAGATTGTCTGATTTGCCGATTCTAGAACACGAACCATATAATTGCCCGTGTGAGAAGCATTTCATGTCTAGATCTAAACCGCAGAATTTTAAAGCTTGGCCCTAAGCTTTGTTGATGGAGATTACAAACGCCAATCAAATAGGTAATTGCAATCGCTTAAATTGAAATTACACATCCATTGGAATCAAAGGAATGCGAGGAATGAGGACATATTCACCTTTGAAATGTCCAGTCAAGATTGTTGTTTCTATGAAGTTGATCATTATTTTTTTACTGCAAGCCGCGTGCCCTTGCAAAGATTTGGCGTGTGAATATTTCGCAACACCATAGTTGGCAGGCCGATTGTCAATTGCAGTACGTGCGGTGGCATCCCTGGCACATCGGGTGAATTATCAAGGTATTTGCCGAGTTAAACTTATGGCATTGCGCTCACAGACTATTCACACTAATTGTATATTATACTCTTATTTCAAAGACTAATGGCCATTGAAAAATAAATTAAGGGGATTACCCCCCACCCGTTTCCCCCTTTATACTTAAGCAACGAATCTCCAAATCTAATCAGGGAATCGCCTCAGAATAAATCGGTATACCAAATTTGAAGCAAATCGGATAATTCTGCATGAAAAACCCATTTATCTAAATTAATGGGATATTAGCCCCCGTTCGCCCCTTTATATTTAATCAATGAACCCCCAAACAAATCAGGGAAGCGCCTTATCAGATAGAACCTATTCACAAAATTTGAAGCAAATCAAATAATTCTACATGAAAAACCAAGTTATATAAATTAAGGGGGGGGGGGATTAGCTCCCCGTACTCCTTTGCACAAAAAATAAAACACCAAAACAAATCTGGGAAGCACTTTATCAGAATGAACCTTTTTGCAAAATTTGAAGCAAATCAGATAATTCTGGATGAAAAACCCATTTACCTAAATTAAGGGGAGATTAGCACCGCTGTCCCTTTTATGCTTAACCATGAACTCCCAAAACTAATAAGGTAAGCGCCTTATCAGAATGAACGTATTTACAAAATTTGAAGCAAATCGGAAAATTCTGCATGAAAAACCCATTTATCATAATACGTATATAACAATACTTCCGTATTCGAATGCAACCCAACCCGTGAATTTCTAAGCAATCGGTGAAGAACTTTTGGAGATTAGCGATTTTGAACAAACGAACATTTACATTTTTATTTATATAGATAAAACACCTGCTTTCATTTGAAATCAAAGACGATGGAATTTTCTAATTTTCACTAATCATCGAATCATAAGGAAACTATAATTATTAAGATGGAGCTTGGTGCAATATAATAGAAATGTAAACATATAAACGTCAAAAGTACCAATAATTTTAAATTTTAAGCACACCGGTTTTGGTAGCATATAGCATACCGTCCTCAGTGCTAAGAATGGCGTAAATTTGTTCACATATATAGGAGAGACGAGGATTCAAGTTAAAGGTTTATTGACCAATAGTTCCTCTGTTTTCCTATTGGTCAATAAACCTTTACTTGAATCCTCATATTTCCTATATATGTGAGAAAATTTCCGCCATCATTAGCACTGAGGACGGTTAGCTATATGCTACCGAACCGGTATGCTTAAAATTAAAAATTATTGGTTCTTTTAACGTTGATATTTTTATATTTCTATAATAAGAAACTATTTGAGGTATCAATTTGAAACTCATCGTATATAAGTAGAAAATTTTTCTGCATACGAAAACCCATTTTTTTTGTGAAAATATACTAAATAACTTTTGCATAAAAACTGACCCAGACAGTATAAAATTTCAGAGAATACAGGAACGAGCATTCATTAAAAACTGAACTAAAAATAGATACGTTTCAGGGGATAAGCCCTATCTAATTTGGTATAGGAAAATAAAATTACTTATTAAACGTTGCGAAATTCTAAAAACATAATTATTAGTACTGCTGTAGTCCTATGATATGAGTTAAGATTTTGTCCACAAGGTTTTCTCTCCCTAAAGTTACATTTAAAAGTAGGAGGGGCGAGCAAATTATTAAAATCTTTGCGTTATTTGCATTAAATAACATTTTTTAAAGTGGGGAGGGGGAGGTGGAATTTCGGAAGGGGCGAGCGAATTGTTAAAATCGCTGCATTTTCCGCCCTAAATATCATTTTTATAAATCAGATTCAGCCCTCGGACACACATTTTTTATAACGTATAAAAATTTTAAAGTAGATTATTGGAATTTCGGAGGAGGTGAGTAAATTATTAAAATCTTTGCGTTTCCTGCACTAAATATCATTTTTTTAAATGAGATTTTTTATGCAGTCCTCGGATACATATTTTTTATAACATATAAACATTTTAACACGTTCACGCCGACGCGGTGGGTCACACTCGACTGTCTCAGAGCTGCCAAGTCTCCGGCTTTTTGGATACCAGTATTTTAATACAGAAAATGTTGTTTTATTTAATTAGAAAAAATGGGCGATTTAAAGGAGCAACATTTTCTCTAAAATAACAGTGGTGTGCAAATAGCCGGAGAACGTGTTAAAAAAGGACAGTTGCAATTTCAGGGACGACGGAAGCCAGCAAACTGTTAAAATCCTTGCGTTTTCTAAACTAAGTATCATTATTTAAAATTCTACTTTTCATGCAGCCCTCGGATTCTGTGTGTTTTTGTGTCTGTCGGTGTCCTGTGAAATCTACTGCAGGTACAACTCTGAAATTTTTCATGAGGGTAGTCGAAGGCAGGTCCTCATGCACACGAGGCTCATATTTTAAATTTTTTGGTAATTAGCTTATATATTAATTAAAAACTCATCGAAAGCGCATTCTTTTTGTGGAAAATTCCAAATCGCGTCTATTATATGTATTTAAACCTGAGACCATTTTATCTTTGAAGGAGGAATGGGTTTTGAAAAATCGCATTTTAACCCTTTCGAAAAAATTCGCGCCTTCCGCAGACTATATTTTTTCTTCTCTAAAAATAACTAAGCGTCGGTATTTCGACACAATATTTTTAGAGCATCTCGGCAAGACACTATTATAATCACCTACAAAAATGTTGAAATGTTTGGAAGAAATTTGCATTTAAAGAATTTTTTGAGAAATTTTTGATGAAAACCTATAACGCAGGTTGCTTTGGAGCGGCTTCAGCTCCTGATTTCACTACTAAATATGCATTTTTTCCCCACAAATTTTAAAGATGGTTTCGATACTGATATATGTATAAGCTATTAAAATTTAAGATACTTCGAACGATAAGAACTATCTTTTTGTTATGTTTAAGGACCCGATGCGGAAAACAGAAAATCGAGAAAAAACATTTTTTTAACCACTAGATATCAATACTTTTTCACGAATATTTTACACGAGTTGGAACAAATTCCGTTGTATTTAAAACCTATAAAAATTTCAAAGTACTTGGGGAAAAAAACTATTTTTTAAAACTATGAAACGACCCTCCGTGATAAACCAAAAAATATCATCTTACGACCGCTTTTATCGCTAAATATCAATATTTTTTTACGAAATTTGCATTTAATAATAAAAATTCTTACAAAATACAGAGTTAAAGCTATATAAAATCATAAAATTTAAAGTTAATTTAAAGCTATTATAAAGGGCCCGGGCAACGCCGGGCAGGTCAGTTAGTTAGAGATAAGTCTTTTTGATTTATATAACCCAAATGTAATTTTTAAAATGGTTTACTGCCTTTTCAATATATTTATCAATATAAGTACCAATATACCAATAGTTCTTAATTTAACTCGTCTATTTTTTAGTGTTAAGTTATTCTATATATATATTATATTTCTTTTACAGTGTAACTCATGAATGTGCACATTCTTGTGTTTTAGTTAACGCGTTCCTTTTCATGTGCAGAAATCGAAAAACAAATGTTTCTAAAGAGGAACATATAATACAAAAAAGACAATTTGAAATGATACTAATATTGAAGAATAAAGCTTTTATTTCTGAATACATCACGAAATACATTTATTTCTAATCAATCTATTATTAATTAATAATTAGTATTTTAAAAGGAATTTAATCTAAAATATGCATATAGGTTACCATTAGGCTTTTTAAAAGAACTAAATGGTATCCATTAAGGCTTGACGTTAAATAACTTGAATATTTCATAAACAAAGGTTTGAATTTGTAATTAGTTGCTTTTAAATTAATTAAGTATTGAAATCTTGATGAACTGCTATATTATATAACTGATTCCTATAGATTTCAGGCTATAAATGATACTCTCAGTCTAACGCACTCTATGAAGTGAAATAATTTTAATTTTTTAATACATAAACAATTATGGTTGCTTTTTATCAGAAGTTGAACAAGAATATCGGGTAGAAAATTTATTTTGACTTACTGCAGTCTCAATTATTATGAAAATTTAACAATATTTAGTGTTTTTTAATTTTTTTTAATACACAAACGTCAAAAGTTTTCATTAACTTCATTTCAATCAGTCTCATTCTAAAACCTTAACCTTAAAACTTGATGGTAGCAGCTAACAATTTATAATATATATATATATATATATATATATATATATGTATTAATTACTTAAATTTTATTTTGCATTGTCATACATTATTTAATTATTAAACTGTGGGTATCAAGGTAACATATAGTTCTAATCTTTTATATTTCTTATATGAATATTTTTCTCTCTTTCTTTTTTCTTTTTCTTTTTTTTACGGAAAATAATGGCAAACCTTTCTTTGTACACACACACATATATATATATTCTTGATAATGATCAGGAAATATAGCAAAAATGGACGATCAGTTCAATTTATTTAATTGATAATTACAAAAGATTTTAGCTTAAGTTTTTTTACTATAAAAGTAGTATTTTCTAAAAATATTGTTGAGTGTTGTACTTTATTTAATTATAAAGCATTTGAATAATAATAATAATAAATACAAATCGTATAACTTCTCCCCCTGAAATAAAATATGACATTATTAAAATTAATTACCACCAAAAATATCACAGAAGTAATTCTGCAGGGCGTGAGATCGCGTTTTCTACAGAAATTCACAGCTTTATACTGGTGCCATAGATAACTAGACTCTCTGGATCTTGTCCTACATTAGTCTGAACTTCATAGGTTCTAGATTTAATTTTACGCATGCACAGTTATACCTATTTTGTGCTGAACTGAAAATTTACTTTACCGTTTTAATGTACAAGGTGGCCATAATTAAACTGACGGTACTCAGAAAGGTTAAACAACACGGAGGACGAAGGAATACGCGAAAAAAAATTTGATCCAAAAATCACCGCCAGGGGAATATGTGGCGCTGTATATTCGAAAAAGAGAGTTTCAAAAAATGAAGAATCAATACTGAAATAAAATTACAGTTTATTTAACGAATTTAGCAATTTAATCCAAGTTCAAAATGGTAACAGTTCATAAAAAGCTAAAAACTTACATAAACACTGCTAAAGTTTCTTTATCTCCAATTTCACTTACAGAGACCCCAAAGAAAGAAACAGCAGAAAAAGTTTTTTATTCAAATTTAACGTTACATCTTTTGGCCCAGTGCCAGCTTGTTCGGCTTTAAAATGTAACGTGCAACTGTTAGAAGAAATTTCATTGAAAGTTATCTTTCATAATGTCTCCATCTTTAGTCGAGCGAGCTCTACTAGTCAAATTCTTTTACCACAACCAGTGCAATGCGCCAGCTGCTCTTCGTGCTTTTAAAAACTACAAAAAAATCCCTGAAGGTAACGGTTCTTTGTCAGTTAATGCTTTAAAAGCAATGGCTGAGAAGTTTGAGAAAACAGGTTCTCTAAATGTTCAGTCAGGCAGAGGACGAAAACCCGTATCACAAGATACAATCGAAGAAGTGGCAACGGCGATTGTCGACAAAGCACCAGACAATATTGCTACCACTTCCAGCGCTCGTGGGATAGCTCAAACTCCGGATATGCCTTATTGTACTGTATGGAAAAACCTACGAAAGATTATCCATTTCTATTCGTACAAGATCAGCCGTGTACAAGAGTTACGTCACACCGACCATGATAAGCGATTGACTTTTGCTCTCACTTTTCTTGCCAGAATGGAGTTCGATGATGCTCGGCCCTGAAAAATCTTATGGGGAGACGAGGCCGCTTTTACCTGAATGGAACTGTAAATACCCAGAACTGCCGAATTTGGGATAACAAGTCACCAAGTGCATTCAAAGAAATTCCTTTGCATTCACCAAAGATAACTGTTTGGTGTGGTTTCACAGCAGATATGATCATAGGTCCATTCTTCTATGAGAACATTACTCCGATAGGACCTGTAACTTGTTCTGCTACCGGAGACAAATATCGCCAAATGCTAAACAACTTTGTTATTCACTTCAGCAAAGGCACTTCAGCAAAGACAGTGCCTGGAGAAAATCATTTTCATGCAAGATGGAGCCCCTCCACATATTGCTTTGCGGGTACAGCAGCTGCTACAGAAAGAGTCATTAGCCGCTGTCTTCCAACAGCATGGTCTTTTGGCTATGCGGTTACCTAAAGTCTAAGTTCTATCACGGAGGTGTCCAGGACCAGGCTACGTTGAAGGATAACATATCGAGAACTGTACGGGAGATTCCAGCAGACATGTTATTCTCTGCTGTTGTAAATGCTGTGCACAGAATGCAATATTTGGTCCACAAAAACGGCGGCTACATCGAACCTGAGTTGTATGTGCTAAATAAACGGTAATTTTATTTCAGTATTTATTCTTCTTTTTTGAAACTCTCTTTTTCGAATACACAGCGGATTCCCCTGCGGTGATTTTTGGAACTAAATTTTTTTTCGCGGAATCCTTCGTCCCCCGTCTTGTTTAATCTTCCTACAAAATTTGGCGCCATTCTCGCAATTAAATTGCGCTACAGAACACGCTGAGTACCGTCAGTTTAATTTTGACCACGTTGTATATGATTGCACTAAAAATTAACGAGACGGATAACTTATTGAAGTGTCAATGATCAAATAACTGATGTTTCCACTTAACAGGTATTGGTCAAATTTGATAAAACTTTGGGGGAAATTTTAATATGTACATAACTCCTTTCGACAAAATAAGATATAAATATATTTATTAAGAATTTGACATGAATCAAAACATTTCTTTCCTTATTCTTGTACAATTTTAGAATAAAGTTATAATACGGGTTCAGATTTTCTAGTTATTTATATAAATAATATTGGACGTAAATGTCTCATAAAGAATAAACTCTTCATGATATAGGAATTCAAGTAAGTTTCTAGACTTTCAAAGAAACTAGTTTTGAAATGTTTATTTTTAACTACACAATTGCAACTATTATTGTACTATTCCGTTATTCTGCTCTTTAAAATTGAGTAAAGGGACATTTATTCTTTGATAAGTTTGTATCCTAAAAATTTGGTTTATTTTATACATATAATATTAACCCATTTGTGCCTGGCGTCCTAATTTTGGGACGCTTTCTTAAAAAAATTCCCATTACAAATTGAATCATGATATTCTTTCAAAACTTAGTAAAATATATCCTTAGTATTTGTTTTCAATATTTATCTATAAATAGCAGTGCATTTTTAAGAATAAAAAAGTGAAATAAATGTTTGTTGTAGCACAAAGTTGGATTTTCTTGAAATAAAATGGCGCGTAAGAAAAAGTAAGATATTTCTTTTATTTTTTTAGCAATCATTTTATAAGTGGTATTATTTATAAGACGAAAAATTATTTTAGAATACGTATTTGTGCATTTTTTCAGATTTTTATTTTTTTGTTCGAATTTGAACTATTATATATCGTCCCAATTTTGGGACGCTAGGCACGAATGCGTAGGGGTTTTCTCCGTTACTGTCTATGCATTAAATGTATGTTTTATGCCATTTATTTTATTAAAAAATGGTTACATACCATTCGGATTATTATTTGGTTATAAAATTATTATTTGGATTATTATTTGGCTATTCTTTGTTATTA